>OW388299.1:29378268-29761243 GCA_936450465.1 Gibbula magus | reverse complement strand
TTCTCAATCTGGACATGTATTATTAAAGTTTAAACAATATACATAGTTACGTTAGAGGGTACAACATTTAACTGATAAGTAGATCACTATAAATGGGTTTTCAGTATAAGAAGAAAATGGTGCGACATATAAAGCGACAGTGGTTTGGATCTCTTCAGTATGAGAGGTATAGATTTGTAGGTCTCATGCGATTTTGTGAGTTCAGACAGCAATATGATTGACCGTTGTATCAGAGTGCCAGTTTAAGTATCGCTAGATCACCTGAACTACCTTCGAGCGGTCATTTTAATGTGTACACTTTAAAATGGTCGCTGGAAGAGAAATGGACTCGCATGGCCTAACCGAACCACATACATTCGTTTTGGTTTAGGTATATTCATGGAGGAAAAATATTCAGCCATTGTTAACACTTATTTTGCTTTAAGTGAGATCACCTTATTTCAGTTAGGAACGGCGTGCTACAGCGTCTTTAATGCGTTCGTTATTGGATCCCTGATGTTGGTGTAAATGAAGCCATTGTCGCTGAAGATGACGGTGTTCATGTCTTCTGCAACGTCCCGTGAAGGTTAGAAGGTGAACTACTCTAGTGTTGAGTCGAGTGAAAATACATCTCCATCTATTTACAGTACTACGTCGAGAAATCCACTCCGATTTGAGTGAACGGTACTTTGAATTCGCAGTAGGCCTATTCTGCAAACTGGAAAGACTGCCATTTTTGGTTAAGAAGCATACAACTTTTTGGAACTAGATGTATCAAAAACAAAGGAACTTGTTATAGATTTTCGAAGGAATAAGCCAGCAGGTAGTCCAGTCATTATAAATGGAGATGTTGTTGAAGTAGTTAGTAGTTACAAATTTCTTGGAACTCAAATTGATAATAAGTTAAATTTCTCTGAAAATACCGATCGTATTTATAGCAAGTGTCAATCTCGTCTTCATTTCCTCAGGAAGCTCCGATCTTACCACATTGACTCAACTATTTTAGCTCTTCTCTATAAAACCTGTGTTCAGTCTATTCACTTACAAATAGAAACAAATAAACTAAGATAATTAAAAAAGGAGAGAAAATTTTCTATTCGTATCTTGAAGACATTAGATGAACTTAATGAAGGACAGGCTCAAAATTTGGCTTAACAAATTATTTGTGACACATGTTTTGCATGACTGTTTTGAATTGTTACCCTCTGGCCGTCGGTATAATGTACCGACGTGCAAAACCAAACGTTATAAAGTGTCTTTTGTACCAAAGTCAATTTTTCTATTGAATAAGCGTTAATGTTCCCATCATACTCTTTATCCATGTTATATAGCCATGTATGTATTCCATGTATTTATTATAAATGAATGTGTATAATTTTGTATTTGTGCTCACTCAGTCGTGAAACAAATTCCCTAATGGGCAATAAAGAATTATCTTATCTTATCTTATTTGTAGGAGCCAACATTCTCTTCCCACAGAGGTTACACCTTTCGTGTTAGGATTAACTTCCATACGCAATGCATAACTCTTGCAAGTCTCCACCACTGGCTGATTTAAGCAAGGGAAGTTGGGTTTGGATCGGAAATCTGAAGGGAGAAACCTGTGTGGAGAGAATTAGGCGTCTATGACACTCAGTCTGATTAAAATCGACCTTGTTCCGAGGAATAAAAAAAGCAAAATAATGTATCTACCGGGATGCGAACAGGTTCCACAAGGTTAAACCTCCGAATGATATGAGTTCGTATCCCGGTAGACTATTTTGCATATTTTCCCCGCGGAATACCGTCGGTTTTAATCAGACTGCTATGACACTCCACATAGTTTAACCGCTTTCTTTGGTAAGCATCTTACAATTGATTGTGAGAGATGAGGTGAGTTGTGGTTTAACGCCGCTTTCAAGAGTATTTCACTCATATCGCGGCTGCTAGTATTATGACAGGGAGAAAACCCGCAACGCCATGTGGCTCATTCTCTTCCCACAGTGGTCACTCGGCTTCAGATTCCGATCCTGACCTGTTTTTCGCTCGAAATCGAATGCAGAGGCAAAGTCCCCTAGCGGTGGAATGCGGAATCTCATACTGTATCCATGCTTCTTAACCAATGAAAACTCATCTTTCAGTGGCTATGTCACCGAGTGAAGATCTAGGCATTTTACTCTTAACGGTCTTGCTCATTATTCCTTCGAATGTGTCTGATGTAAATAACACAAAATAACTATTCTTGGTTTCTGTCTCTTGATTTGGTCATCTTTATTTATAAGCATGTTTATGATCAATAGTTTTCACAAAATCAAATAGCATATTTCGAGGAAAACACATTAAAAGAGAAAAACGTTGGTCTTAAGTTTATTTCAACATTATGACGTGTCAATGGCAAATGTCACTTTTACAACGGCGTCGCTGATTGCACAACTAGATTCAATTGCAACCAATCAGGACACTCCCTTTTAAACACGATATTTGATCTTGTTCCCTGAAGGTGTCCTGGAGATCACTGGTTTCCCCTATCTATTGTTCAGAATGACTCTAAAAGATCCATCCGAAGACTCGAGCTAACTTCCCAAATGCAAGGCATAACTCTTGCCACTCTCCATTACTGGCTGATTTAGGCCTTGCAGTATTTCCTTAAGAAATCTGTGTTTAGAAATCCAGACCCGCTATGCATTTCACAACAAAGCTAGGGAAATACCGCAAGGGTTAAATCAGCCAGTAATGCAGACTGGCAAGAGTTATGCCTTGCGTTTGGAAGTTGGACTCGGGCAAGTTTGGTCCATGAATAGAACCGTCCTGGATTCAACAGTTCTAGTGGTGATGAATTGATATTGGCCAAATAATGGCTTTCATTGTCGGTATGCTTTTGATTTCAAGGTCTCCATTTGGAAAAGGATAAACTGTTGAAGTTTGTTCTGAAATCCATGTGTCCGGTAACAACAGTAATGGGCACTGAACCATGGGTGATCATTTGCAATTTTTTCTCAAGCAGAAACCTGCTGGATTGCTACATGCCATACTGTCATCCAGACCCTAGAGCAAAATATTCAATTGACGACCAACCCAGTCTAGAAAATTATACCAAGTCTAGATTACTCAGCTTTCTTGACAAAAAGTATTTCTGAGACTATATGTTAGTCTATCGTATGCCACTGCCACCAAGATTTCAGCTATTATTTCGCCACATAATGTTTTATTTAGAATCTTCTGAGTTGTTTTGAATTGTTCCAAAATCTAACGGCCAAGGTAGCTGCTTGGAATTCCAATATAGGTATTGGTAGTGGTGCACCGATCGATCAAATAATCGGTTTATTGATCGTTTGAGGCTAACAATCCGATTATCGATCATCAAAAATCAAAATCGATTACACTGAATTTAATATTCAAAATTAACAAACGATTGTTGTACATGCAAGCTTTGGAAATACCTAAGTTGACACGAAATAGCGTCATCGCCTGACTACCGTAATACAGGAAGTCAAGTCTATTTATAACTTTGTGAGGGAGCAGTCATTTTTCTCTTTCCGGTGCTGTCATACCTATTAAATCAGATAGTTACGTTTTGACAGTGCCCTTAGACATAAATGTTTACATGAAAATTTATTTTCATTAAATGTTGTGAATAAAGATTGAAGAAATGTTTTAATATCTCGTGTTTGTTTAAAAACAATGAATACTCCTTCTTCACGTGATGAAAGCAAGTGATATGATTGGCTGATGAGTGATGATGAAACTGTCAACAAAATGACTGCTGTCATGTCTCCCACACGTGTTCGCTTCAAGAAACACAATTAAATAGGCCTATTTTTTAATTTTACAGAAGGTCAAATGCTGGTCTAAGGTCAAATGTTGGCACCTCAACCTGAATTTTATCTCATAGATTCCGTTCTCAATTTCCAACACATTTTGACCAGAGAGATTTGTTTGGTATGCGGTGGTTGTTTTCAACGATTTGACGTATCGACACGGTATGTGTGCCATTGAAGTTTGAACTATACCTGAATGGGTTTATGTATTGTCAGTTATTCAAGATTACCAACGTCCTTTGGTGTATTTTTAATGCAGAGACGAAAAGTAGGTTATACTCTTTACGATCTTTTACAAGCAATGTCGTAGCAGTTGAACTTGACAGTACGACTGAGTCGTCGTCTCATCCAGGCAGCTTGTCTTGTCTTCATGAATTCCACTTGGTGATTTATATATCTAGTCGATCATTTATCGATAATTGATCGCCAGATGACTTCGATAATCGATTAGGGTGTTAGGGGTCGATTCCCAACACTAGGTATTGGTATGGTAGGTTTCTCTGAGGAAATGTGAGATTTTGCAGCTTGAAAGCTTTCTATTCTTCAACACACTATCTCAAATCAAGTCTTTGGATAGGTAACGCCATGAGATCAAGATTCTTTGAGGTTACTATACCTCTCTCGAACTCTGGAATAGATAAGTGTACTAATGTGCTTGAGACCCATTTGTGGAAATGAAAGCCTCCTTTCTGTAGCAGCTCAGAGACATGATGTGATAGTTCTATCACCAAAGAAACAAACTAAAGTCATCGTTTCCTCATGTTTATTGCCAATATTATTACAATCAACTCGACACACTATCTGACTTATCAATTAGATATCCTTGTGTTGAATGATCTATCAACTTGTGATGACAACAAATTAACAAAGAAAATAAATAAGGACACACACATAAAACTAACAATAATTTGACTATATACATATTAATTTACAGTAAACATAAATTTGACATGCAACAAGCAGCAGTTCAATACAGCAGAAATACGATTAACTGCATTAACAAGTAAAATTGTTTAAGAATATGTTGAATCCTAAAACTAAATGTAAATAAAATGCTTAAAATGCAAGTTTACTTCATCTTTAAGCAATCTCATTAAAAGCAGATCAAATGTAACACTCCTATCTCGCTTCACTATCAGAATACTGCTTAGCAGAGGTCATGTCTCGCGACCTTTCACTCCAGCCAATCAGCAAAGAGGCTAAGTTATGGAGGATGAAAGAGCACAGACAACGCCACAAGATTTCTGCTAACAGCAGTTCTCAAAATCAAAATGTGGTAAAGGAGGAGTCTTACACTATATCCAATTTAAATGAGATTGCTTTAAAGACCAAAGATCATGACTACATTATTGAAATAATCCACACCTTACTTTGGAAACACCTACAACACAAAGATTACATTTTTAAACGATAATCCAATTGTAAACATTCAAAATATAATTTAAAGTCTGTTCTCTTACTTTCTATCTTCGATACACCACAAGTTTTATTTGCACTTGCAACAGTTTCTTCACTCTTATCTCCACAACACATATCAATAAACATTATTTAGCTTGATTCTGCAATGTCAATGGTCTGTAGGGCAAACTGACAACTGTTAAGGAGAGTGTTTTGATTTAAATATCATAAACTGTATAATTAATAATCAAAAGAATTCAATTTTAGCAAACCAAACTCTTGAAAATTAAGAACTTTATTTGATTTTGAAATTGTTGAACTAAAGAATACCGGTTTTAGTTGCATATTTTCAACCAAGGTTTGGACCTAACTTCAGGAAGCACCAATTTTTTAAATTAAAATTATTGATATCCCTACACACAATGGGTAACTAGTTCATGTATATATTACAGTATTTCGCACATTGCATGTGTCACATTTGGAGACTCTGACAGACTCAAACATGTTGTAAGCTTACTGTTGAATATATCAAAAACGAGCTCCAGAACAATGAGACTATATGGCCGTTTCTTCTTGTACAGGCAAAATTAAGAAGTTGTGCATTTCCTATATTGCCTGAACAGAGAGACATTTACAATGCAAATAATATTTTGCCCATTTCTCTTAAATCTGTCTTATTATAAGAAATAACTAACATGTTGAAAAAGATTCTAATAAAGTTATTTATTATTGCATCAACCTGTTAAGTTGAAAGTGTCGGTTCAGAGGATTTTAGGTTGTGAATTCCGTAAGCCAGTTTGCCCTTTGTGTACTTCATTCTTTTCTCTTTTAATATATTACCGTACTGTGATAAAACCTACAATTAGTAGACACAATTTTATTTCTCTAATATATTACTCCATGCTAAAGATAAAATTTCTGCCAACAGTTGGTAAATACATCATTAATGACATTTTGCTTGATTCCGTATTTTTCCTGCGAGTGACTGTATGTCGATGTTTCGGTCTATCTTCAGGTACCGCCCTTTCTTAATCTGTACCATCGTCAACCATTCGGGTGTCAGTTCCAGAAGCAGCTTAACATGGCTCTCAACTTCAGCTGAAAATCACAATAAAACTTTATTGTACATGTACCACAGATAAATCTATTTCTTCTTCCATTACCTGTTTATAACCGATAGAATTATTTACATTACAACGACATGGATTTGCCAGCTATGGCAGAGAATTTCATCATCAGACTATTACTGAACTGTTAATGAATTGATTTGCATAGTTTGACCAAACAAATACATGTATATATTATATATTAATAAACAGTTAACTTCAATATTTGAGTGACAATACTTTGCTTTTGGTTCCGTGTACAGTGCATGAAAGTGTAGTCGTATTCATAAAATGTTATACATACTTTCACCTTTTTCCCAATTTATAAAGTTCATAAGTTTTTTGGAAAAACTGTTTTGTTGTGACTTTAGTTTGTCACATCCTTCATTCCAAACTGAAGCTTAAGTGCACCGTTTTACCCGTAAATTATACGAGAGCCATATTTGCATATCAAGACATATATTGGTTGCTCCCAACTTCAAATCCTATTTTGTCACACAACTTACTACAGTTCTTGATGCTAAGAAAACTCACCTAATGCAATGGCCGACTTGTAGCTATCCATTAATTTCTGTACCATCATATCCATTGGTATAGAAGGCTTCTTCTCTGTCACAAAATATCTTTGAAGTGTTAAGGCATTTCAGATAATTTAGTTATTCATCTATACATTAAAGTTTGGTGTAACAACTTATGGGAAAATTTCACACGATAAACTTATTTGTCTAAATAATATCAGCTTATTGGAGATGCTCATATTAAATTTAAGAAAACAAGATATGTATGTTCCACAGGCACCAGACCCTAAATATAAACTTGCGTATATCTACCTTCCTATACAACATATAACACATACTGTTCGCCATCTTGAATCTTGCCATAGGACAGGAAATGTGAACTTGGATCGGTCTACATATGTTACAAAGCGTATTTGATTCCGCAAACCAATTTATACGCTTTGTGCCAGGAAACCAATTTAACCATTTCGGGCAAGATTAAAGATGGTACAGTGTCGTACCTTCTTTATTCATGTTACATGTATAAGTAGATACATGTAAGTGTACATATTTATGGCCTCAGGTTTGTAGTATGTTCACAATAAAGAACTTGTAGCCAAAAAATCAACTTAATTTTAATCTATTTGAGTATCTCATGTTAAGTGAGTGAGTTATTGTTTAACGCCGCTTCGGCAGTATTGCAGCCATTAGCGGCGATATCTCATGTTAAACCATATATTTCCCTCTCATTAACCTCTGTCTTGAACATATTATCTCTAATGTATATGTTCGATAAAGTTGATTCACCAATCACAAGAAAGGATACGATCTGATAATCCTGATCATGTCAGGGAGACGGCCAATCATAGCCTTCTTCTTATCTTCCGCTGGGTTCCTGGTCAGTGCTGCTTCCAGCTTCTTTGCTTCTTTAGCTCGAATCTGAAGGGGAAATAGCAGCAAATTATAATATTTGATCGAGAAAGTGTTTTCCCTTCCTCAGATGCTCATCACATTTGCTCAACAAAACATATTTTCTTAGTTGGACACTAAACATTAACAGACAACACTGAATCAATACATCATTGATCAGACATTTTTATCAATAATTATCCAATTCACTAATTGTCATGTTGCCAGGGGTTTAAAAAGTCAAATCAAATTTTAACTTTGTCTGATTTGATTTGATTTGATTTGATGATTTGGCTCTTTTTAAAAACAGCCACCATGATTGGCTCCATTTTCAAACAGAACTCTATATGTTATTGACACTGGGAAAACAGAATTTCATGTTTTAAATCTTAGATACCAAATAAATATTTTTTAAACGATGTTGGGAATAAATGTTTGGAGATGATTGAGTTAGATTATAACTTCGGCATACTTTTTCTAAAAGCGACATTGGAACGCCCTTCATCGATGAGTTCTCCGATGGACCTGGTATATTTTCCTGTTTCACCTCCGTCTTTATGGCACTATTCTTGGCAACAGTTTCGAGCGCTTTTTCAACCTAAAACATAAAATACATTTCTTCAATGTATACATACAGTTATAAATCTTGATCTTTTGTTGTTTCTTACACAAACATAGATATTGTTAAGATTGCCCAATAACAGACCAACTTGATGCAATGAAGATAAGACAATTTTAATATTTTAACATTTGAGTCTCTATAGACAAGAGTGGAAAGCAGACAAATCAGCAATGAATTCTGTATGTATTGTTACCTTGGGGATGAGTTTGCCTCTCGTGTGATCTAGAACGTCCCTGGCTGACTGGTACTTGTGTATATTCGGAGCTTCAGGTAGGTCAGCAGGGATAACCTCCGGGACCTCATCGAGAGGGAACTGAGGGTGCCATCTTGTTATCTTGTTGTCAGGGATCCTCAATGGGTTATCCAGACTGGATAGGAACTCCTGAAATGTTGATATGAATAATTGTTTTTAATATTACTCTATGTGTTGAGGACGGTAATGGGATTAATGGCCATTTACACAAACAGTTTAACTGATATTTTGAGGAAAACGACAAAATATTATTTTGTAGGTGATTTAAAGAAAACATGAACATCTAAATCAGTTATGAATAACTGTACATCACCTGTTAAAACTGATTTATAATTGTTACAGTTAAATTAATAATTTTTGGTCTGTGCAGCTCAAGTGCAAATATGTTTGATAGGACATGATTTAACAGTCTTCTTTAAATATAAAGTTTTTCATAATAGTTTTTCATTAACTCGGTCAAATGACAACGCAACAACTTCCTCCTACCTGATGGTACTGTTTAACGATAGAGATGAGCCCTGCATGAAACATGTGCTTCCTCTCCAGAAGTTGCGAGGCAGTGAACGAGATCTTTCCTCTCACTGGAGTGTTTGTACCTGGAACAAAGGAAGAGTAAAACAGTGATAAATTTACTAATATGACATGCAAATAATATGACCTCACGCTATTGTGAGTCCCTCAATAAGTAAGTAATTTCCACTAAAAACCCTTTTTAAGAGTCCTTTTCAATTTTTATGAATATTTGATGCAGGACTTTGGGGGTAAAATCATTGTGTAAATATGTAACGTGTTTCGCTTGGAATGCTGCCATATCATTTTAATATATGAACATATATATAATATACGAGTAGGGCTGTGTATTGCCTCAATTTTTTTAATTGCAATACGTATTGCTGAACTGTATTGCAATTCATACCACAATATATTGCAAGATCCTCAGACAATGACATATTTCTCAAGAAACCATTTAAACTATTGCCAGTGATATTGCAACATGCTTATTGAACTTATAAAATATTTTCTTAATACAAGTCAAGCCACTAAATGTACCTTTTAAAAAATAAATGAATATATTTGACTTAATATTTGTTGGTGCAATATATTGCAATATGAAAAACAACACGTGTATTGCACAACTCTGTATTGCAATAATATTCACAGTCTTATGTATACGAGTAAGTTATTGTCTGACAACAATATTGCAGCCACCATCAGCGAGTGTAATATATGTGCAGCACACACACACACACAAATACACAAAACCAGGAGTGTGAAGATTATTTCAGGCTTTTTTTTACTTGATCGGTAAATCTGACACTTATTACTTTCTGTTGTGATATACTTTTGACAAAGGGCCATTACACACTAAATCCAGACATGCAGGTAAAGCGTTGATTCATGTACCTTGTTTCTGGGTGAGGTTTGCCTCCACAGACAGCTGGTAGTCACTCATCTTCTTGCCATACATAGGCACCCGCTCCTGACGCATGTGGTACGCCGAGGGATACACTGTCTTGATCTGGGCAACATTCTTCTTCTCAAAATTCCTAAACAAGAGAGGCCCAAATAGTTTCATTAGTTGTTTCAACTGTCAGTGAAAAGTCCAACTAAGTTTAGTACAACTAATTAAAGGACAGGAAGCCAATGGCTATTGTCACTGTTTATGTACAACTAGCTTCTTGAGAAAAATATTACTGGTCAGAAAATTGTAATATTAATGTCACAAAACAGTTATTTGGAACACCAAGAATTGACTACCCCTTCAGCAAATATTAGGTATAAAAGTGCATTATTAAAATACAATGAAGAACACAAACCTCTGATGTTGACTAACTGACACTAAGGACTTAACTGAAGCAACTCTTACACGTTCTGAGTCTGAGTGAGTATAGAATATTTACATAAAATCTGAAATCATAATATCCATATTCTGCAGATTAAATCAACATCAAACATGACACTATAAAAATGAAACATATTTTTTTCAAGTATTTATTCTAAATATTTCTCTACCTTTTGGTCATGGTCTGTACCGCCACTTTAAGTTTGGAGAATGTGCAGATCTCGGATCTGTTGTGCATCATACTGACGACAGTGTCCATGCCGCGGAACATCTCCATCAGCAGCTTGTACTTGTACGGCAGACCCAGCGTGGGTGGAGGGGGCGTCGCCAAAGAGTGATACTTCTCATATGCAGGCACTTTCGGTTCACTGCAAGTGAAAATTTACTTTCTTTTGAACAATCGTATCAATATTTAGGAACTGGAATTTCACTATTCTGTAAGTCATTGATTAATTCTAAGTAGTACTAAACAACACAGACTACAGACATCGGACTACATCAACTTTCTATGTGTAGTAATGCATGTTTAAATTGGACACCCTTTCCGTTTCCTAATGTATCTTAGTAAAACTTAAAGCTTAAGCTAAATAATTTTCCATATTGGTTTCATTTCATTACCAAAGTCCTAACAAACTCGGAGATATAATATATAATATAATATTTCTCATATTTGTTTTTCAACATCTTCCAAAAATATGTTCAAATCTAATGACATACTTAATCATAAGAGGATAAAAACATGGTTCTCACCATTTCTTTGGGCTTTTTCCAGGACTAGGTGGCGGTGTTTTTATTTCTATCACGATATTATCAAATTTCTTCAGTTTTGGAGATGGGGCCTTGAGTTGTTTCATGGTTTTATTCATCTCTGACAGGTGAGCTTTCAGTTCCTCCATTTTCCCGCACTTCTTCAGTCTTGCCCGGATTTCTTCTTTGATCTGCTTCTGAAATTCCAAACGGAAGAAAAGTTTTTAAAGTAACCCTTTTCAAAAAGACGTAATTACAGAAATGATCATATGGAAAGAAAATGCAAATCTAACGAAAGATATCAATTTCATAATACTAAATCCTTTGCATATTTTGATGATCATATTTCTTTTAAAGGCCATTTGCACTGTCATTGTTTTAATTTACCAGATTATTCTTGAAAACTGTACGTGAACAAACTGAAGTGGAATATATTACTTTTGTTCAATCAATAGTTAGCAGATTAATAATTGGCACTGTAATTGTATCTCCCCAAGTTAACCAAGTGCTTTAAGAAAACAAATTTGTTAACCCGACTTAGAGGCCCATTTGTTATGGCAATTCTTATTTTGAATACATGAATAAACTTTTACAATTCTTTGGTAATGGAAGTCAAGTAATTGAACAAACAACAGAACTTTCAGCCCTCAATGTTGCTACCAATTTGGGAGCATTTGCTCCCTATTTTTTCAATTTGCTCCCTGTAATTTTGAGTAAGGAGCACACATGCTCCTTGATAAAATTTGGGGTCAACTAAAAAAAGGACTGTTTCTTCACAAAAGAATACTCTTATCCATCACAAGATGGCATTGAATATTAGCTAACTTACAGTTTTCTACTTATATTCATTAATATATTCCCATAAGCAATCTAAAATTAAAATGTGCTCCTTGAAATTTTCTTTTGCTACCAAAATTAATATGTTAGGAGCGTGTCCGCTCCTTGAAAAAAATTTTACTTTGAGGCCTGACTTTTTTCTCATTTGATTACCTCTTTCCCCTTAGGATCTCCAGATGATTTGTTTAGAAGTTTCTTGCACTTTTCAATGGCAGCTTTCACATTTGGAGATGTTGGCACTGCTGGTCCCTTGGACTTGGTCGGAGTCTTCATAGTTTCAGGTGTGACTGGCATCGGTGAAATCGCTTTATCGGGCATCTTCATGGACGACATGATCTTATCAATGGTATGAGGGATGGTCGACTAAAAATATAACAAATCAGTTGTTATTTTTTTTTGGTATTTCCATGTGAATTATTTTTCAACAAATGACACCCACTTTTAAAACATTATTTTATGGTGCAGTAGCAATTATGAGTATTTACTAAATAAATGCTTATTCGTATAAAAACTTTGAGAGACCATCAACATACCTGATTTTGTTCTGAGTTCATCTGCAATTTCTTCCTTGCATTTCGTGGAGCTGATGTTGTTTGCTCAATCTCTTTCTGAGGAGTTTCGTTGTCATTTTCTATAGGTTGTACTTCCTTCCTGGATTTTCTCTCCGCAGTTCGTGATGTAAGTCGCAATTGTTTTGTGGGAGTCCCCTCCGGTCCATCATGTTCATCATAAGCAGAAGGGACGGCTTCAGAGGGGGTATCCTCGGAAAAGTCAAATGATAATCCAGAAATACTGTTTTTAAATTCATTAACATTAGGAGAAAAGACATCTGAAATCTTGGGCTGAGATTCTTCAATAACATCTCCTTTCTTTCTTGTAGATTGCCTTTTTGGCTTCACTTGAGCTCCCTTTGTTTTTCCTTTGGCTGTGAGGGTGAGGTTGACGGATTTTGTTCTCGATTGTTGTTTTGAAGTTGTTGTCGGTTGAACATTGGTTTCTTGCTGCACCTGCGATTGGATATTGTGGTTGTTCTTAAATGTCGATATATCCTCTTCTGTCGTTGTTATTTCAACCCGCCGTCTTTTTGTTGCATTACTGTGTCTCGTTTTTTTCTTACTTGGGAAAAATTCGCTAACTCTTGTCTGCGCCATCTTGAATGCTTTGCTTTCCCGCGGATCAAGTCACGTGATTTATAAATATATTTTTAGTATTAGACAAAATAGATGTAATTATAACTTGCTATTCGCCTTTTTCAAAATACTAGATCCAATGCACTGATCAAAATATAATAATATACTATTTCAAAATATTTTGAAGGTGCGTCCCACGTGATCTACAAAATGGCGGAGAGCCTAAACCCATTCGAAGAGAACGAATACATTGAAAATGAGATAGAAACCGATACAGTTGTTACATCACCGCCTCCTGAAGTGCAAGTGTCCCAAGAACTGCCAGAAGTGTCCTGGGATGCTATTGCCACTAAACTTTTAAAGGATAATTATATTCTGACAGCTCTTGAGTTGCATACCGAGCTAGTCGAATCAGGACGTGAGCTTCCTAGGTTGAGGGATTACTTCTCAAACCCCGGCAACTTTGAAAGAACAAAAGAGGACACGCCCTCCCCGACTTTGCGTAAGAAAACAACATGTTTATTTAACATGACAGACACAGATAAAATACAATGGGACGTGCCAGTGGGCTGCCAACACTATTGTCATTATCAAAACATTGTTCTAATGAAGGCATCCCATTTTGCAATTTGGCTGCCTATCCTGTTAATTAATTAGTGACAATTAATAAGATATTGTCAGGATGTTCCAAAATGTTGTATTTGACACCTGTAACCTAATTGATTGATGCTTTGTTAACTCTCTGTAGCTAAAAAAATCTAACTAGTTACTTTGGCTTTTAGGTGAGGAAGGCGTCTAGAGCGTACTGAAATAAATAATTTCCTGAATGACACAAGATTTATGGAACACAATTTTAAGTTAATTTTTCTGAGAATGACCTGTAACAAAAACTCATAATCTCAGAATGAAAAGGTTCATAAAAAGGGTACCAAAAGGGTATCCTCTCCTGACAGGCCAACTATGATTGAGTCTATTCAAATTAAAATACTGTTCTATGTCCTATCATAGTTATCTCCAAATTCCTTACCTTACAGTAATTTGACCAAAGATAAAAAAAAAATAGGCTAATCAAATCTGAGTTTCATTTATTAATCAATACAAACACAATTAATATTATAATCAATCATCTCAAGATTTTAGTAGAGCAGTAAGGTAGTAGAGTGAAAAAAACATGAGTGGCTGTATTTCATCAACGGATATGTGCAAATAGGTTTTGTGATGATTTTATATTGTATAAACAATCAGGAAACATCTTCATCAACCTGTATTTTTCTAAGGATGAGAATGGGGCAGAATTTTATTTCTCCAGTGAGTCTTTTCTTTAGGGATATTTACTACTGTCAAAGATTCAAGAAGGGGCTGAGGAACAGGTTTTCATTTGAAATATGGAATGGGGATGTAAACACGTAATTCTCAAGCCGATATCTTTTATCTTTCATATCTATTTCATTTTTGCCTTTTGATAATGTGGCAAATCTTTGTGTTCTGACTAGCAAAAGCTACAGAAAAATCCCTTAAGATCAGTTGATTTTTTTTTTTCATTTCTGTACCTATAATATTTTAAAATAATTATTTCTGTTATGTTTTCAGCACGCACTTCAAGTGTCCAGACGTTTGATTCATTAGACTTTGCACGTTATTCTGATGATGGAGAGAGGCAAGTTGATGAAAGAGTTGCAGGTAGGACAATCTCTTTGCTTATTTTTGTAGTCATCATTTAGATATAACTAGTCATCATTATAATCTTTTCCTGCAATTATTTAATTTCAAGCACTTGTGTTTAACACTTCCCATGCAGATACACGATACACTTTTAAATGAATAATCAGAATTTAAGTTTTCATAATTATATTGTTAACTTACCATGTATAAAGGAACATTTATTCAATTGTTAAAATCAACACAGAAGTGAAATACCAAGTATTTACAAAGGTGATAGCATGTCAGAGATTCAATGTAAAAATCTGGCCAGTGGCTCAGCAACTTTGTCTTCTGTAGAAAAGTGTTCTACATGCAGTAAGGTTTGGGTGCAATGGTACACTAAATTTCAGCATAGTACCACCTATAGTTTGCTAGTTCAAGCCGATGTTCACAGGTTTCACCACAATGCATAGCTAAAATTGTGTTGCAGGATGTCTCCCTGCAATAATTCTAGCAGCTGTGACATAATTGAAATACTCTTTAAAGCAGCGTTGAACCTCAAATCACCTCACCTCAAATATTCTCTCCCAAAGTATCAAAGTATTCCAACTTGACATTACACTTTTGAATTGTTATTGTGGCATTGATCCCTTCAATATTGGACTTTCTTTGGTCAATTTTAATTTGTTTATAACTCTTAAGATACATTACTGATTTTCTATTGCAGTTCTCGAGTTTGAATTGAGAAAGGCCCAGGAGACTATAAAGTCACTGAGGAATACACTCACCAGAGAAGCCGGTAAACATTTCTTTGTTTCATCATCATTTTCATCATCATCATCTTGATCAATTATATAACACTAAAATTAAAAAACTTGCTCGACTTTGTCTCCAAGATTTGGCTGTGTCAGAAATCTCTGGTTTGTTACTGCAAACACAAATACACAGTTTAAAGCTTGACATATCACATTGATGGATCTATTATTCTGCATATCTTTACCAGATCTTTTTGTTTCTTAACGAGATCTACAATATTTTTGCATAAGATATCTATTTTAGAATATTGCCTTATCCAATGTTCCACCCTGATTGTATTTAAGTCCAGTTAAATGTCAGTTTGTGTGTTTGCACTGGAAAATGAACGATGTCAAAGCGGGATTCAAACAATCTGACATTCAATTCTTATAATTTCTTACGTTGAAGCATAATAAAATCTAATCTTTCATGGACATGAGATCAGAGTTATCCATGCTTTGAATGATGTGATGGCATGGAGGCCACCATTTGCTTTTGTCTCCTTGTCAATATTATGTAAACAACAGTCAGAAAAGACATATTTTCACGACTGCTCAAATCTGAATCCCCTTAGTTCATAATGGTTAGATTGTGAGTATTTGTTTATAGATTGTATAATGTGTATTCAGACAGCGACAGTGTTCTAGAATAGGCCTTGAGACTCGCTTAGTTCAACAGCAGTTATGTGCGATCTTTTATTGAAATGTTTTATATATTTTAACATATGGAGAAGGTAGTATAATATTGAGATTATGTTTTTCAATCAAAGAAATCATTGCGGTAAGGAGTAGATCTAACAGTTAAAAATTTGTGAAAAAATTACGCTCAATCAGGAAAGTAGTAGTCTACCGGCGAACGTTTACACGACCTGAAAGCGTTCACATGAGTATGAGTTCACAACGTTCGGGAAACCGTGTAAACTTCAAAGTAAGAAATTATAACAGAATAAACCTTTTTGTTTCACAGAAAATGAGATTGTCTCCCCTGATGTCAGTCATCAGAGCCAAGGGAATGCTGGGAAGGAGGATGGAATCAAACCACTGGAACAGCGAGCACTTAATTTCTTGGTCAATGAATATCTTCTCTTAAATGACAACAAGCTCACAGCGGTCACTTTCTCTGAGGAAAATGAAGATCAGGTACTAACCCTTTGAAACTTAATAATGAAGAAAATATATATGGATTTATGTTGATATGAACCTTATCTTTCTGACGTTTCCAAATTCAATATATCTTTGCCAATCTGGGATTAAAGGTACATCCATTTTGTTGTTTGGGGTCACATTTGTCAAACATTATAAATTGTGTTATTTCATCGAGAAGTATCAGCTGTTATCGAAAATTGCCATTTTGATGACAGTCGACTCATTATACCAACGATATAAAGGTAAAAGTAATGATTCTGATTGAAAACTGGACAATGCACCGCGTGTGGCGCACGTCAATTAGGCAATCGTAATTTTGGAAACTTATTTACAAATGACAAATAGACAACTTTGGGTTGATAATGTTTAACAGGTCTTATGATTACTGTGCATGTAAAAGGGACGTGTAGTTTCAGTTTCTGCACATGTGTAATGATGTTGATCAATTTTAATTGGAAACTAGTAATTATTATATGTTTGGCTATTGGGGATGAATATGCAAATTGAGCAAATTATTTGAACTGAAATCAGCACATAAAGTATGTTGGCAGTTATTAAAAGCAAATAAAATTTTATGAAACATGGATGCATCTTTAATTTAGGAAATACTAGACGTTAATATGTCATGGAAACTAAAATTTTCAAATGTTAAACTGATTTGGTACTTCTAATTGTGTAATTTTAGATATTGCAAAACAATATATGTATAACCGAAGTATTACAAAATATCTCAAAACTATTTTAAAAATAATATAAACGATATGAGGCCAGTTTTACAACATTGTTATCAAACAATTGTCCCACATTGGTAAAAATAGAAGAGGCCGTTATTTTCAAATCGCCAGAAGGCAATATTGGGATTCCATTAACTGTATAATGTACCACGAACGAATTTACCACCTCTTGATCTGCTTTCTCTTTTTGACTTTTACAAAGAAGAAAGTTGTTTGACAATGAAAACTTTGAAGCTCAATATTGAGGGTTAGACAGTCAGTGAATTGTTACATTAGTAAGAGGAGTGGTTTATGTAAGTTATGCAACATTTGACCCTCATGCATAAATGTGTGCTTTACCAAGATGACCGTGAAAACTAAAATTGAAAATTACATGTCTTGAAATCTTTTAGGATTTTGAAGACTGGGATGACGTAGGTTTAAACATTCCGCGACCTCCTGACCTCCTTCATCTGCTCCGTGACTATGGCAACCATCTGCTACCAAATAAGGAAACACAGGAAGTGGGTTGTGAGGCTGATCTGGAAGATGAGAGTTTCCTGGAACAGCAGCAGGACTGGCAGCTCATCCGAGAACAACTGGTAAGAGCAGACGTCAAAACATTTCTGTTGTTACAGAGGATTCCTACAAATTCAAATGTCAATTTTTTTTCAATCATGAATATGACAGTTAAAGCAAGAATAGCAAATGTCCATTTAATGGTTGTAGTCAGCTGGATTCAGTGGATGTCAGATTATGTTATATCTTACACAACCCTGCTGCGATTGTCGTTACCCAAGTTCATAATCTATGACTTAAAAATACAATTGTAACAGCACTGTAGCAGACTCAAGAGATCTATGCCTTTTCTGGTCTTTTTTACCTGAAACAAATGGAATAAAATGGTAAACAAACGATGGGCTTATGGCATGGCATGGCGTCCGGCGTCCGTCCATCCGTCCATCCGTCCGTAACCTTTTCGCTTTTTCGACTTCTTCTCCAGAACCAATAACTCCACAGAGCTGAAATTTTATGTGCAGACTCCTTGGCTAATGGGGATTCTAAATTGTAAAATTGTTTTAAAAACCTATTTTCATCTTCTTCTCCAGTTCCAAAAGGTCTAGAGAGCTGAAAAGTTGTGTGCAGACTCCTTGGCCAATGGGGATTCTAAATTGTAGATTGTGTGACCCTGTGACCCCAAATGGGGTCACAGTGGTCATGATCTAAGAACCTATATTTTGCTTGTAAACAAAAACTTAAATAACTTAAATATTCAACTTTAGATAGTAAATCAATGAAATCCTGATGAGCTAAAGAGCCCATGGCTCTATTTTTTACCTGAAATAAATGGAATAAAATGGTAAACAAACAATGTGTTACATTTGAAAGGAAGCATATGATTTTATACAAACAAAATGCAAATTTATTTTCACCTTTGTTCTTGCCCCCGTTAAAATAAAATTCACACTTATATTTTAAAAGTGATATGACACAATTGCTAGCGTTATCATCTTTATCTATGAGTTATGTCTGTGAGATGCTGTTTCCAGGAGAGCAAGGTGAGTGAACTCGAGGACCAGGTGCAGGTGATCGCCCAGGAGAACGAAGTGCTGAGTCAGCAGGTCAACATCTTCAAGATGTACGTAAACCTTGCATTATCTGTCCACCAAATATGATATAATAATGAGGTTATTTTTACCGTTTTGAACTTCGTGGCACGATAGGCATGCTCAAAGTGCACACACATTATTCTTCTGGTGTAAGGATCAACATCGTTGCTTTCTCATTCACAACACACTTGCAATATACAATCTAGCTACCAATTAAGGTAAATTTCTTAAATTTCCTTCACTTCCATACCAGATACTCAATTCTACTTGTATAAAAAGATTGGTTTAATGATAGACATCGATAAATACTTGTTAGTTTTTAAAGTCTATAAGCACTGTAATGCACAGTGATGCCTCAAGAGTTTTGCAAGTTATAGCTGCAATCGGAAGGAAATGGACTATTATTAAACCTATTAAGCCACAAATCTGTTACTAAGGCTATGTTAAAGGCTAAAATGTTTAATATTGCAAATTACCATACAAAATTATATTAAGGGTTAAGTTCATGAGATAATCTTCATAATGCAGGTCTCCTTTAAAGAACCATTCCACCCCAGTTGTTCCCAAAGAAATGTCCGCAGCCAGTCAATCAACAGATAGCAGTCAACCACTCAGCACCAACCAATCCGACTCTGGACCAATCAAATCTCTCTATGAAAGTAACCAATCAGAAGGCAGCCATGGAGATGTAGCTACTCCAGATGAAGAAGATGGAGAGAATAATGTTGATGAAGATAGTGCAAAGGAAAACGGTGATGTTGTGGATTCTGTTGGAGGATTGAGTCAGTCAGTTGGTGGGGATGAAACCCTGACACAGCATCACAATGAAAGGTAATACTGAATACATAGTTATCCACACTTGTAGACATGGACTGGTGCATGAACAGTGTTTGTACATGTGTAATAATGTCTCCATTTCTCTTCTTTTTCATTGAATTCTACAATTGTGAACATGAGGTTTAACAATATATTGCTATGCTTCCAATACCATTATCACAAACAAACATATATATATATATCACAACTTCATTCATCCTTTGATTGTTTGAATGGACAGGAAGATGTCGGCAGCATTTAGGAAAGCTTTACAGGATCTGGCTTTCCATGTTTCCAAAGATAACAGGATAGTTTCAGAGGTAATGTGTTTTCAACTAATTAAATTCTTAATACTTACCCTACCTCTAGTTAGTGCATTACCTATGCTCATTCGATACAAGATTGGAAAACGTGTTAGCGATGTTATCCTCCATAGAAGAAGTGAGATGTGAGGGTGACTAGCTGCTAATACGTGGCTGGTAGACGGAAGTACTGCCCCCCAATCCCGTCACGTGACCACGTGAGCTAGTCACAATTCCTTTCATCGTGTCCTGAACGGACGTGTTTTTGATGGTTTTTGTATAGAGAATTCGTTATTATCCAAATTCCCTACCCCTTTGTATTGTGTTTGGTATGTATTACGTTTTCCTTTTTCCTCCCGTGAGATGTACTGTCAAATAAATTTTTTGTACTCACAGTGGTTTCCTTGCCGTAGTTTGCTTTGTGCAAATTTTCGTCTTGTCGCCCTTTGACCTGGTTTCAGCGAGGTTTGGGTTTCCCCTCCCCTGCTTGGGTCCCTTACCCTCCCTATTATCAAGTAATTTCTTACTTTTTACACCTATTTTCACTATATATCTGGTTTTTTCGTCATAGGATTACCAAGGTATCCATTATGGCGTCTCCTGTTGGTACTTTTTTCACCTTCGTCTTGCCTTGTCACGAGGCGTAGTTTTTTTGTAATTTTCGTAATTACTTCCTTAAACTCTTTTTTTTCCCTTCCCTGTACCTTCCCTCTTCCAAGGAAATATGTTTCTTCCCTTGTTTTGGGTTTGTTAACCTTCGGTTTCCTTTTTTTGACTTGGTACTATTTTGTTTATCTGCAAGCCACCCGTTCGACGCACGTGGGTGATAGCGCTCACGTCCCTTTGGGTTTGTTTACACTTCACAGGCTTGCTACCAGTCTCCTTTGGTAGAGTTTTAATTAACTCCACTGACTTTGTTGTTTTACTTTCTGTGTTTTTGACATTGTTTGTATTATAATTATTCATGGTGATTATTCATAATTTAACTTAGTAAATTTGTAATTGTTTTCAAATTTTAATATTTTTGAATTCATTCATGCTGAGTTTATTCCTGCATTGCATTACTATAACATGATTTTTTGCTTGCGCTTTAATCTTGTTTTTGTTTTGTGCTGCAGTTTGTTTGTGAGTTTTTATGACAAGGGTCTTCTGTCATAACTGTAAATCTCAGAAGTCGGCCAAAGATCCGAGGGCCTCTCTGACATCGCATTCAAGGCCTTTCTCGTCGCTCGGAGGAAGAGGTTTACTCAACGTCGCTCCAGGATGTCGTCTTCGGACTCGCACCCGGACGCCTCTGCTCCTCCTACGAACCCTCCTTTGCCTGAGGGTGATCCTCCGCAGTCCTCTCAGCCTCCCCCGCCGAAGGAACCTGCCGGTTCTCTTCAGACATCAGCGCAGGTGCAGAGGACCTCCCTCTCGTCTCCACAGTTTGAGGCTGCCTTCAACCCTGGAGCTCCGCCTATCCTTCGAGACCCCCGCTTCGCTAGTTTTCTCCTTGGAATTATGGAGGACCCCAGCAAGTTGGACCAGTTGAATCAGCGCCCCCCGCCTGAGCGTCCCACCTCTCCTAGGAAGGATCGTCGTTCGCCGGCGCCCAGGGATCGTCGCTCCTCTCCTTCTGCCTCTCAGAGCAAGCGGCCTCGGTCCCCGGCTAGGGACGATCATCGCTCTCCAGCGCCCAAGGACAGACGCTCCCCTGCACCTAAAGACAGACGCTCTCCGGCTCCGAGGGGCTATCGTTCGCCAGCGCCCAGAGACCGACGTTCGCCGGCACCTAGAGATCAGCGCTCGTCTTCTCCCAAGGATCGTCGCTCGCCTGCGCCCAGGGACCGTCGCTCCCCGGCGCCCAGAGACCGGCACTCCCCGGCGCACAGGGACCGGCGCTCCCCGGCACACAGGGACCGGCGCTCATCGCCTAAGGACTATCAGGATCGGCGCTCCTCGCCCTCTTCGTCCAAGCGTCGGCGCTCTCGCTCTCCCTCTCCTAGGGACCGCCACTCTCCTGCAAAGCGCAGGGATCACCGTTCCTGGACTGAGGACAATCGCTCTAGGATTCAGGTGTATGAAGATCGTAGGGACTATGATAAGCGCAGCTCTCCCTCTCGTGTTCGCGAGTATCGGCGCTCTTCTCCTAAACATACAGAACCGTCTGCCACATCTCAACATCGGGCTTCGGAGGATAGTAGGCTCTCTGAGGACAGACGTCACCGGGCGGCTGACTCTCCCACCAGGAGGCGCTCTAGGTCTCCTCTTCGTCGCCAGTCTCCTTCCACTGTGACATCCGGTTCCCGACGCTCTAGGTCCCCTTCGTTTAGGGAGGAACATGAGTTTGTTCCAGATTACCAGGAGGAAGTAGAGGACCCGGATCAGAACCACCTGACTTTGCCATTGGTCTACTCTTGGATAGCAGATAGGTTGACCTCATGCCCTTCGCCTTCGACGGAAGCTAACCGGGCTGCTGCTATTTGGGATGACCCTGAGGTGATGATCCCCCCTCACCCTATGGTACTGG
This sequence comes from Gibbula magus, assembly GCA_936450465.1. Classification (NCBI taxonomy): domain Eukaryota; kingdom Metazoa; phylum Mollusca; class Gastropoda; order Trochida; family Trochidae; genus Gibbula; species Gibbula magus. Next base: position 29,738,591 of record OW388299.1, on the reverse strand, counting down.
ATGCCTTAGCCTCCCTGGATGAGGACTTCCAAAAGTTGTCCCTCAACCCCTCGCTCCGCGCCGCTAAGAATACTTCTGCGGGCTTTAAGATTCACTCGTTTTCCATCTACGATAATGGTCCTGCCCAAGATGACTCTGCTAGACGCCTGTCGGTTGCGTCGCAGGCTCAGTACAAGGTGACGGACTCGAAGCTCTTAGCGATTCACACTGAGTTACGCCTTATTCTCAAGCCTCTCTCGGGTCTGGCCTCAGCCACGGAGGCGCTGGCCCAGGATTTGGCAGAGGACAATCCGTCAAGATTAGACCATCTTCAGACCATGTACCGTTGGCAAGCCAATTCGTTGGGGACAATCATGGACCATGTGCGGTCAGCCCTGGCGTCCATCACCATCATTCGTAGGAACGGGCTGTTGGCTCCTTGCTCATGGGAGGAAGAATTCAGGAAGACCCTAATCCGTGCTCCTCTGTCTTCTGGTTCGCTGTTTGCCGGCAAGATCCCTGAAGTCTTTAGGGAACACTCTACGTTGGCGCAGACCGACTTTACGTTTCGTACCTTTAAGGTGCTCTCCACCAAGCTCATGCCCCAAGAACGGCGTTCCAAACAGATCTACCAGGGTCGTCGTCCCTCAGTCAGGGCATCCCTTCGGGGACGTGGACGAGGTGGCAAGACCAACACTGGTAACCAGCGCCCCCGCAAGGACCAGGACCCCCCTGCCTCAACCAAACCAGTGTACAAGCGCCGTTGAGGGCCAGGACAGTCACGACTGGGCCCTCCCGCCCCCAGTCGTCCATATCCGCGATATTCCCGTAGGCGGGAGATTAGGGGTCTTCTGGCCCAATTGGACAATTCTAGAAGACCCCTTTGTCTTGAACATCCTTCGATCAGGCTACAAACTGCCAATAGCCAGGTCGCCGCCTCTGACCAACCTGCCCCGGTCACGCGAGTACTCGAAAGCTCAACTAGTGCAGCTATCCACGAACATCCAGACGCTGCTAGACAAGAGAGCGTTAGAAAAGGTGCTAGATCCCAATCACTCCCCAGGGTTCTACTCTCCCATCTTCCTCGTCCCCAAGAAGAACTCGGACAAGATGCGGATGATTCACAACATGGCGGTGTTCAACGACCGTTACCTGGAGGACCCGCCCCATTTCCGCATGATTTCCCTGGATCTACTGCGTTCAAAGCTTTCCTCGAACGACTGGCTTGTCAGTTTAGATCTGCAGGACGCCTACCTTCACGTCCCCATTTACGCACCACACAGGAAGTTCCTGCGTTTTTACTTCCAAGGGGAACATTACCAGTGGAAGGTACTCCCGTTTGGTATTTCCACGGCCCCGTGGCTCTTCACTCGCATCACAGCGCCGATTGCTCGGTTTCTTCACCTTCGGGGGATCGAGTTCGATCCATACATCGACGACTGCCTGATGAGCCACGCGGTGCCGTGGCAGCTACACAAGCAAACCCAGTTTGTACGCAAGCTTCTTCACCAACTGGGTTGGCTGTTAAACGAAGAGAAGTCTCACCTGGTTCCGTCCCAGCGTCTAACCTTCATCGGAGGACTGTTCCTCACGGACTTAGACCTGGTCAAGATTCCTCCGGACAGATGGACCAAGATTTTGCGACTGGTTCAGGGTGGACTTCATCGAGCGCTGGCGCTCAGGGAGTGGCAGTCCCTGCTCGGCCTCCTCTCGTCTGCTCAAGCGTTGACCCAGAGGGGGCGCTTGATGCTGAGACCCCTTCAGGTGTTCCTGTCACCTTTCATTCGCCAGGAAGACCTGAAGGCCAGATACAGTCTTCCACTTCATCTTCATCCCTTTCTGAGGTGGTGGTTGAGCCCATCGAATGTTTGCGAAGGAGTCTCTTTGACAGAGTTCCTTCACTCGCACGAGATGTTCGTCGACGCCTCTCTTCAGGGCTGGGGAGCCCATCTGGATCACCTGACTACGTCGGGGCTGTGGTCCGACGCTCACGCTTCTTGGCACAGCAACAGTCTCGAACTACAAGCTGTCATCCTGGCAGTGACAGCTTGGCTTCCGACGCTACGCGGCTCACGTCTTCTGATTGCTTCGGACAACTCAACTGTCGTGTGGTTGATCAAGAATCAGGGCACGACAGGATCTCGTCAACTGCTCGATCAGACCCTGGACTTGTTTCGTCTCCTCGACGAGAACGACATTCAAGTCAGAGCAAGGCACATTCCGGGTTGCAAGAATGTGTTGGCGGACGCCTTGTCAAGGCCAGACAAGCCCTCTCCCACGGAGTGGATGCTCCACCCGGAGGCGTTCGCCCTCATCTGCAGTCTGCATCATCGTCCGCTGGTAGACCTGTTTGCCACCAAGTTCAACTCTCAGCTCCCGGTGTACGTCTCCCCTCTGCCGAACCCAGCTGCGTGGGCAGTGGACGCTCTTTCACTCTCGTGGGAAAATCTAGATGCTTACGCTTTTCCTCCACCTGTGCTTCTGCCCAAGGTCCTTGCCAAACTCAAGGAGACCAGAGTGATCAGTCTGCTTTTGGTCGCGCCCTTTTGGCCGGCGAGGACCTGGTTTCCAGAACTGCGTCGTCTCGCCGGAAGAGAACCAGACCCACTTCCTCAGTGGCATCATCTTCTGCGGCACCCCCACAGTCGTCAAACTCATCCGGACCCAAATCGCTTCCATCTGTGCGTTTGGACCATTTGCAGAGGGCATTGAGATCGAAGGGCTACTCGGCTCAGGTGGCAAGCACCATTGCTCGGGCTCACAGGACCTCCACAAGGTCTCTTTACGACGACAAGTGGTTGTCTTTTGAGGGTTTTTGCAAGAAGCATAACAAGAGTCCTGTTTCAGCCTCTCCTCAATTCATCGCGGAGTTTCTCCTGTATCTTCGCACTGATCGACACCTTAAAGGAGGCACCATCTCTACGTACCTTTCAGCTCTCAACTCTGTCTTGGCCGTCAAGAACGATCGGAAGATCTCCAAGGTTCCGGAGCTGGTGGCCATGCTGAAAGCCTTTAAGGTTGAAGACCAGAAAGTTAAGTTTCGCCCTCCTGCTTGTGACTTGAACGTGGTTCTTAGACACCTGAGAGGTCCTCCGTACGAGCCGTTATCTCAGGCTTCCTTCCAGGACCTCTCGTACAAGACCGTGTTCCTCGTGGCCCTGGCTACTGCTGCTAGGGTTAGCGAGATTCACGCCATTGACGTCACCAGAATTCGCTTCGAACAGTCCCGCCATGGCGCAGTCCACCTGGGTCTTCTGTGGGACTTCGTAGCCAAGAATCAACTTCCAGGTCAGCCGGACAGAGTGTTCATCATTCCCCCTCTGTCTTCGATCGTTGGGGAACTCTCTTTGTGCCCTGTGAGAGCCATCAAGGAGTTCATCGCCAGATCTTCAGCTAGGAGAAGGTCTCGCAAGAGGCTCTTCATTCCCCTGTCTGCGGCAGCCAAGGGTGAGGTAAACAGGAATACCATTGCGTTGTGGCATCGTACGGCCATCTTGGCGGCCTACGACGCAGCCGGTTTACCGCACCCTGCTGCCAACAACCCTCATGAGATTCGGGCCTTGGCGTCTACGATGGCCCTTCACAGGAACTGTTCGGTACCATCGATCATGGAGGGCTGCTTCTGGAGATCCACTTCTGTCTTCGCAAGCCACTACTTGCGCGATCTAGCAGTGGAGGATGTCCAGGGCTTGCAGTCCTTTGGACCCTTGGTAGTTGCCCAGCAACTCACCCGTCCCTCTTCTCACTAGGTAAATATCCCTACCTCGGAGGCTTTTGGTTAGGGCTAACCCACTCCTTGTTGTGGTGTTCCCCTGCTGACTGGTGTTGTACATTGTCCCATGCTTTCTTCTTTCAGAAAGTAAGGCAAGGCCACCTCTCCTGGTGCTTTCGACAGTGGTCCTCGTCTGAGTCCGACCCACCTTCCTACTGTCGGATCAACATGCACTAACTAGAGGTAGGGTAAGTATTAAGAATTTATTAAAATCTAAATATTTTAGATATTTAAAAATACTTACCCTACCTCTAGGGTATATTTCCCCCCCATCGTTGGATCTCTTCCTCCCCTCTTGGCGGCCTCTACTCGGACTTGGATTCAGGAATTGTGACTAGCTCACGTGGTCACGTGACGGGATTGGGGGGCAGTACTTCCGTCTACCAGCCACGTATTAGCAGCTAGTCACCCTCACATCTCACTTCTTCTATGGAGGATAACATCGCTAACACGTTTTCCAATCTTGTATCGAATGAGCATAGGTAATGCACTAACTAGAGGTAGGGTAAGTATTTTTAAATATCTAAAATATTTAGATTTTAATAATTTTATTTTAACAAGTATATTAACATTGATTCCATTCAATCTTCGTATTCTCATTGACATCATATTTAAACAGTAATTTATGTAACATTACCTGAAGGAAATAAGTACAGGAAGATTTTCTTCTTTAATGTGAAAATACACGACGTTTCGGAGTACATACTCACTCCTTCATCAGGTGGAATGTAAGGAAATAACAAAATACGGTACATTTATATAGCAAACAAAACAATGGTGAGAAGAATGGTAAAGAAGTTGTTATCCAGAAAATCTTCCTGTTCTTATGTATACCACTTCTAACTGCCCTTCAAAGACCTGAAGGAAATAAGTTCAAATGAGCAGTATTGTCTGACATTCTTTACAGCAAGTATTGATACAAGAGGTGATGTTTATTTACTTAAACTTCAGGTGTCTAAGATCAGTCATGCCGATGGAGAGGGCGTGGTCTCCATGTTGGGCAGATGTCTTCCTCATATTGTCCCAAATGTGCTCCTGGCCAAGAGAGAGGTAATACTATCCTTTATCAATGTCTTTGTGTGAAATAAGATTGAAAGGAGCTAGTACAAAAGTTCTTTTTTGACAGTTTAAATGACAACATTAAAAAGTTTACCAACCCAGACCAAAAGCCAGGTGTCTCACAGAAAGCAAAATTTCTCCCAATCAAAGATCTCATTTGATACTTATGTTCTCTCCAAAACCAGCACCACTCATTTGTTATGTTTTTTAAGTTCTTTCATTTCGAGATATTTAATCCATTTATATATTGCAGGAGTTAATTCCCCTGATCCTGTGTACGGCCATGTTGCACCCCGACTCCAAGGAGAGAGACCGACTTCTCAACATACTCTTTAATCTCATCAAGAAACCCGACGATGAACAAAGGTGAGACTCCTTATAATGATACAGCTTTATATAGACTGTGTGTTTATGTTATATTATTTTACAAATTGAAGATAAAATTGTACTAGAATATTATCTTTTTCACAGTGTCCTCAAGAAGAGACTGTGATAGTTGAAATATTATTTATTAACAGTCTTGAAAAATTAAATTGCTCATAGACTCGTTACAGATAATTCAGTAGCTGTGAGAAATAAGACTACTTGTTCAGTTTAGTTGCAGTTTTATTTAGAAAAATCATTTGAGATTGCAATTTATAAGCTAAATGTCATAAGATGTGTTTGATTATTCAATAAAATAAGTCGGTAAATGGTAACCATTGGAAACTTGCTGACAAAATCACGCTCAATCAGGGAAGAACGCTACCGTACAGTTCAGTACCGTCAAACATTCACACGACCTGAAAGCGTTCACACGAGTATGAAAGATTTTCCAAGAGTTCATGGATATTGAAACTTGAAATTTTGATCACATAACCGTCAACCAACGTTCGGGAATCCGTGTTAACTTCAAAGTAAGAAATTATTTATTATTAACTCAGATGTAAGTAATTTATCGATTGTACAATATTAAAGCCAAATGATTTCCACACCCAACAAAGTAATTTTGAAGAAAAACATGTGATTTGTTTTGGTTTAGTTTATATATTGAAAGACATTCTTGGTTTTGTACTGAACCAAAAATGTACCAAACCGAAGGTCCTGTACAGCAACACTTTCCAAACTGAAGCTCAAGCATACCATTTCACCCCTTCTTGTTTTATGATTAACCTTCTTCTTTACTATTTATTGATTTGTTTTGTCTTCAGACAAATAATCCTAACGGGATGTATAGCATTTGCACAGCATGTCGGCGCGACCCGGCTTGAGTCTGAGCTTCTGCCACAGTGCTGGGAACAGGTACTATAAGCTTGACTTAATACACCACTTGGTATGAAATGTTTTACATGCCTTGAGTTGGTGAGGCCTCATTCAAGAAGAGTTGTAATACTAAAAGATTTTGGTCATGGTCAGTTGGTGTTTAAATAATGGCCTTCATTGATAAGGTTTCAGTCATTAGGGAAGTATAATGTACTGAAGGTTTTCATGGGTCATTATCAGTTATTAGTCACTTATCCTATACAGAGGTTGAATGATAATAATAATGGAACTTTATAGAAAATTCCGAAATTCTTTTTGTGCCCTTGTCACCCGACAGCCTCAGTGCAGCGCCAGTTTAAGCATTGTCCTTCCTTATAATGAATGCTGAGCGCTAAGCAAGGAAGCAACAACTCCCGTCTTTTAACGTCTTTTGATATGACACGGGTCATGAAACCCGACCGTCCGGGTAATGCGCAGACACTCTACCAACTGAGCTTCACCCCTGGAATAGAGCTATTCAACATGGAAAAGTTTTAAAATGATTTTTCAATTGATTTGTATTTCAGATAAGTCACAAGTATGTGGAAAGAAGACTACTTGTAGCAGAAGCCTGTGGAGCTCTGGCATCCTATATATCTGTACGTCATTATTTGTTATTATCTCTAGACTTTATGTTAATGAAATTGCAAATCATTCACTTCTCTGTTTACTTACTTATACTACATTCTGTATCAAAATCTATCATTGTAAATCTTTGAGGAGGGTTTAGGAATACATAAGAAAACAAGATAAACAACTTCTTTATTGTGAAAATACACAAAATATGTCCTTCCTCTTATTATTTCACAATCAAAATCTCCTGACTAAGCAATAATGCAAATGTTAGGCCAACATTGCATGCATTTCCCATTTCGAAATCTTTTTGTAATTCTGCAAGGTATCGTTCTGTGTATAGTTCTATTGAGGATTGACGTCTTCATCAAGGTCATTTTCTATCAAAATCTATCATTGCTGTCAAGAATTTGAAAATCAATTAAATGAAGCATTCATAAAAGATCCATCTTTTCTCAAGTTCTTCAAGTTCATCCTTCTAAGGTTGTGTTCTCTCCGGAGTTTGTTGTTGAATATGCACAAAGTAACACTAGACTAGACTGATTAATTATGCCACGACAAAACTGTAGACATTTGTACACCCAATGAATGGCTTCTCTTCTCTTTGTTTTTATTTTGAAAAAATGCATGCTGTTCAAATTGTCAAATATAAAGTCATCAAAATAATACTCTCAGTAACATGTTTCAACTTGATTTTGTTATAATCATGAATTGATAACATATTAAACACAGAAATGTCCCATCAAATTTGTTCCACAACAAGTATCCTGATAGAACATCCATTGAAGCATTCATAAAAGATCCATCCATGCAAGTCCTTCATTTCATCCATCTGAGGTTGTGTTTTCTCACTTTCCGCAGCATGAGATCCGGAGTTCGTTGTTGATATCCATGTTGACCCAGATGTTGCACGACGACAAGGATGACGAAGTTCGGGAAGCTGTCGTCAAGAGTTTGGGCCTTCTCACCGGCTTTATTTGTGATACTGATAAATTTGCTCAGGTTTGTTCAGATTGTGTAATTTGTTATACCCCCGACCTAAAATGGTTAGGGGTATATAGTAATACCAATGATTCCGTCCGTCCGTCCTTCCGTCAGTCCGAAGACAATGTTTGTCCGATCGATTACAGAAAAACTATTCATCTCATCCTTTTCAAATTTGGAACATGTCTTCTTCACCACTAGGAGAGGTGCAGTGCAAAATGTAACACGTTTTGCTGATTTTAAAAATATTTTTGGCGATTTGTTGTATTTTTTTACCGAGTCATATTCGGAGATAGAATGAATGAAGCTACTTCTGTGTTGTGATCTGTTGAATTTATCATTTTCTTTTTCATGTAACTTTCATCAAAAGATAGATATTTTATATTTCAACTGGTTATATTTAAAACAAATTTAAATGTTCTTTCCTTTATATATATATATATATATATATATATATATATATTCCTATATATAGCTTACAGGGGTGTGCTTCCATGTACCTGTTGTTTCAAGTCACTCGAATGAATCATTATGATGGATTAATTTCCAAAATAAAGTTTAGATCAGTGGTAATCGCAGTAGTGTATTATGTTACCCCTACCTTTTAAAGTTACTATAATTCCTACTTTTACTTAAACCACCTTTTTTACATGAAGATCGAGACTTGTCGTACCATTTTCACAAACAGTTTAATCTTAGCAATTACATTTCATAGCTTATCAATCCTTAGGTGTGCAAACACCTCTCTCTATAAGTAAAATAAAAATGTCAAACTTGAAAAGTCGGGGGTATTAGTGAGCCAAACTCACTTTTTTGCTTGTTTTATTACTGAAATAATGAGATGTGCCAGTATATCTTCATAACAAGCTAATTTGGTGACATTTTTTAAATATACCTGCATAATGTAGTGATTGTTCGTATAAGTTTTGCCTTTATTCAATAAACTTTACACATTTAATTCTTAAAATCAAATTCCTTTGTACCATACATGCCACATGTATTTTAGACCTGAGTTTCAGATGTGTTTTATGTTCTTCATTATTTTCAATTCATATGGATCTTGTTTACTGGAGATAGTTTGTATGAGCGGTGTTTGGCAAAATGAAACAAAAACCTCAAGATGTCAGTCTATAGTAATAGTTTGACTGTTCTACAAATCTTCTTTCCTACACTGCTTACAACTCTTTCATTGTACGATCACAATTACTAAGAACAGGGCCCCCTTTCACAAAGCACTAAGGTGATCGTAAGTCACTAAGGTAACCTTAGTGCAATGTTAAAGTATGGACGTTAAGGTTGACCTTAGTAAAGGTTGCTTTGTGAAAGAAGACCCTGGTCAACAGCATTAATATTGTTTGCCAATCCTTTTCTATTGAATAAAATATGTTTAAACCAACAAGAATGTTTCCTCTACAGTTTTCTTTCTACAACCAGCTTAAGAAATATGAGTGAAAGCAGCCAACTCTGACGTGTTTATGTCAATTTTAATGTAAAAAAAATCAAAAGGTTTCTATCCTGAATCAAATTGTTTATGTCCTGCTCAACTTCTGTTATTTGTAGACAAGTTCAAGTATTGAAAATAGGTTTACAAGAATATATCTGTAACTTCCCTAACCACCTGAGTTTTCTACCTTCCATGCATGTCGTCTATTCACAGGGATCTGAATTACTGAAGATAGGTCTACGCGACCCATCTGAGAAGGTGCAGCTGGCAACTGTTCAAGTGTTCCTTCCGTCCTTCGCGGCATGGGCGTACGAGCTGGGTCGCCTCGAACACGAGCTTCTCAACTCGGTGTTACGCGAACTGGAGGAAATAGTTAAGGCATACCTTTATTTGAGGCCTCTGGCCATCTAGCTATACAGACAACTGACTCAAGTTGACAACTCTTGTAGTCTCTCTCTGTCTCTGCTCTACTACAAGTTTAATTACACGTTCTTTGTCGAAATCATAAATCATCCAGGTCACCCTTCATCTGCAGGTCCAGTCTTTACCCATTGACTAGAACCAGATTTTTTTTTTACAAATTTTGATTCCTGTAAATTGCCAATCAGAATGGTTGTGCAATAATTAATCAAACAGCTTAGTGTTAATATTAAAAGGGATTTATTGAACCTTAAACCATCTTTAACTTTTATGGTCTTATGGCAAGTCATTTTTTAGGTATATGAGTCTTGGATTTATGTAAGTAAATTTGGTATGGATCGAGGCACTCTATGTTAAGTATTCTTTCTGTTAAGTTACATTATATGATTGATTCTGTCTTTAATGCAAAAATATTGGTAAATATCTGGAAAATAGTAACAGTATTTCAAAGGATATTTAAATCGGATTAAAATATTTTCAAACATAGTTAATTTTCTAAAATTTAGATAAATTCTTGAAATATTATAAACTTTTGGCACAAAGTCCAGCTCAGTTATCAGAGATTGTGTATGGTTGTCATAATTAATTCAGAATGTTTAGATTTTGTTGATAAGCTGTAGAGACGTCATAAAAAAAATATAAGTTTGTAGTAGAGCAGAGCTTATAATTTATTTTCACTCACATTTTTCACCCTTAAATCAATTAATGATCTTGCTGTGTAAATGTTATTCAAATAATACATAATACATAATACACATTAAATTTTTAATCCTTATAACATTTTCTATCAACTAATATTTTACCAACTCATTTGTATAAGTATCTATATAAAGTAACCTGTGATATAAAGAGAGTATGAATTAATTTGCTTGGTATGTTAATCTACATATAAAGTAAAGGAAATAAAATCTACTTTCACTTTTAAGTTTTAGATCCAGTAGCTCTCGTCAGCTTGAGTCAGTTGTCAGTGCTAATTTGTGGCTTTTACCTAATTTGATGTTTTGTTTTTGTTTCTCACAATTCCTGCCAAGGAAATTGTTATCCCTGCCTTCCGTGAAAAAACAAATCTGTAAATCTTCACTGCCGAGTTTAAATTTCAAGTTTATTACAACGGATTGTCTCAAAACAATTGGCTGATGATGTTTATATTTTCAAATCAAAACTTTATTCAAACAAAGGTTACTTTGAAAATCAATGAATATTTTCGTAAAAATACCTCAACGACTGCATAATCTGAAATAAATAACTAAACTTTATTTTTAAATAATGATTATTGAATTGTATGGTAGGTTAACTTATCAAATGATGATTATGTGTACATGTGTATTTGTAAATATTTATTATTGATATGTGCAGTCCAAAAAAGGAGAAATGATTTAACTTGAGAATTTCTTGAGAAAAATTCCTTTAGATCGGAGGGCAGGGAAGAGTCTACTTTCAGATCTGCTGAGCTCACGTCCACACCTGTGGTCCCCAAGAATCCACAATGGACTCTTCCAATGTTCACATGCAGTCTCCTGTCGCGTGTTAAGTTGTTGGTGGCGGTTATCTCCCCTGTTTCTCTCTTTCTATCTCTGCAGTGCTTGTAGTCTCATTAATGCTATTGACAAATCACAAAATGTTTACAATTGATATCTTGTACAGGAAAAGATGTTGCATGAAGAGTGTTGTTTATATTTGATATATGAGAATATGTCTACTTGAGATGAGATATTTTCTGTAATGCATTCTTTTAAAACCAGTACTTTTGAATTGATTCCTAATGAAGATATTGAGGAATGTGGAGGTTATAAATACTGCATGCATCAGTCTGTATTCATATCTAATAAATGTAAATTTGTCAATGGCACACAGTAGTTTTAATCAGAAATAAATACCCATAACCATACACCATTACATTTCATATCATTTGTTATGCTTCATAAGCCATTTATCATTATATGAATTAATACTGAAACCATATCTCGTGTCACTCATCAGTTTTCATTCATAATAGTTAATCTGCATTTACTATCCTTTAGTGGGTTAAAACTGTTAACAATTTCAATTTTTTAAAATATTTTAACTTTGGTGATTGCCAAGGTTATGGTATCATGACTAACATCATTTTATCATGATGATTTAAATTAAATTTATGAGTAAAATATTATTGAATGATTTGGATAATTTAAAATAAATTGTTTTTGTGATCTTTTGAATTTATACTGACTTTTGAAAGTTTTTACCACTAGGGTGCGCTGGCAATACAGAAAACAACCAATAGCACGACACTCCCGTTAGACGAGAGTCGATTCCTCCTCCTTCTGGGAGAGCTAGCAGAGTTACTTCCCTTCCTGTTTATGTCCGTCCTGGAGAGTGGTCCCTACATGAAGCACCTGAAGAATGAGGTCAACTGCACCTCGGAAATCGACTGTAAGAGTCGTTAAGACTACTGTTTCCACAGGCATTTTTATCAGGGTGCAGTGCCCTTATGAAAATGTGCCTTGACCTCTTCTGCTCTGCCCTGTGCTTTTTAAAGCAAATCGGCCTCTTTCAGTAAATTCTGATTTTTCAGAATTTCATGAAGCATTGAGATCCGCTGCACCTAAAAAATTAACTGTAAAAATCTAGAAGATTGTGCTTTAACATAGATAATATTTCCTGACAGTTTGCAGTTTTCTCAGGGTAACCCTGACTAAAATAAGTGTAATTTTCTTAGTAATTCATTGCTTATATCTCTTATATAGATGGTTGTGAACTTTACAAAACGATGGTGGGACTTGGTGATAAATGAGATCCACTGCATGCTATGAATAGAACATAAGAATGGCAATTAATGCTTTGTTGCTTTGTTTTCAAAGGCCAAAAATATATTATATAGAGATATTGGCATGGTTTTTAAATTATCATTTTATTTCAAGATCAAATCATGAAAACGTTTCATCATACCTTTCTGAAACCTTGCAGATGTATGAATAACTTTTTATTGTGAGGCCTTTTTTCATATTCCTGAATTTTCTGTCTCTTTATATCAATGGAAATGAGTTGGATTTGATAACGCTGTATTTCATAAAATCATAATCTTTCGATTTCTTTATCAATTTCATTGATTCAGTGTCCAGATTTCCGGAGGCGAGTTGTCCCCTGTCAGATCTGAGTGTAATCCTGGGAAGTCAGCGGGAGTTCTCTGCCCTTGTCAGTCTGTACGAAGATCATTTAGCACAAGAGTGGTTCGAACCCTGGGAGCAGTTCAACTGGGTCGTCAAAAATCTGTATGTTTGAGAGATCAGAAACAAATTTGTCCATCTTACCTGAATAATAGTCAATATGTACATTGCTTTTTCTATCATTTCTTTTTTAGTCTAGGCATGATGACGCATTAGTAGAAAAGCAGAATAGATTTGACATTCGAAAATTGGGAAGGTTTCCTATGAAGCTTCCCTATGACAATATGACAGGGAGATTTTACAAATTTAGACGTTACCCTTATTTTAAGGATATATTGAAATGTGAATTAAAGGAAAATGGCAATGAGTGTGCCATACCATATTTCCTCAAATCTAACCCGGGTCTCAAATATAACCCAGGCCTCAAATACAACCTGGGGGGTCATTGAGTGACGAGCTGATACAAGCTGGGTCTGGGTAAGGGGGATTTGAATGAAAAAGAACCCTGGGGTTGTTTTCGAGAAAATACGGTAGTGATAAAATTTCAAATGCTAAGAACACTAGGATCCGTTACTTTTTTGTCAAAACAAAATGCTAGGTTATATTGCTATGCATGACATATAGCATTAAGGGGAGAAAACAATCCGTCATATCATCTACGATTATCAAGCTCTTCAACGTGCCAGGAAGTTTGACAAAACTGCCACCCTGCCATTCAGGAAAAGGGAAAAGATTAAACTTGCCAGGGCTAACTAGCTGATGCTTGAACTATGTCAATAGTAATGAATTAAAACAATAAATTTTACAACATGTTGTGAAGAATATATTATTATTTCGAGGAGCATTAATAGGATAAATGCACAAATGGAAATATCCCCAACAATTTTATTTCCACAAAAGCTATTCCGGTTGTATTGTGTATTGTCTTTTTAAAGACTGATAACGTATCTAAGGAAAATCAAATCGAAGCATTCTTTTTGCAGGTTAGCACGAATACTTGAAGTTACAATGGGTGTCGGTCTGTCCATGCAGAAAGTAGTCAACAATTTATGTAAATACATATTCCGTCTCTGTCGAACATTTGGACAGACCTTTACAGAGAAAAAGGTAAGTGGCTTCATCAGTGCATGACATAAGTTTAAAAACTAGCCATCCTGAAAATATCAGATGTCCATTAAATTGGAGAATTGTAAATGAAAAATTTGTAAAAGTTACTGTCCAAGAGCAAAAATTGTCAAGTTAACATCGGTTGGACAGGCCTTATTTCACATTAGAGAGGCTTCAGTTACCAGATAGATACCATAAATATTGGTTATGTTTGAGTTTTGAGCATCTAGGAGATCTGAGATTTGAATCTAAAAAATTATTGTCAGAAAATATTTTTTATAGGAGGATCTCATCTGAATAAGAACTTACTGAAAAGGGGTCAGCTTGGGGTCCATCGAAAGTTTTCCAAAAGCCCCTTCACACCCCCCCCCCCCCCCCCCCCCCCCCCCCCCTCCCCTCCCCCTCCAATCCAAATGGCTTTCACATAGAGAGACATAGAAATGGCCTTTATATAAGGTTATTTAGATTCAATGACAATCCTTTTAATTTGTATGGTTTTCTTTTCAGATTAAACCTAAGTTTGAAGAACTGGTTATGTTACCAGAAGAACAGCTAGGTAAGAAAGTGATGAAATAGAACTAGAACTTGAAATGGAATGTAAACAATGAATAATTGAATTTTGTTGATGCAGTGCAGTCGGATATCACTTTTAAAATCACCTTTAAACAAAGTTTATCATGTCACCCCTTTAAAGGGACAGTAGCACATTGTTTCGCTCAAATAAGTTGATGAAATGTATTTGAAAAATAATTTTACCAATAGTAAAACAAAGTAAGAAATGAGTGTACATGGCTCAGTAAAGCCATGCGTTTCGTTTTTGTACTTCGAAATAATAAATTGTGTTCACAATAAATTTTTGCTTTATATTGCAACACATTTATTACTACTATGGACAATTGGTTTGTGTAATAAGATGGTTAACCCTCTAAAGTAAATTTAAATGGCACAAACTATCATTATAAATAGGAAATTTGAAACAATAAATTTTGCAAAAAATGTGCTACAGCCCCTTTAATGCTATGACGTCATCATAGCAATCAAACCTTGACATTATCAGATTATCAGTCATTACTTGTTAATGGGTAACAACAGTATTATGAAGCCATAAATCGCTAAGTGGTAACATTTTGAACTTGAAAAACATTTCTCCCACTGAAGCATTTGATAAATATTTGATCTTTTCAGTGTAATATCACTGGTGCAAGTATCTGCATCGCAATTTCACACTCACAGCAATAAAGAAGTTGACTATCCAAAGAACTTGTTCTCATTCATAACATCACCTATCTCTCATCTCTGAATAGAGTAAGGTCAATATTTTCCCTCACCACTGCATTATATTGTTTCAGATTCCCAAGTGAACATGGGTCACACGGCCATCACCACATGTGTAGTTCCTGTCTATGCTGTAGGAGTCCTTACGTCTTTCAACACGGTGGGTCGTCAGATGAACATCAAACTTCAAACTAAAATATCAATAGAAATATTTGTGGAAACTGAACATATTGTATTGATAAAATGAAGCAAATCCTAAAACAGCTTTTTTATCTTAATTTCTGTGATTCTTTCGTTGTTCTAAATAATGATCTCTAACGGTTATTGCTCTCTTTGGTAAGGCTCCAATTGAAGGGGGAGTGTATTCAACATATATTCAGTAGGAAGGTCAGGTTTCACGTACTACATAGCCAAAATGGTGTTGCAGGCTTTCTTCCTGCAATAATACTAGCAGCTGTAATATAAGTGAAATTTTGTTTGAATGCAGCGTTAAACCCCAAATCACCTCTCCCTTCTACATGATTACTATAAAAACAATTTTGATCAGACAAATCATGTGTTTTGACATGGTTTGTTGTATGTTCCCTCTAAGCCAGTGTTGCTGTTAATCAAGATTGTTGAGTGCAAGAAATTGGAGGAGTTTCTCAGCCATTTTTTTCCCTTGGTTCAATTTGATTTGTTCTATATCTGTGGAATATTTAGAGTCTAGACCTATTCCCTCTTTCTGCAGGAGTGTGACCGGCAGCGACTGGAAGAGTTCCTTAGTCAGGTGTTGACGACCCTGGCCTTCTGTCAGGCGCCCCTAGACAGCATCAAGTCTACCTACATGCAGCTGAGGTAGGGACAGGAACACTGTCACACATACTGGAGACCTGGACCCATATTTGTGAAGCTCTCTTAGCGCTAAGATAGTCGTAAGTGCCATGCATAACATGGGCTTATGACTATCTTAGCACTAAGACAGCTTCGAAAATATGGACCCAGGACTTCACTTGAAATATACCTAGCCTGATAAACTGCTTGATTCAATACTTGACATATGAGCTACAATTAAAGTTTAGTATTCTTAGGGTAGCAATCTTTTGGAAAATAAGAGTCCTGGGCCTGGGTTTTCAAAACTCTCTTAGTTCTAAGATAGTCATAAGCCAATGTTAATATATAGTACTTAGGTTTATTGTAGAGCTAAGAGAGCTTTGAACATATTGGCCCTGGTCACCTTTGAGCTTGTTTAACTTTGCATAAAAATAGTAATTAATATTGAGCAAGAAAGCTTGTTTACTCTGCTCTAAGTTTGGAGTAATGTAATGTCACCCTGTGTAAGGCTTTGATATGGTCTAGGTACTAGCAATAGCAGTTTCTTGGGTTATTTTGGTTATTTATTATGTCAAAGAAAAGTGATGGTATGTGTCCAGGGCACTGTTTGTAATCAAAGTGAACAACACAAGATGGCCTGGTTTCCCGGAGGATTTTTCACCTCACTCAATTGTGTGATTGTTTTGAGTTGTTTCAAGTGATTGTCCCTCCAAAATCTTGACTTTCACTTTTATTTTGTCATAATATTGAATCGCCTAGCATTAAAATGGTAATTTTTAACAACAGCCATTACCACTTGATAAAATAACACCATTCATAACGTTTGTCATAATGTAAATCACACAACATACTTCATGTCCCTTTAAAGGTGCAGTAGCACGATTTAAAATAAGTCGATGAAATGTATTTGAAAAATAATGTCACCAATAGTAAAACACCCTTTTCTCTTCGGAAAATCAAGTTACAAAATGAGTGTACATGGTTCTGTAAAGCCATGGGAATAATTTTTGTCATTCGAAATAATAAAATGTGTTCACAATAAAATGGCCGCCACGCAATTTTGGCTTTATATGCTACACCGTTATTACCACTACGGATAATTGGTTTTTGCAATAAGACGTGATACTCTCTTAAGCAAATATAAAGGACATAAACTATCATTATAAATGGGAAATTTGAAAAAATAAAATTTTGCAAAAAACGTGCTACTGCCCCTTTAAGGCTCTCCAGAGAGTTCAATGGTTAAACTTTTTAAATGTTGCAGGGGAAATAAAGAGCACCACGAACTGTTGCTGTCAGTGTTGTGGACGGGTGTGGTGCACACAGCGCCACAAGTACGAGCCACGGCAGCCACTTTGTTTGAAGTGAGTCCGATTTTGTTATTCTACTAACTTCAGCTTACTGCTATGAGTTCTGGTCCTTTAAATTATCATGGAATGTCAAATATTGATGCTGCATCTTGGATATTTAACTGAGAAGAACAAGATAAGACTTCTGTTATAGTCCTTCTTTAGTACTTTACCAGAATAAGTTCAAAACTATTCCAGGAAAGTCAATCAGTCAGTGTATGAAATAGGGCCCGTCCGACAGTCCCTAACCTGATAATGTTAATGTAATCCTGGTAACTTTTTGAGGATTTTCTTGAATTTTACCATTTAACCCTTAACTTGAGGGTCCCGTATTGATCCGGGAGGCTCATAGAGAAAAATGTTTTACCCCTTGGCGAGATGCGTAAGTTGGACTTAGTGCATATACCGGGTCAGTAATAATTATATTTGGTCTCAAGGCGAAATGCGAGACGAAGTGTGTCTGTGGATCGCCACATGAAAACTTGTTTACATACATCTCACAGTTCGCCACGATAACGAGACTATGTCAATGTCTGGTCGAAATGTCCAGCAAAAATCACACCAAATTGTGTGTGCATTGTTGACCTGTAACGCATCGATAATTAGCTTTACAAAAGGCCAATTTTGTCGAGCTACGCCCCGAAGCCTAATCTCCCTGGGGGCTAATTATCACCCACGTGTTTGCATTGCCTCGAGTTTGCACTGCTCGTACATGCTATCTGCCTCACATCTAGCGGGACGGGGGAAAAAATCGGTAACTTGTCTTACTCCCGCACTTCATATCATGTGAACCAATTGGTTGTTTTCAAAAACATTTACGGCAAAATAAAGGGGAATAGACTACAATCCCATATAAAATTCGCAAATCTAAAAAAAATGAAGACACAGCAAGCGGCGTGAAAAAGGTCATGTTTTCACTTCGTAAATTTTGAAACAATCGGCGATTTTCACAACTTCTTACACAATTTATCACTGCTAAACTACTGAATGCATTTTCATAATTTTTTTATCACAATAAACCGAAAAGAATAATCTTTTATTCTATCTAAAATGCGTATATTTATTCACAGAAATAAAGATACAATTTTACCTTTCTGAGAGGCATGTAAAATCAAACGACACACAAACTAATCAACATATTTTCATCGGTTATCATTCGAGATTAGCATTTATTTGAAAGGTAAAACAACATAACCATATTTGGGTTGACATGTGCTTATTTGTCAACTGGTTAGAGATTATGATTTCTTGGAAAAGTGCGATAAACGACCGTTTGCAATGCCGCATACATGTTGTAAGTATTTACGATTTTATAACTTTACAAAGCTATAGAATTATAACCAAAGGTCGCATTCTAATAATTTCTATATCATTGTGAAGCCAGACATCTTGTTATCAATTCCGTATATAAATGGAATTTTTTTGTTTCATATTTATGATATTATGAGGCCCGAATTAAGGACAATCTTTCGAAAGTAATAGAATAAAAATGAAAAATCATAGTAAATTCATTCAAAGTTGCGTGTATGAATTAGCCATTTGTGTACGGGTGCCACGACTTGTATTGAATTTGTATTGAACGCCCGTATATAGTCCGTTTTCGCGATGTAGATGCGATATATTTCGTAAAAACGGTACCGGAATTGCCACCTGGAAATTCTGCCAGCAGAGCCAATTAGTGCCTAAGCCAAAATACTGCTGCGAGCTGGAGGGTCTGTAAATTCCGCCACAGGAGCTAAAATGGGTAAAATAGAAATACGTAAGGGTTAATTTGACAAAATAACATGTCAGACTGGCTTCTTTTCAAGCTTATTTTATACACTGCTTTCGCCAGATTATTACCCTTGTTAACCTATAGTGATTCCTGTAAATTGCCTACTCAATGAAGTTTTCTGTGGATGTTGCAATCAAATTCTATTTTAATATTCAAAACCTTAATATTACTTTGGATTACCTGGTACTCAGGTGTGTAATAGCATATAGTTACTAGATTCCATGTTTGCCTAAGCCCTGATACATCACCTACCTGTCCTATGTTGCAGCTGTTGATACAGAACCTAGGAGACACCCTCATCTCCACACGGGTTGTGCCTGCTCTAGTCACGCTAGCCAACGATCCAGAAATGTAAGTGACACACTCCAGCTGAGTTTTATACCTAGACAGAGGCAGATTTAACTACTCTGTGTGGAAACCAGCTAGGAGAGTGATTGTAAACAAGTGCTCAAGATTTGTTAATCTACAAGTTTTTGTGGAGTTTGACACAAGGTGAATAATAATTCATTGTCTAAATTTGATCAATTTATTTTGAAAGCAGTTACTACAAAATGTTTGATCTACAAGTATCTGCAGAGTATCAATATATGTGACAATAACTGCACAAACTCAATAATGAAAGAATTTGTCTCTACACATGAAAATGACTTCCGATTGCAAATACACTTTGAAGTCATCATATACCTAAGTAACAATTACATTCTTACTACAGTACCCCAAAAGCCATGGGTGATGATTTTATTTTTTAACAAGATGTCATTTTGATTTCTCATATTTTTGTTTTCAGCTCAGTCCGCATTTCAACCATTCCGTCACTAGGAGCCATCATAGAACACATGTCAATACGAGAGGTGAGTCCTGAACCCTTGCACAGACAGTCCAAAAACGAGTTCCTTTGAATTTAAAATGCTTATTTAGAAGGTACAAGTTATTTGATCCATTTTAACTTTTAATTAACTATGTGCAATTAAATTATTTGAAATTTCTCGTCTATCTTGATACAAATTCCCTTGTAAACTCGCTTGTGTAAACTTGCTCAAACTAGCACTGTCAGTAAATCGTAGTAGTTGGTAAATTATGAACCATTTTATGCATGTTATTGATAAATTAATAGTTATTAGTAAATTGCTATCGTGTTATGTTTAATAATATGCAATGAATGAAGAACCAACAAATAGTAATACTTTCTCACACTTTATTCATAAAAAAAAGTTTACTTCCGGGTTCGTTTTTTGGGTCAAAGATGAAATGTCCGACTGGCAAAAATTTGAATCTGCATCCCTGGTCCAGACATTTTCCTTTCCAGTAAAGTGTTGCAGTGTATTAATAATGATTATGCAAACAATGAGTTTGACGATTTTTATGGCCAGGTCTACACAAAAACAAGCCAGGTTCATCTGCATGTGTAACTTAGGCTTGATTTTTAGATCATCAGGCTTTATTATCTTTTGATCAAGTTTTACGGAAAGAGTTTTTTTCTGGATTTGTGTTGTACACAGGAGTATTATTTTTTTAAGTGGACGATCTTGTATGTCCAGTTACAAATTTTTGCAAAAAATATAACATAGTCTAGCTGACACATTTAGTGATGTTAAATTGAGAATCATTTGCAGCACATAAAAAATACAGTCATAATGTCCCTTTTTGGGTTCGCATCCAGCCACGAGCTGAGCAACTTTGTCGGCTGTAGAGAATTGTTGGGTGCAATGCTACACTGAATTTCAGCGTAGTACCATCCATGGTTCACTAGTTCCAGGTGATGCTCACAGGTTTCACCACAATACATAGCCACAATGGTGTTGCAGGCTTTCTCCCTGCAATAATACTAGCAGCTGTGATATAAGTCAATTACTCTTGAAAGCGACATTTAAAGGAGCAGTAACACGTTTTTTCTCTGAAATAAGTTGATGAAATGTATTTGAAAAATAATGTCATCAGTTGTAAAACACCATTCTGTCTGTGAAAAATCAAGTTGAAAAACGAGTGTACATGGTTCAATAAAGCCATGGGAATCTTTTTTTGTCATTTGAAATAATAAATTGTGTTCACAATAAAATGGTCGCCATGCAATTTTGGCTTTATACGCAACATCGTTATTACCACTGCGGATAATTGGTTTGTTTAATACAATGTTTTACCCTCTAAAGTAAATATAAATGACATAAACTATCATTATAAACGAGAAATTTGAAAAAATAAAATTTGCGAAAAACGTGCTACTGCCCCTTTAAGCCCAAATAACCTCACCTCACCATTATTCCTACAACAATCCTCTGCAGGTGTTGGATCGAGTGTACATGCAACTTCAGATGTTTTTTGACGACCCTGTTTATCGAGACCAGCACACGATGCAGGTGGAGCTGATTAGAACCATGGCTCACGTCGGACCAAACACAGAACCAAAGTTCAGGGATGAATGTGAGTACACTGCATTTCTTTATTTAGTCTTGTGTGTTTTGGCAAGTAGCCATTTTCATTTTCAGCATGGACATTACATGTATATGGCAGTGTTTCCCCTTGGATCAAATAGAACAAGGTTATGTGCCCTGTTTAAACACACCTGTGGAACCGTCATGTATCAATTACCTTGATAAGACAACCAAAACATGGAGTCTGCATACCATGAATAAAAGCAAACAATCTGCCAGAGTGTGTTGCATGAAACTCTTAGGTAACCTGGGCCGTGTTCAAGAGAGGTTTCAAAGTAATCGCTCAATTAGCGATAACTTTTAAACCTCTCTTGAACGCGATTGCTCAATGTAGCGCTACGTAGCAAGGCGAGCAAATTTCGAGGAATTTGCACTGTGTCGTTCAAGTGAGAAGAAGCACTCATTGAGCGCTACATTGAGCGCTACATTGAGCGATCAATGAGCGCTACGAAGCGCTTCATTTTGTTGAACCGCCTGCTGAAGTCCCAAAGTTAGCCTCGGTGCAATGTTAAAATATGGCTCTAAGGATAACCTAAGTGTTTAGGTTGTTTTGTGCAACGGCCGACAAATGTAAGACATTTTACTTTCAGATGAAGAGGATGAGGAGATTGAATTCTCAATTTTAATTCAGATCTTCAGATTTACTTTTAGTAGTTAATCTATGTTGATTTATTATGTGTGGGAATATAAGTTAAACTGATGTTGATCCAGTTATGTATTGTGATTTCATTTCAGGGTATTTTATTACACTGTTGTTAGTCATGTCTTCTTGCATTATATATTCATTTTTTTAGGTGATTGTCATGATCCCTTATATCAAGAATAGTTTGATTTTTAGTTCCATTTCAGCTGATAAAACAGCCCTGGGGGATGATATTTCCTAAAATATTTGTCAAAGGTCATAAAACTACATTGTTTTTGTTCCAAATGAAAAAAAAACAAACAATGGTCGCACTATGGGTCAGTTTTAGATATCAGAGGTACATTGCAACTGTAGAAGTGTGGATAATAACAAACTGTAAGAAACCTTTAAAAGTAAGCACAGTAGTTACGGTGTTGACAACTGCTGTAGAGAACTGATCTATATGCAGTCTCATTTGAGTAAAATGCTGCACTGAAATTCAGTACAGTACAATGGTTCACTTGTTGCAGGAAACACTTGCAGGTTTCACTGCAATGCAAAACCACAATGGTATGGAAGGTTTTAAATCTCTGTTCATTGATACTTAGAATAAGTGTAAAACCTAAAATCATCCCTAAAACATAGTATTATGTTTATCTTTTGCATTATATGGTATTGTCATATTTTGATTCTAAATTAAAGGTAGAATTTTAGTCTTTTATAATATCATATGTATAGTTTTAGGCTATCTGATATTATGGATACAAACAATATTTATAGTAAGTTAAGTATTGTGAGAGCAATTTATTTCAGGGAGAATGGTGTGCTACATTATCTTTTAAGCTTGCTGTCTCATGAGCTTGCTTCCCTGTTCTCACCAACCCCACAAACCCCATCAACCCCCCTCAACCCCCATCAACCCCATCAACCTCACCAACCCCATCAACCCCACAAACCTCATCAACCCCACAAACCCCATCAACCTCACCAACCCCACCAACCCCACCAACCTCATCAACTCCATCAACCTCATCAACTCCACAACCCCATCAACTTTACCAGTTCCACCAACCTCACCAACCCCACCAACCTCACCAAACTCACCAGCCTCACCAGTCCCATCCAACCCCATCCAGCCCCACTAACCCCACTCAGCACCTTGTCATCAAAGTTCAAGAAGGATCAACTAATGAAAAAATTCAGATGAACCCTGAACAATAAACCAACGATTTGAACTCCCTTTAACACTTGTCTGGTTTCTCCACCGTTGTTAGCATAGCCCAACTTGAAGTAGACATCCTGAGATAAAAATAATTTCAATGATGAATCAAAACATTACCAGTGTTGAACGCTATGATTCTACAATGAAATTAACAAATAAATTTTACTTTATTTACCAAATATTCAGAGAGTCACAATGTATCATAAAGACTGTTATATTTCAGGGATAGTAAAGTCCCCAGAGATATTTTCTTTTATTCCAAGTTTATCATTTAATGACTGTCATCAATCATGAGATTAACAATAAGTTTTCCCGACAATAGTATTCCCTTTAGCAGCTGACAAAACACTAGTGCATTATTCATTGTAAGAAGGTGATTATAGTCTGAATGGGTATTGCATGTGCGACAACTTATTGAAGGATTTCTCATGGGTTTTGACCATGTCATGAAACTGAATTCAAGAAGATTAATCAAAGTCTTTAAGAGCTCTTCTCTTTTGGAGGAAAACAAATGTGTATTAGAGATGGTACTGAAATAGCGGCGACATTACGCAGACTGGCTAAATGTGATGTATTTGCATTCGGTGAGAGATGTCAGAGATTAATGCTTCTGTCTATCTAGTGCAGGGAATAATAATATTTAGTCCCCAGACTGTTGAGGGTTTTAGGCCTCGTGTCTCTTCTATCAAATGTGATATTTCACTGTTTTTTTGCACGAAATTGAATTATTTTGTTGGTCACTGACACCAGAAGAGCTATAAAATTGAATTCACAAATGGAGTGATGTCTCAAATAATATGATTTTCGTGTTCAGATTTTTATCATATTTTCCTTTTGGGTTACTTTCTTAATTCCTTTCCGAGACTAAATCTATTGTGGTAAAAGTATTTTCTTGGATAAAGCTTTCCTCATACAGTCAAACCGCGATAATACGGCCACCGATAATCCGAATCTCGCAGTTTCCGAACAGTAGGAAGCAGGGAAGATGTAACCAAACTAATCTCTATAGTAGTCCTCAGTACTCAGTAGTCCGAACATTTCACTATCTGAACGTTTTTTATGAAAAACGGAAGCGTTCGGATTATCGAGACCTGACTGTATTCATGTGATGAATGTATTTGCTTTTGGTGAGAAAACAGTTTCAGGGGACGCTCACTTTATTTTTTATGATGATTGACACAAACTTGCTTTTAGTTGTAGAAAAATAATTGTACGTTTTTGTGAACAGAAATTGATGTCAAGAAAATATGTATCTTGAGGTATATTCTAAGGTGCTCCAAACTGTAGCCAAGGAAAGAATCATTCTGTTTTAAAATTCTATTGAACCATCCCGCTGGTGATGCTACAACATTTTTATGGACCAAAATTACAGGCAATACACAAGGGAGTAAGAAAATTTAGAATCCCTTTTAAAAATGTAAGATATGCTTCTTATTGAGAATAATACCTCAAGGGCAAATACTGTTGATGCTATTATACTGCCAGACTGGTTATTCATTTCTTACATTACCCTTGTGAAAGAAGTTATGCGTTCCACTTGTAATGAAATATATCAATATTTTAGCAGCTATTATCTTGACATTTTTGTATGCACTTTGAGACTGGTATGTCAAACTGACAGCTGTCGTGTGTTAATCTTGACATTGTCAGGATTCTTTGACCTCCATAATATTCTATTGACGCCAAAAGGTCATATAGATTTAGCAATCTGACATTTGGATCAGGAAATAATCTCAGATGGGCAGATTTCTGTTGTGTCCAGCATCTTCCTCATTATGAATTTTGAATTATCTGAATAAAATCAATACTTCTTGTGTCATTGTCATTTTTCCTGATTCTTAGTTAAAGGATGTGTTTGAGCTGAAATATAAATGCAATAGGCAAAGCATGTATTTGTCTCAAAATGCTTCATGATCCCAGGGGGCCTGTTTGTTGGTTGGTTTTGATAGACATTTGTTGATCTTGATAGACATTTGTTGATCTTGATAGACATTTGTTGATCTTGATAGACATTGGTTGTTCTTGATAGGTATTGGTTGATCTTGATAGGTATTGGTTGATCTTGATAGGTATTGGTTGATCTTGATAGGTATTGGTTGATATTGATAGGCATTGGTTGATCTCGATAGGTATTAGTTGATCTTGATAGGTATTGGTTGATCTTGATAGATATTGGTTGATTTTGATAGGCATTGGTTGATCTTGATAGGTATTGGTTGATCTTGATAGGTATTGGTTGATCTTTGAAGCATGGAATTTGCCAAATATGTCATAAGGTTAGCTCTAAGGATATAAACCAGGATGTTTCAGGATGTGCATAGAATAAATATACTTGAAGGAAACATTATTAAAATGCTTCTAAGGCAAAGAGACCATGTGAATACATTATGGGACATCAGTAGCATGCAAAGGGTTACCAAATGATTTTCAAGGTCAAATGGCAAACTTCTTGAGTCAGAAAAGTTTATGTCTTGTGATTTCTTTTGCTGTGGCCAAGGAAAATGGTTTAGTTTAGTGCCAAAGTTACTGCACTTGTCGTAAAGTTCATGAGAGGAAAAGTCAGTGACATTCTTGTGCAGATATGAGTCATATGAGCCTGAGCATGTGCAGTCTCACATTTGGTGAAAGCTCTTGACAACCCTGTTTGTTGATCCCCCTGTACCCTGTTCATGAATAAATATTGTTTAAACCTTATGCAGTCTTGCATAAGGTCAAAGCCCTAAGCTATTGCTTAATTCACAACTTTGACCCATGCTATCTGTTAATTCACCTATCTTGTTTATATAATTATGATTTCAATGGAAACAAGATGTTAACTATTGTGAAAATAGAAGGAAAATAGGTGAATTAATAAAATTGTCATTAATTAGGTATTTCTGTATTGGCAATGTTACAGGTCCTCTAACAGCTTTGGGTCTTTTACTAAATGTGTAGCTGCATGTGCATGCTCAGACTTGTATTGGACTGGTTTGTTTCATATATGCCCTGGTTCTCCTGTTTTAGCCAAGTTTTGTTGAATTTTAAGATTTGACGTCACAATGCTAGTGGCAAAGTCGCAGTGGTCCATGTCCTACTTAGAAGTTAGCATCATATCAACTATTTTCTTGCAGTGGCGGATCCAAGGGGGGGGGTTCAGGGGGTCCGGACCCCCCCCTTTTCAAATCCATGTATAAGTTGGGATATACATTTACACACCCCCCCCCCCCCCACTGAGTGGAGAAAAATTGTTTTGGGACCCCCCCCTTTCAAAAATCCTGGATCCGCCCCTGTTCTTGCAATTTAGTTTCATTTAAAATCAGTCCAATATAATACCATTTTTATGAAACTTGTGAATGGTATTGGTATTTGACTTGCTTTTGATCGTTACATACCGCACCACTCACTCATTTCTTAAATATGGTATTAAACGGGATGTTTTTTTATTTCTGTTGTTTTTTGCAAAGAGTTAAAGGAGGTTGAAGAAGGCCAAGGGTTACCTCCCCTTACAAAATGTAGGCTGTATTGTCTTTGATGGATCTTCATAGCATGGTCCTGAGGGATTAAGTCATTGAAATTCTCCAGTAGAAAAGAGATGATTTCAGCATTGGTTGTCAGGGATAGCCCAAACTCTCCAGACAGTCGTTAAGCTCCCCCTCAAACTGGCGGTGCTAATACTTCCTGACAACTTATTATCCTTCAGGGTTTACAGTCACTCCTAATGCGTCAGATGAAAGTTTGAAAGGGTACTAAATGTTCATGTGTTTTGGTCATTACTCTTCAACATGTTAGTAGACAATCGTCATAAAAGTTCTATTTACATAACACAGTTTATATGCCTTTGATCTGATATCATGTTATTGTTTTAGTGTTACCCTTTGAGAGTTTGATTTTTAGTGTCAAATAAGTTGTCTGCTGTTTAGCATCAAATTTATTATAAATTTTCGGGAGTTTTGAGCAAATTTCTTTTAATGAAATGATAAACTCATCTTGACACCAATATTATTTGCCTATGTTGTGAAGATTATTTTCAATCATATTTTTGTAAAAGATAAAAATGCTCAAAAATCGATAAATACTATACTGCTTGTGCTGACTTACTTTTATGTTTCTGGTGTAGACATTCATACTCAGGCTTTTTTTTTATGTGTATGATCGTACAAGGCATAGTGAAGTTTGCAACGAGGTCACGATGGCCGAATGGGTAAACTGTTGGTACAGTCAGTGTTGACAATTGGTGGTTCACTCTTAGGGTGTGAGTTTGAATCCAGAAAAAAGTAGAAAATCTGTAGAAAAGTGTGATCCCAAATGTAAGAAAGAAACAAACATGTTGCCCTTCAAAATTTAAACCTTTTTATACCTTTCATGGATAAATAGCAAGATTTCTGACTGACAACTTCTTCCATGTGAATAACACTATCATTTGTTATTCACAATGAACAAGTTTACAACCAGAAATCTCGCTTTTGTGTGTATTCCATATTGCCTGTGAAACGTGATCCTTCATTGATAATTGTTTAATCGCCTCTTCCAGATTATTCCATAGGGGCTATAATCGGATGCTTTGGGTTGCTGAATTCTGTTTTCTGCCATCCATCTCACATTTTTGTTTAGTGTAATATCTCTCTAGAGAGTCTTTGTGCATAAAATCCAGAGCATGTATTTATGTCCCAAGTTTTTTATATGTTCTTGTTTGAATGTTATAATATAATTATCAACATATTTTTTCAGTAGAAAATGTTGAAATATACAATTGTCAGCATTTGTTTTCACTAGAGAATTTCAAATATAGAATCATCAACATATGTTTTCAGTGAAAAAATGCCCAAAGACACAATGATCAAATTATGTTTTCAGTAAAAAAAATTCAAATATATATATAATTGTCAACATATGTTTTCACAAGAGAATTTTCAGATATACAATTATCAACATATGTTTTCAGTAGAAAATTTACATTTAGAGTTTATTCCATATAGATATTGCTTTGTGTTACAATGTTTTTCTACAGCATGATTCAAATCAGCTGTAGCTTCTGCATATGTTTATACAGTATTTAATTTCCCTTGATGTTCTGAAACTAATTTAACCAATTCACTTGCATCAGTCTGTTATAATTATAATATTAGAAATAATTAATATTCTTACATTAATACATTCATATTTTTAATAAAAAAAAAATTAGAAGATGAAAAGGGCATATAGTCTAAGAAAATTAACGACAATATTGTGTGACTCAATGCTTTATTACATAACAACTACAAGCACATATATAGTTTCAATATAAATTGCTTCCAACTTCTACTCTAATATTCAAAGACAATACCCACAGATTCACTCCCTACTTACCTACTTTCTAAAATCTGTGTTACATAATTTATTTACATTCACATGCGTCGAGTATAAAAATCAGATCATGTGTATCTACCTATGCTGATTTACATGT
The DNA here is from genome assembly GCA_936450465.1 of Gibbula magus. Classification (NCBI taxonomy): domain Eukaryota; kingdom Metazoa; phylum Mollusca; class Gastropoda; order Trochida; family Trochidae; genus Gibbula; species Gibbula magus. Next base: position 29,709,920 of record OW388299.1, on the reverse strand, counting down.
CAGCTAACAAGTCACAGACCCCGAATTTCAGACAATTGACGTAATTGGTAATAAAAACTACTGCATGTAGACAGTGAAGTGAAGCGTAACTCGTTAGCAGACACTCTAATCAGCTTAGTGAGATAAAGATGAGACTCATTTTTATCCTCGACGCCGTGCCCCTTTAAAGTTTTCAAATAAAGGGTATTTAAGAGAACTTTACACATTCACTAGGTATGACCAGTTCTGTGCATCTGCAGTCGTCCACAGTTTTGCTTTAGACTGGAGTAGACAATCTCATGATCAAATATCCGTCCAATAACAATATCTGGTAATTTTGAAACAAAATCTTTTTTTGTGCATTCTTTTGTACATGCATAAGATTCATAATCATAATCATAAAATAAAAAATATCTGTCCAATATCAGTATCTGGTAATTTTCAAATAACATCTCATTTTTGTCCTCCTTTATTGTGTTCTTTGTATGCATCATAAGATTTTTAGTCAATATGCTTGCTATATCAATATCTGATATGACCCAATTGTTGAAGCGTTGCAGTGAAGATAAGTATAATATTAGATGACCTAAATTAATATCCAGGTGTTCCTCACATTAATTCCAATAAACAAATGTATGAAAGGAATCGCTTGTAAAAATGTTGTCAGTAATAGTTCAGGTATTAATGAGGATCAAAAGAAAATATTTTGTATTAACCTATTTCTGTGCCCTACTTTTACAACTTTCCACACATTTTTCACATATTCAGGAAGAAGAAAAAAATTAACAAAGCAGAGATATTATTGATAGAAAGATGATTGTCAAGAACCGTATGAATAATCAGTGTATACAAATTTTCTGATTGTCATTTTATCTTAAAGTGAAAAAGAAAATTCTAACAATCTTGAAAATCAATGATGATTTTTAGATTAAAATAATTAATGACATAATTTGAAGAATGAATTTTTTGCAAATTCTCTTTGTTATTTTAAACCTTGAATTTGTGGGAAGAAATTCAATTATTTATAATGATTATACCCGCTTTCGAATGAAGAAATTTCACAATTCATTGAGGTACAATACTGCCATTTATGACCAATATACATTTTTACAATCTTACCCCAGATTGGTAACACATAATCCAATCCAATAGACAATGCATGTAAGTTTCAAGTTTTTAGACGGCCGTGGATACCCCAACTCCTTCCCTCATTGATCGATCACATATGTTGTTTTTGTAACCATGACGATCATTGCTCCTATGATTTACCAGCGGTTTGGAATCCACCTGGTTGCTCGGGGTCAAGGTCACAGTGTCTTTCCGACGGAAACGATGAAGACAGCTTTGAAGAAGCTTTCTGACATCGGCACGAAATCTTGCACACGTGCCCAAATAGACAAAAAACTTGACACTGAGGAAGAGGTAAAACAACATGTACCATATAGACTTCAGCAGGTGCATGACAGCATACACGTGAGATTCGATTGAGCACGGGATTTTGATCACTTCCTGTCCCATGAGGTACTCCACGATCACGAGAAGGATACGCATGGTTGTGACGATGACATACAACAAGCAGACGACAACTAAGGTCACTTTGAGCTGTTGGAGAGACTTCAAATCCATGAAATATTTCTCCAGTTTGATATCGGGAACTGGGTCGGATTTGAAGAAGGATATCAACGAAATGAAAAAGCAGACGGTTATGATTAACAAGGGGACAAACTGTTCGATGGCAAGGTTCATGAAAGGCCATATTGTATCACGGAAGTACTCCGTGAACTCTTCAATGTAGATGCAGATCTTTTGTTCCGTGGAGCCCTCTCTATACCGAACAAGTCCATACGTCCAGAAGTAATGCATGTTGATGCAGATCAACAGAACAGTCATCAATAGCATGACAGCTTTGGCTCGTTCTCTCGTGCACATCTTGTACGTCAGGTGTGGGAACCGCGACGCAATGGACAGTTCGACGGAGCACGCAACAATAATCCATGGATTGAGGTGCACAAAGAACTGAAAGATGAAAGGATAGACTTTGCAGATGGCGCCGGAGGTCGTGCTGATCCTCTCGCTAAGGCTGACCTTAGTTATGGCAACATACCACTTGTTTCCGCACTCCACGTACAAGATGAGCAGATCGACGACGGAGAGGACCGTCAGGTAGAGACACGTGGACCAGACGTTAACACTGAGCTTGTGCAGGTATCGGATCGAGGTCAGGTTACCCACGGTGCCGATGAAGAGGAGGATGGGAAAGATATATTGGTGGATAAACTCGCTGATGTCCAGCTCCGGGTGGTCAATGAGCTGGTCTTTGCAGTGATGCTGGAACATGGTGTCATGGTAGTCCGAGTAGTCGGCCATCGCCGTCGAGTTCGTGTCTGCAACCGAAAAAGTGACAAATTAGTATATCATAAAACTGTGTGTTCATATATAGTAGTCAGCCATCGCCGTTGGGTTCGTGTCTGCAACCAAAAAGTAACAAATTAGTATATCATAAAACTGTGTGTTCATATATAGTAGTCAGCCATCGCCATCGAGTTCGTGTCTGCAACCAAAAAGTAACGAATTAGTATATGATAAAACTGTGTGTTCATATAAAGTAGTCCGCCATTGCTGTTGAGTTCGTGTCTGCAACAAAAATGTGACGAGTTACTACCAGTATATATAATAAAACTTTGTGTTGATATGTAGTAGTCTGCCATCACCGTTGAGTTTTTGTCTTGAGTTACATGATGTAACAAATTTGTATGTAATAAAATGGTGTTATTTATAAATAAATAAATAAAAATAAATGTTGTAATTATAGCCATTGTCATCAAGTTTGTTGTGTGGAACAGTAATGTGATGAATTAATGTATGAGAAAACAGTGTTGATATAGAGTAGTTATAGGCTGCAAAATTAGTGTCTTCAACAAAATAATGATGAATCCTGCCTCATGACTGTGTATAAACTAAAAGCTTTTAATACAGTCTAGATTCTTATTCAGCAAGTCTACATAAACTGAATACGCACATATGTAACTGAAAACATAAAGAAATAAAATCGCATGGATGAAGGTGATGTAAATATCAGATTTTCATAGGGTACATTTTAGTTAAATTTAGAGTTGTTATAGCCTATGCTGCAGAATAATGGTGAATTGGTATGCAATATAAACAGTGCTTTGACGTCATGTCTTAGGAGTTCATGTCTGCAACGGAAGGAAAGATGCTTATAACATTCCTTTGTGAATTGATATATTGACCATTTGCCTGCTGATGTCCTGTCATCAGCCTCTGGTGGCCATTAACAAGAAGTTATTCCTGTAAGTTGGCTAACCAGGATTAGTTTATATAAGGCTTGCCAATGAGATAAAGTTTTAAGAAAAATATTTTCTGGTAAAAGTGAAGTAAGAATGTAGTTGAATAACCAATGTTCTACATTTTGACAAGGCAAATGTGTTTGTTGAACATAGTTTTTGTGAAATTAATATATTATTTGACGCTCAGTTATAGGGTAAAAGAAATCCTATCTTACCAATTTCACAGACAACATTGTAAAATATGTCGTCATTAACTCACTTTATTTTGTCTTAAAAAATAACAGGTCTTTTCTTACATATTTAAACATAAAGTGAATATTCTGAGATGTATAACCCTGTTTGACAAATATTCTGATTCACACCCTTCATTCATACAGAGTGATATAGCAGGATGATAATGTTGCACCATCCTTTGAAGGAGCAAGGTCTCTCTCTGCTTGTAGATCAAATGTCAGGATGTACTGATGTTATACATCTGTTAGATAATCTAATTGTGCCCTCGTTATTATATGGCCTTTGTACCAACCTCTCTCTTACTGGGGAGTGGAGATCAGATTCTAGCCTTTCATTGTGGAATGGCAACTGTATCAAGCTTATTGTTAATGTTAGTATCAGTATTACCAGTAAATATATTTGCGCCCTTCAACATAGTTACTATACAATCATTAGAAATCCATTTCGATAATGAACAAATGTGACTTGGTTTGTATAAATGTAACAATGTTACAATAACATTATTGTAGCGTTAATTATCAATATCGGTTTATCAGAGGGATGAGTCCATTGGCAGATTTAGAGGTGAGTTTGGAGGGGGGGGGGGGGGGGGGGGGTTAGTGATCAGATTAATCCGAAATCTTTTAGGAATAGGATTTGAATAATAATTCACATCCAAGAATACCAATTTTCATATTACTACTTTTCATTGAAATCAATCCTAGATTAGATTTCTTTATAGATATTTTTAAAGCCAATTTTCAAAATAAACAGTTTCATTTAAATGAACTCAGATTAATTTCTTCATTGATATTATTATTTCTTTTAGACCAATTTTCATACTACCCACTTGGCTTGACTTTGATCGAAATTATATCTGGAATAATTTCTTTGTGGATGTATAGTTTTTTTAAATTATCGTTTTAGAATTAATTAAATGATGGTGATTTATTTTTGGTGATGTTTTTTTTATCATGATGATATAATTGATTTGATGAACTTGCCGACAAATTGTGAATGTGAAGATTGAATTTCTTCTAAACTACGGTAATCTTATGTTGATTATGATATGCAGAAATGTCAAAAATATATGCTTTCCTTATTTTGAATTAGGCTTCAGCTCTCACAATCTCTTAGCGACTGCAATATTTTAATCAAAATAACTTGAATCAAACTAAACACCAGCATCCGATTGTTAATGAAAACCTTCATTAATTTATAAAATATTGTGAGAAAATACCAAACTATTATTGGATATAATGCTTGATTTGTTTCTAAATGAGATATGATTCCAATAAAATAAAGATGATAACAAATTATACACTATAAAGTTAGAGAGATATTACATTGATTCTGCTCTGCAATAAACTGGACAATATGATATGATAGAACATATCAATTCCTTAATAGCATGGAACCAAGCTAATGGAGAAATTGCAAAATAGGAGACATCATTCTTGTGTAATGCTCGGACAGAATCATTGCTATTGACAGATTGAATTACGCAGACCAAACCGGAAATTGAAAAACATTAATATTATTGAAAATATGATTCAGGAATCTAATTTATTGCAAACTACAAACATTGTGATTGAGGAAAAAAGAAAGATACATTATAATTTGTTTTATATTATTATATTGTTCATAATTATCAACTAAGTGGTGAGAAGTAAAAACATTTTGAAAAATATAATGACTACCAACTTACCAACGTCTAACGTAAAAATATATTTTTGGTGATTTTGGTGATATTTTTCATAAAGATAAATTAAATCGTTAAATAAAAACAGTTCGAAAAATATAATGACAAGCTGAAACTTATTACCGTCCTAGTGTACAAATATTGTGTGTTTTTTGGTTAAATTTTGATTTTTCATAATCATAAATTAAATTATTAATTAAAAACATTTTGAAATAGAGAATGACAAGTTCAAACTTACCAACGTCGTCAAGAAGGGTTTGCGTTATGACACTGTTTTTCCATAACTAATACATCAATGTTTCTTGACAATGAGTCTTGACTGTGGATTGTGGGATATTTTGGGATGGTAAATTAAATTGCGTATAACATCCTATCAGAAAGCAGAAAATCTGTTGGATTTACACCAAGCACACACACTAATGGATATTGTCTAGTTCATGGCTATTCCTAGGAATTCTGGGAAAGGGTTCAGTTTGGAGAGGAAGGATAGATTAATTAATCATGTTGGTTTTCATTATTTCTAATATTAAGTTTGACGCGAAGACTTCATTATCCTATGGCAGTGTATGAGATAAGCTTGAAAACTAGCAAACCCAAAAATGTAATTTACAACAAATTAAAATGTTAAATTAAAAAGAATTAAATCACCAACCAGGACAAGGGTTTTTAGATGGTTCTTATACTGTGTTATATATCTATGTTATATCTGTGTTCTCATAATGTCTTGAAATATCTCATTTCTTTACTTATATTGTTATCAGTCATTTTGAACAAAGAGTTTGACGTCAGAAATATTACAAGTACAATTAACACATAAATATACTCTTACTCATAGATTTTACTCATATTTTTACTTCTTTTCAAATTATTGAGTGATGAACCAAGCCAAATTTATTTTCTAAACTTAACTTGGTATCATTTAGAAGTTGGCATGCCAATGAGAGAGAAATCTTACTTATGGATGACAACTTCCATTAGATATATTATCATTTAATAATTTTCAAATTAAACTAGCTAATGGCATCATTTGTAAGTACGTTAATAAATCTCTTTATTGGAAGCATTGTAATTGTTTTGTTCTAAATGATAAGGATTTTATCAAGCAAAAATGATACAAACATTCAAGACAAGAATAGAAATACGGGTCTCCAGGCTCTCATATCATTATTCATTATGCGCAGCACAGCATTCCAAATCTCACAGGGTCAATTGCATATTCTGAAAATATATGAGACGACCAGTTTGACAATGTATATCATTGATATTCTTTGATGTTCTATCTAGAATTCAAATCAGTCTCCAGAGGAATCAAATGTCTCTGTGACTTATGTGTACCTTTACCTAAATGTGACACTGTAATGAACTTATCTTCTTCTTATTGTCGTTTACTTCATCCACAATTAACAAAGTTTTATTTCATCTGAAGATCCTAAAATATAAAGAGGAAAAAAACTGCCAACAACACATGAAGTTATCCGTAGGAGCAGAATGTTTGTGGTTAGATGTTAAGAACTCCTCAGTCCGATGAAGGGGGTCTTACCCCCGAAACATGTAACTACAAACATTCTGCTTTTTCTCCTGCAGATACTTCATGTGTTATTGGCAGCTTTTTCCTCTTTTATTTTACTCAACTTCTGTTGGTTTCCGTCATAGTATCCTTAAGTGGATCTACGTGCTAGTTATTCCTACCATACAATATTTGTAACAGAACGTCAAGCTCCTCATGAAATATGATAAAAGATCCTAAATCTGTGATGTTGGAAGTCCGAATTTTCAAAGCTGTTTCAGTACTGAGATAATCATAAACACTTTAATATTTGGCTTGTGGAGCTATTGTAATGCTAAGAGAGATTTAAAAATGTAGACCCATCATGGACATGATTTGCTGCAGAAAACCTCTTGATTCCAAACATTGAAATGGCCATTTTGAATATAGCATTCAATGCAAATTCTTGCTTACAACTCCATTTTGACTCATAAATACATGTTTTTCAATAGAATTTGTTATATAAATGTAAATAGTTATGATCAGGCAACAGCTGTTGATGGTATCATTGTCAAAAATCAATTTTTTTTTCGCTCGATAACAATTTTACTTTGTCATCAAACACTCAACAACATTTATATTTATGATAAGTATCTTTATCACCCAAAGTCATTCTTCATTGGCAGTCATTGAAAAATGTACATATCTGATCACAGCTTAACATTGTGACATCATCAAGTTTTTTACGTCATAGCATTGTGAGTCATATACTTGATGATGACGACGTCAATATATTTATATTTGAATCAACAAATAATCACTTGAACATGTGCAGTTATGCAACATTCTGGAAATAAAAGTGTATATAAAACCCCACTTAAACAATTCCAAAATGATAATTGGTCATTGGTAATTAATATGACCACAATGATTGGGTGGACACATATATGGTCAATGGTTGGTAGCCAAGTGGATAGCTGTTGGTCAGATTCTGAAATTGGTGCCTTACTCTATTCCTGGTCGCGTCATACCAAAAGACGTTAAAAGATGGTAGTTGTTTCTGCCTTGCTTGACACTCAGCATTATAAGGACAGAACAACGCATTAACTGGCGCTGCACTGTGGCTGCCGGGTGCAGAATGCACAAATCGAATTTCCAATGTACATTGTATTGCGGACAATAAAGTGTTATTATTATTATTATTATTACTCTAAGGGTGTGGGTTCAAATTCCAAAGGGACTCGTCTCCAAAAAGTACAAGAACTTGTACTATTGCATAAAGTATTTCTGCACTATCAAATGGCCTGTTCTTCTAATGGTCACTCTCGTTCCATTTGTTGGTCACTGAATCATAAAGTTGAGGTGAATCCAATATTGGAGGACAAAATGCCTTAAAATGTTTAGCATGATGGATACATATGGGACTTTATCATTGAAACCTTTGTTGATGTACATTTTAACAGATACTACTGTTTGAATCATCTATATGGATTATGTGGATATAACAAGTATAACAAATTCTAGTATCATTGATAATCATTTGTGATAAATATCTTTCATACTGTGTCCTAATGATTTAGTATCAATACCGGTAGTTAAAGAAGAAAATTGGAAAAAAATTATTATTGATTTATACATCATGGTTGCAACCATTCTTTTCACTGCTTGTTAGCATTCCCCTCTCCAGCCACCACAACCACCAGTAAAACATATAATTATCAAATATGTATTCTGATACAAAAAAATAGGTATTTGACAAACAGTCGCCCTCAATAAATCTTGTAAGTTATGGATATGTGTTATGTCAAATGATGTTTTGATATCTGTAAATAAGCATTTCTATTTAGACTCTCAAGTGAAATCAGATGATCAACTTTTGACCCTTAATTCTTGTGAACACATTGCACCAACATACCAAATGTTAAGAATAATTGATGTACGACCAATATTCTCTCAGATGGCATAAAATTAAATCTAACGAGATAACTCACCGAGCACTGGCTCCATCATGTTTATCATGTCCGACTTACAGCACCTGTACACTTCACTGCAGGCTGTGTGTGTATCAATCTGGGCATGTCGACTTGTGGTAGCTACAGGCATCAGTCTGTGCACACACACCAGTAGTTGGAGCAGGGGCTCATACTTACATCATACCTACATGCTGTTAGTTGGCTTGTGTCATAGACTCCAGGTTATAGCAGTGACTCTCTAATTAGTTTACAGAGTCCCTGGTTAGAGTAATGGAGTTCACATTTATCTAGACTGTCTCCTGCTCTTCTGTAGCTATGTGATTAACGTTTTTTATCATCCAAAACTGTGGAGTTCACAAAACATCAGGAGATATCGCTTGCGTGAGATCAAGCGATATCTCCTAGGAGATATAGTTTTGGCAGTAGATTTTGCACAATGCCCTGTCACTGTCAACTACATTACATCACAATGCTTTTACATCATGGAGTAACGACATCACAATACTATGACATCATAAACTTAATGATATCACAATACTATGACATCACCGCATTGAAAGTCAAATGGCAGATCAAATGGAAGAAGAGGAACAGTAAGATTAGTGGGAAGAGTAGTAGGAATAATAAGAATAGTGGGAGGAGGAATAGGAGTAGTAAGAATAGATGTAGGAGGAGTAGGAATAGTAAGATAAGTGGGAGGAGGAGTAGGAATAGTAAGAATAGTGGGAGGAGGAGTAGGAATAGTAAGATTAGTGGGAGGAGGAGGAGTAGGAATAGTAAGATTAGTGGGAGGAGGAATAGGAGTAGTAAGAATAGTGGGAGGAGGAGTAGGAATAGTAAGAATAGTGGGAGGAGGAGGAGTAGGAATAGTAAGATTAGTGGGAGGAGGAATAGGAGTAGTAAGAGTAGTGGGAGGAGGAATAGGAATAGTAAGATTAGTGGGAGGAGGAGTAGGAATAGTAAGAATAGTGGGAGGAGGGGGAGTAGGAATAGTAAGATTAGTGGGAGGAGGAATAGGAGTAGTAAGAATAGTGGGAGGAGGAATAGGAATAGTAAGAATAGTGGGAGGAGGAGTAGGAATGGTGGTAGGAAGAGTAGGAATAGTAAGAATAGTGGGAGGAGGAGTAGGAGTAAGTATATATAGCTCAGATTGCCTGTATATTTTGCTTCATCTCTTTATTGTCAAAAACCTCATCACCTGCAATCATTCTTCATATGGACAGTTAACATTATAGGACATAAAACAATAAAAAAAAATTAAAATTAGATAAATTTAATTTGAAAACATTTATCATTGACGAAAGTAGGATTCAATGGGATTCATTTCTTTCAATTGTTATAACAGTAATTTTGGTCTTCAAAGAAAATGTTTGAAAGATCATCTGCTTGATAGGAGTTGGTTTGGTTTTATTTTGATTATTTTTGGGTATGATATTATTTTAATATTTGTCTTCCGTTTGGAATATTGATTTTCTGCTTTTTCGAGTTATTTTGAGAATTAATTTTGAAACTTTTGACATTTGGGGATAAAAGTTATTTTTAATGTTAGAGTTCTTTAATTGTTTGTGTAACCATTACACATAAAACTGTCACATTATTCATAATATGTTTTTATCTTTATGATAAATTCTATCATTTGAATCAGTCACACTGTGATTTTAACAATGAATTGAAAAACTGTGTGCTTCTTGTCTTTTGATTTTAGAATATAACTTTGGCTCATGATGAATTAAGAATTACTTATTTTCAATCGTGATAAGGGGTGGGAATAGCGCAGTGGTAGCCGTGTTCAGTTTCGGATCAAGAGATCTGTGGCTTGAATCCTGCCAGGGGCACGGCAACTTTGTCTGCAGTAGAGAACTGTTCTACACTTAGTAAGGTTTGGGTGCAATGCTACACTGAATTTCAGCGCAGTACCACCCATGGTTGTCTAATTCCAGCTGTTGCTCACAGGTTTCACCGCAATGCATAGCCACATGGTGTTGCGGCCTTTCTCCATTTAATAATACTAGCAGCCGTGATATAAGTGAAATATCCTTGAAAGCGGTGTTAAACCCCAAATCATCTAACCTCAATCGTAATAGAAATATCAATTCGTTAAAAAGTTATCAGAGTTTTTAACCCAAAACACTAATTCAATATGAATATTTCTTTTGGAAACACAAATGATTGCTAAGATAAAATTCAAAATCTATAAATAAGTCACTCAACCATAAACAATATTTAAGTCGGTTTCAGTGTTGATACTTTGATCCCTGATGCACTTAGGATGAAGTATATTTCAGTGTAACTGTCTCTCTCCAAGATGTATTGCATTCAACTACAACCGTTCACCTCAATGATTGAATTTCTACTCCAATATTATTTAGTTTGTCCCCTGATTATTGGATCACCGTTTGGCTGCTGTGATGAAAGAGAGATTGCTGTCAGGAAACATGGGAACAACTCAAACCTTAAACTCAAAATCTGTGATATTTCTTAAACAAATAGAGAAAGAGTTATCTGTAAATGTTTATTGATGTTTTTCAAGGACTTGAACACTGATCTAATCTTAAACATCAGTGATTTATGGATAAACCTTTTACATTGGAAACATTTTGGGATAAATTTAATTTTATTAGCTCCACAGGCCTGAAAGGGGCTGGGTTGGGGTGTGGGGCTTGGAGAGGGGGTGGTCGTGGTCTCAGTGTGTTATTGGCTATGATAAAAGTTTCGTAGTGTTTTTGTCAGGTCTTTGTGAATCATTTTCTGTTGATAAGTAGGATTAATTAATAAGATATACTTACTTGAGAAGAGATTTGTATTGTTTCTCTCCAAATTTTCTACCATTTCATTTGATGATGGGGAATATGTTTATTTCATTTTAATTGGGAAGATCACCTTTTTTTCAATATCTTTGCAGAAATTGTGATACTTGGACAACCTATTTTATAAAAAAATCAGTGTCAAGTTATATTGCCATTATGGTATTCTTCATCAAACAATAACATTCCTGATGAGCTACAGAGCCCATGGCCCTATTTTCGTTAAAATCTACAATCGTTAAAATAATTACCATGTGTTTATAAGGATTCTGACACTGCTTAAATCTTGGTTCAGTTTTACTTAGATGAAGGAGAATAATTGTTGTTTATCCAATTGTGTATCTCACTTCCTAAACTTGATGAAAATAAATGTCATTAGGGAAATTGCAAACTCTGCTCTCATTCTTTATCTTTGAACTTTAATTCTGTTTTGTGGTTTTGTAGTGTGTCAAGTTTCTTAAGGGACATTCAGACATTTCTCATTTTAGTGTATAACATTTTTACCTCAAATGTTCAATGAAAAGATTTTACAATCATATAATTGTTATCATAATTGGTAATGCATGTTGTTAATGAAACAAATTTAAATTGATTGTCTGGCTATCTTTATCTTTAATCCTTTTCCCATTAATCTGTTTGGGGTTATTTTTTATTTCAACTAATTTATTCCATTGCCTTACTTCAGGGTTCATTTTTCTTTTGATATTTGAGAAACTTCATGGTTCTTTCAAGAATAAAAAAAATTAAACAGGGAAAATATTTTCCTGTTCAAGAAGCACTACCAGTTAATGTGTTTACTTCCTTACTTCCTCAAAGTAGGTTTGATTGAAAGTACAGTATTGGAAGATCCCTGATGCAAATGTTTGGTAGATAAGATATATATTTTGGGCCATTATTTTGGCAAATTATCATCACTTCTTAGTGATGTCTCCTAGAAGTGTGCTAAAAGCACTGTTAACTGTTAAGAATGTTTTCTTTCTCCCCTGCAACCAGCGATTCTCTGGTTTCTATTTCTCCTAAAAATATTTTGCTTAACACTTTTTGTAAACAAGTGATTTCTTTCAAGTATACTACAGAGTCGTTGAACCAGATACATGTGAGTCTTCAAATACAAATCCATGGTCGTCCATGTTGGAAAGAGATATGCAATCATATGCTGTGAGTTGGATAAACATTTTCTGTTCATTATGGGCGGAGGGGCAGCTTTACTTCTAGTTGGGGGCTGGATAGTGCAGTGGTTAGCACATTGGCTTCTGATCAAGAGGTCTGGGGTTCGAATCCCATCAGGGGCTTGGCAAATGTTTGCTGTGGAGAACTGTTCTTCATGCAGTAAGGTTTGGGTGCAATGCTACACTGAATTTCAGTGCAGTACCAAGCATGGTTTGCTAGTTCCAGCCGATGCTTGTCGGTTTCACCGCAATGCATAGCCACCATGGCGCTGCAGGCTTAATACTATATAATAATACTAGCAGTCAGGTGTTGAACCCCAACTCACCTCACCTTACTTCCACCATACGTCCATCAAATGTACATACAAAATTTTCAGGGGGGGGTCAAATGACGCTATCACTCCGCCACTACCCATGATTCGCTAGTTCCAACCGATATTCACAGTTTTCACTGCAATGCATAATCACATTGTGCACTTTCTACCCGTAGTAATACTAACTGCCATGATATAATTCAGAGAACAGTGTTAAACCCAAAACCACCTCAATTCCCCTAAATGGAATGTTGGAAAATGCCCGTTCAAGACAGTGAATCTGAATATTCCTGGTAGACCTGATGTATGAGTGCTATTGTCATATCAATCATATTTGCAAGCATGTGTTGACAACACCTCTAGGAAGAGGATTACTAAACAATATGAATACCATTCTCCTTTACACATTCAGCTGACAGCTAAGAACGGGCTAAAAAACAGTTTTCAAATTAACCGTTTTGAAAGTATAATTCTGTCAATTTAAAAGGCAAAATTAAACAAAATTTTCGAGGTTTGTCAGCTTTGATAAAACGCTATCAGTTTTGGCCTTTCAAGCTAAGTGTTATCACAAGTATTGTTGTTGTTGTAAGGAAGTGTTTTATATTGCTTAAGGTTGTTGGTTTAAGCATTATACTTCACGGCAAACTGACGATATCTCCTGTACATGTCTTGACAGCTGGTTTTGATGGGAAGAACTGCGGTCTTATCTGGTCATAAAAAGTTATAAAGTTGTTGCTTGTAAGAAATTAGAGATGTGAGATAGAGATCTTGGTTTGTGAGGAGACGGACACGTAGTAGGATGACTTTTATACGTTCAACAGAGTTTTCAAAAAGTCCTAAAGATAATACATATGTGATAATCATTTAAGGATTTCACTTATTTTGGTTTAGGAGGATGAGATTTTAATTGTCACTGCAGCGGATTTTATGGGTTCTAGCAATAGCTTCTTCAGAGTGAAGAATGTGACGGTCTTGGTTCACAAGTAAAAGTTTTAAATGGACAGTTGTTTGTTTTGATAATGATAATAAAGAAATAATAGATTTGTATTGTATTGCAAAAATGTAGTTCGATAGAATATGAGAGGTAAAATATCCAAGTATATAGCACAATAAAAAAGAATGGTATGCTTAGAACAATATCATCCATGTTTCCTATATGATTAACACCACAACACTACCTGGGACGGGAGGAATAAACAGAATTGTGTACCCAGTTATACGGACTTAAATCTGAATGAGGACCAGAAATCGAGAGTTTCATCAAACGATATCTAAAAGTGTCTTTTATAGAAAAATACCGAGATAGAACCCTTTTCTTTTAATATTAATAATGAACAAGTCCATTTTGTATTTTGTAAACTCTGTACACTAAGTGTATGCTCAAAGTGCAAAAAGTAAATACAGAAATTAATTTGTATCTAGTTATTGACCTAGATTCCACAAGTTCTTCAGTTTGTAAAACTTAAACTTTTTTCATATTCATATCTGATTTTGGTTCTTGAATCATCAAGTTCAGACTTAAATCTGTCATCACCAGGCCAGTACCAAGTGTCCACCCAAGCACCCCATACAACACAGACCAAGATTTCAGTCCAAAATCAGATTTATCAATTTAGTGAGATGAAGAATTGAATTATTACATATGCTTTTTGTCTGGCATAACAGACGAATACTGAGCTGAGAAAAAACGAAAGAGGTTTGTTATGAAAGAGTTCAAGGAAAATTGTTTGAATGTTTACATACACGGCTAGTCACTCATGGAATGCTTGGTAATGCAATTGTCAAGGTTATTTGCTTTTCTTCACCTCTCGCGGTATGTGCTTATCTTGCACTATATATATAAATCTCTATTGTTTTCTATACATAGACTATTCTATATGGAGATTTCCTAAATATTATCATAATTGCACATAAAAAATATTAATTGATATCATATCTAATTGTAGTGTTATAAAAGCATCATGGATTATGAACTTTCTTTTTAAAACTTCTTTTTCATTATCAATATATGATATAAATTTAATATCTTTTAAATAATTCTAATGATCTTGGGGCAAAAAAACATTTCACAAAGTTCAACCGCTGATGAAAATGGATTGTAAAATGTTATTCTTTTATTAAATTTTGGAACATATTAAAGGTATTAATTCTAACGTTACTCAGTATATTTATGCAAATTATTGCAATTTTGTGTGCAATAACATTTTCCCATCATCATGATCTCTATTTATATTTATCAAAAGTCAGTTTAGATCAATCTCACAAATGTTTTTTGCAATTTTTTTTTCAAGATTAAAATGTTAAATATCCATGAATTTTTAGCACTTTAACCAGCCATTATAGAACACATTCACAAATTCCATCAATTGTTGCAAGACAATTGGTCAAAGACGCTATTAGTGTCTGGCGTAATTCTGCAGAGGAAATCCCCAAAGAGTAATTATCGCGTTGTCACATAGCACAAGTTGGCGAGTTTACTGTAGAAGCACTGGCAATGCAGCGCTTTAGAGAAACTGTCGTTAAGTGGATGACATCTGCCATCATTCACATGGAACAATGTTCTTCCACAAAATCTCCCTTTTCCCTGTCTTTTAGTGGGACATATTAAAAGAAACTGGTCTGATTTAACATGAGACTAATTTTTTAGATGTCGAGAGTATTTGCTGTTATTTAAATCACAGTCATTTTCATTGTAATAACCATATTGTGGGCATGCAGTCATTGATTTTTACAGTTATGGTCAGGAATCATCTTGTTGACAGATTGATACAGTATTTGAAGATTTAACTCATCTCTTCACAAAAATATTTTCATGACATTTTGTAGGTATAGGTCCATTCTTCCCGTGTTCAGGTATATTGCATTTAAACAGCTGGGTGGATTGTCTGCAATGTGGATGAAGTGCCTTGCCCAAGGTATACAACACAGTATGAGACTAAAGTCACTAATGTTTGGTGTCTCCACCAGAATTCGAACTCTAGCCTTTTTCATGAGAGGCCAGCATGCTAACCACTCCACCACTGTCTCCATGTGTTAAGTAAATTGCTGTTACAGATTTGACAGCTTCTATCATTCACAATATAACTACTGTCTTGTAGAGAGTCGCTGTTTGTTTTATATTCAGATGCTGCGACAAGTTAGAAGATATTAGCGCTATTCAAACATAACTCTTCCTTAATGATCAGGAATTGTTGTGGCCAAAGTTTGTAAAAGTCTACAGGAGGTTATTAGCAAAAGAATTGAATATCTTAAGGCATGTTGGAAGATGTTAGTGCGGTTGAACATACGTCTCCTTTCGTGATCTGGTATTTGCTTGAAGAAAATAAGTTATCAGTGTTCATTCTTTCAAGTCTTTTCTCTCATGTGAATCTCAGAACTGTCTATAGAAGGAAAGCATTATATACCTACTTCATTACCTATATTTTGTACAATGTCCATTTTCTTCTATAGAGTGTTTAAAGGGACAGTAGCACATTTTATGGCTGAAATAAGTTGATGAAATGTATTTGAAAAATAATGTCACTAAAAGTAAAACATCCTTCTCTCTTCGGAAAATCAAGTTAAAAATGAGTGTTTATGGTTCGGTAAAGGCATGGGAATCGTTTTTGTCATTCGAGATAATAAAATGTGTTCACAATAAAATGTCTACCATGTAATTTTTTGCTTTATGCGCATCACTGCTATTGCCACTACGGATAATTGGTTTGTGTAATACGGTATGATGTTTTATTCTCTAAAGTAAACATAAATGATACAAACTATCATTATAAATAGAAAATAATATTTGCAAAAAGACGTGCTACTGCCCCTTTAAGGTCCTTTAGCAATATTATTGTTTTTTATTGTTTCCTTGGAAATATCACTTGTTGAACTTAATTCTGTTGTGTTCAATGGAGATGTATTTTAGGAAACTGTTACTCCTAGATGAGAGAAATTTTGAGTGTTGATACTCTAGATAGAGTTAGAAAGTCAGTTCGGAGATAATATTTTTGATGTACTTCAATTTGGTCACATTTATAGCTGAATAATGCTTCAATTGAGTTAATATTGAAAAGTTTTACACCACTTCAGTTGATCAAGTTCAATCACTGGTCCAAAAAATAATTTTTGAAAAAATTATGGCACTTCAGACCATATGTAAATTTAGAGCTATGATGCTCAAATGGACAGTTATAAATTAAAGCGAGAGGAAGGGATATGTGAAACATGCTCACTTTTGTTTTGTTGACTGTTTGCTTCATACACCGCTGTGAATGTCAGTGTTTCTCTGACTGTAAAAGGTGTAATGCAAGTACCTTTATGATCAGAGAATATTCTCTACAGACTTCTGCCATTTGCAGATGGCCATATTGGTTTCTAGTTTATTGCTTTAGCTGAATCAGTTTGCATGATGTAATATGCAATCATATGAAAAATGCTTGTCCTTTCATAATAATTTCTAAAATACCAAATATACTGAATCTCTGGTTTACTTTGGTTTGTACTTGGTGAGTTTGGGTTTATCACCACTTTCAAGAGTATTTCACTTATATCGCGGTTGCTAGTATTATTGCAGAGAGAAAGCCTGTGATACCATTATGGCTATGCATTGCAGTGAAACCTGCGAACATCTGCTGGAACTAGTGAATCATGGGTGGTACAACGAACGCTGAAATTCAATGTAGTATTGCACCCAAACCTTAATGCATGTAGAACAGTTCTCCACAGCAGACATAGTTGCCAAGCACCCGACAGGATTAGAACCCCAGACCTCTTGATCCAAAGCAGAACGCGCTAACCACTACTTGTTGGAAAAAGATCATGTTTCATGACCATGACATAATGACTTTCTTGACTCAAACGTCAAGGGAAATTGTCATGCTTGTGTTACTAATTTCATTAAAACTTTCTCTCTGACAGAAAGAGCCTTCACCTTTGTAGCTATGGTCTCCATGTGACAGTTGTCTGGTTGGCAGGTGTCTGGTAGCTTGTGCATGCTTGAGGATATTGGATCCTTACAGTATTCTAGCCACTACCATTATTTGTATATTCAGAGAATCAAACCCATTCTCTCACCACAGGTTACTCCACTCAATTCTTCCATCCTAACCTCTGTTGCATGTGTGCAATATTTCACGACTGTCGCAGCTACTCCTGGTGATGAAAGTTTGCAACAATGGAAACATCGATCTGATTTTTCCAATGAAATATTGTTTTATATCTGCAACCGAATTCTGTCTTGCAAACAATATGTGTGTATCACACAGATGAGGCAACTCAAGTCATATTGGCAGTTATGAAACATCGCTGATTGCACAACCAACTCGTGATGTAACCAATCAGGGGTTTACATTTCTTGCAGAGAAATTGTTTGATATGGGAAGAGAATGCTGCAAGCCATGAAGAAATTAGAAAAATAAAAATAAATAGGTAAATAACACAATATCAAGTTTTTCTGCTATTAATATTGTCAGTACCCACATCCACTAAGCCAAACAACTATAGTCTATAACAATGACTTTTCAAGCAACACCCTGTCTTGATCCTACTGATAAGTATCATGGATAGATAGATAGATGGATATTATTTATTTCCCCCAGTAAATGAAGATACACGTTAGCTATAACGTTGCCTCAAGACCAAGCATCTATCATACAGTTAACCTCACGCAAATTTACACGTATCCTTATTGGTCATATACTGATCACATTCCAAAAGCTACAAGACGTTTGTCTGGATCATTACTTGTAAGCGATCTTACAGCCAGGACGCAATTTGTGCCGTATACAAGTTATCACCTCTGTTTCAATCTAACAGCCAACACACAATTGGTGCCGTATACCAATTATCGCCTCTGTTTCAATCTCAAAGCCAAGACATAATTTGTACCATATATGAGTTTGCTGCTTTATCTAGCTGGTCAAACATGATGTCAAAGAGAGGCGCTGAGAAAGTCAATAGAATAATCCAATAACTGCAAGATGAAAGAGAATCCCCCATATCTAGCACTCTCTGTGTGTGGTAAAGTCACTCAAGAGGTTGTGCTGTAATTAACATCTTTCATCTTTATTGTCTGAGGTAAATTAATAAGATGAGTTCTAAGGATAACATTGTGCTCTAACACTCTTTTCGTTATTGTTTCCTTTAGAATCGTGTCTCTCAAGACGTCTTGAACTCTTAATTATTGATGTTGATTGTATTGAAAATGAAAATAGTCAGAATTTTGGAATCACCTTCATTCTCATAAAATCACAAGAATCCATGAAGGTGTATTCGGATATTTAACACCACTTTGGGGGCAGTATAGCGCAGTGGTTAGCCCGTTCGGCTTTGGTTCAAGAGATCTGTTGTTCAACTCCCGCCAGGGGCTCGGCAACTTTGTCTGCAGTAGAGAACTGTTCTACATGCAGGAAGGTTTGGGTGCAATGCTACACTGATTTTCAGTTCAGTACCATCCATGGTTTGCTAGTTCCAGCCGTTGCTTGCAGCTTTTACCGCAATACATGGCCACATGATGTTGCAGGCTTTCTCCCTGCAATAATATTAGCAATCGTGATTTAAGTGAAATACCCTTGGCGGTAAACCCCAAATCCACACACCTAAAACCACTATCCATTTGCAGCACAGCTTGGCTGATGCACTAACTAGCTACAGACTGTCCTTTCCCTGGACTCTGCATACCCAGTCAGACTTCAAGGAGAACAATTTAACTATCTGTATACTTACTCACTTTAATTTTATAATCAGTTTTAGAATTATTTAGACACATGCAAAATGTGTAATTACAAAATCTCTAATTATATTTAAAAAGTATCTTGTTATATGTGAAGTCCTTTCTTCAACACAGCTATATTGAAGAAAACCAAGATATATGGATAGTTAACCTCTTTATTGCAATGAATGCGACGTTGACTTGCTTGATAACGGTGTTAGTATCTACACCGAAACGTCGCATTCATTGCAATAAGGAAGTTGACTATCCATATATCTTGGTTTTCTTCATCTCTACAACTTCTAAAATGCCTCTCAAAGAAGTTACAGCTATATTGGTTTATAGTTAGTCAGTTGAAATTCAGTGTAACTTGTGAATTATATTAAAACTTCTTGTCAGACATATCAAACTTTCTTCTGATATTTAAAGTACAAGGTCACAGTGACCTGGGTTGTCTTGAAAAGGTACCTGTCAGTTTTCTGCTAATTAATCGCCTCAACATTTCTTCATGCATTTATAGGAGAAATGAGAAAATATCTGTGTAACTATGACGACAAATCAAAGACATATGGACCATAAACAATATTTTTATAAACTTGTGTAAATGTCATATTGCAGGTTATATCATGGTAAACACGTTAAAGTAGTCATGCCTAGAACATTTTGATGCTAACTTAATCTCTAGTTCTAGTTTTAGACACAGGTGAAAGGATGGATCTTGTGAGTAGCTTGTCCCTTACTTCTTTTGTTAGAAGCCTTGTGATTGGCTAGACTCATGAATCAGAACATGTGACATATTGGATTCTCTTCAGACCCAATGGAGACCTGTGTAAGTTTTACTCCTGATTTTATTCACCTGAGTGACATTATGCATTGACGTTAGAAGAACATTATGGCACTTAATCAGATTTCATCATAAAACTCAGTTTTATATTTATAACTAATTTAATCATCTGACAGAAAATTAGATAAGCTGTCCAATTAGTAGCCATAACATCATAATTGAATGATTGTATATTTTTGTTGAGCAAGACACATTTCATTTTAAGATACCATTTAGTCAAATTATTGGTTAGGAGAATCTAATGATTAACAGTTTCAACATGACTTGCATAATAATAAAAAGGACCACAAAATATGAGAGAGAAAAAATTAACGAAAGGTTACTTTTGTAACTTCATAAATGATTTGAAATATCAATCCTTTAAGTTATAATCTGTAATAAAAACAACCTAAGTTTACACTATTGCATTTTAATTGTTTTTATTCAAATTTTGGTTGTATAAATTGAATAACTATGAAGAAATTTAAATTTAAAATATAACATAAACATAAAAATGAGATTTTGACTTTGGGATGTGTCTCGAAGTCTGAGGGGAACAAACATTTTGAAAGTTAAAAATATCTACCTGTTTTACGAGGATATCCAGAAATGATAGATGTCCTAATTAAAGTTGTCCTATTTACCCTTTTTCACAGCTTCCCTCTCATGTCAGTGACATGTCTTTTCATCAAGTTTTTAGGATAGTATCCAACATCTTTTATTGCACGACCAATGACGTTAACAGTTGAGCAGGAAGTGTTATTTTCACACGACCAAGAAGCATTCTATGGCTTGAGCAACAGTTGGACTGCAGACTGATTACATGCTGGTGGCATATATGTTCTCATATATATGTGCCAGTCAAGAGAAGATTTACAAATGTCTGTTGTTGGCACTGAAGACTTCTAAATCTTTCATTTCTGGATCAAGAAACAAGTCCTTTCTGGGTTGAAATCACATGTACCACTGAAATAATCATGGTTACAGATTGGTCACACACATTGGCTTCTTCCTTTGGTGAGTGTGGATGATTCTATTCATCCCACTGGAGACAGATCTTTTCTTGTTTTAATGAGAACGTCCTCCAGAATGTCTGAACTGTTAACCCTCTACCAGCCATGAGTTGTTGTTTGGCTTCAGGGTGGTTAACCTTCAAAATATTATGATATTCAACCTCAGGTATGAGGGTAGGTGCAGGAGCACCTTCTGTGGATATACAGTCAAGCCGCGATAATCCGGCCACCGATAATCCGAATCTCGCAGTTTCCGAACGGTAGGAAGATGTAACCAAACTAATCTCTTTAGTAGTCCTCAGTACTCAGTAGTCCAAACATTTCACTATCCGAACGTTTTTGATGAAAAACGTAAGCGTTTGGATTATCGAGGCCTGACTGTATACCAAGTTTCCAACTCATTAATCTACTTGACATTGTCCCATTGGAGCCATAAAGTTGGTTAATTTCAAAATATCCACTTGGTTAATGCTAACCCTCCTGTAGAAGATGGGATACTGCACCTTGTATTATTGAACGGTTGATGATTTATATACCAGAAAGTAGGGAGCTAGTTGAGAAGACAAATATCCATCTGAAACTTCGAAAAGACTTTTAAAACTTTGATATTTGATTTTCAAAACTCAACCTATATTTATATCTTGAAACTTGCCCCACATCTGATCTGTCAATAATTTCAGCTTCATCGTCTCAAGCAGTTGATTCCATTTGGTGTAAGATACCAATTCATCTGATTTTGTTAAATATTTCCTTCAAAGTAACATGCTTCCTGTCACTGACTTTGATGAATCAAAAGTTTTATCATCCCGGGATGTAAAGAATCAGAATCTTTTTAACAGACCTGATTCCTTCTTAGTTCTTTGGCAACACCAGTTTTGAAATGTAAAAACATCATAGCCGATTGTCCATTGATGCCATGAGAGCTCCTGTATTGTGATGTGACCAATTCCTTCTGTTAACTGCTGCCAAATGGGAGGATGAATCAAACTGGTCTTGTAATTAGTTTATGCTGTCTGCATGGACCACTCTTTCATAATATCTGTCTACATTCACACATTTGTCCCTCAAATCCAGTTTCATCAGTATTCACATATAGTTGCAGCGAAAGGCATAGTAAGAATGCATGTTTGTTGCTTTAAGTCCAGAATATAGTCATTATTTACGGGAGCAGATAAAGAATATGGCAAATAGCAAATGTCTATAAGCTGGATAGACCTTATCTCACAGCATCGGTTGACTGACAACCTTCAACTTAGTGATTTCTTGCCAACATATCCAGTGGCGGATCTAGAGGGGACTTCATCCCTTTGAAAACTTTTGCATGTAAATTTGATGAACCGACTAAATTTCTAGATCTGCCAATATATCATTTGAAAAATATTTCAACATTCTCGATTATTATGTTGAGCATGTATCCCCGATGCATCCTTTTACTGAAATGTCTACCAGAGTATTTCAAAATGACCATTATTTTTGTCATGTGTATATATTCTGAAAGAACTTTATTCACAGAGTGATCATTTAATGTTCTTGTCTGAAGATTTAATCATTGATGTGTTCCAAGATGTTACACTTAAAACTTTGATACTTTCTGTTTGTCATTTACTTATGCCTGGAAGGAACTAGAGGCAGAAAGGGGTAATTATTGTTTGTTAATTCAGTCATTTATGTCTGTTTAGATATATAGCAATATATTAAACAGAAGATTATCTGGACATGCATCTTCTTGTTTCGGAAAAAACTAGTTTGAAAGGGATAATTTGCTATATTGCTGTCTGACAACTTAATCGTAGAGGATTTAAGCCAAGTTTGCACAGCAGTTTTTAAGTTTTGATCTCCATGAACTTAATAAATTTTAAAGTTAATTATTGTATTTAAACATACTCATACTTGATGTTTTCAAAAGGTTTCATTGCTCCAAATATACAAATTTGCAACAATTAGGGCTGTACTATTTTTGTGTATGAGTTCAAAGCTCAACAACTTGAAAGAGACAAGAGTCAATCAAAACGTCATTAGATTCATGACTCCCCGCCTACAACTCGTTCATCAGCCAATGAAAATCCAGAAGGCAACTGGCCATGAACCTGACGTCATTGGGATGTGGATTAATATTATAAGAAGTCATGAAATTAAGTTTATGCAGGTATGATCTGAATTTCCATGACAGTGTTCAGCAAATCAGGTCCACGCAAAGCAAGTGCTATTTATTTATAAGGGTATTGCGAATTGTTTCCCTGTAGTACTATTTACCATGATATAAGTGGAGTATAAATGAAAGGGACATTAAACCTGATATGACCTCACCTCACCTAAGTGTTTTGTTCTTGATGAGGTCAGTGCTTGAAGACCGGAAGAGTCCAGAACCAATTTGGTAATGATTCAGTCTAAATCTGTAAGTCGTAATGCCGAGGGAATTAGAACTTTTTTATATTCTCTTTGAAATGGTCCCGAGGTGTATGTGGGGTATAAGTCATTGAGTTCATTGGGAACTGCTTTGGATATTTTTGCAATGAAATTATTTGGGTTTATGTGTTAAAAAATTGACTAAATCATTATTGAGCTGTAAACCATTTTTATTGATTCCTCCCATGGGAGTTGGGCATGATAAAATGTAGATTAATCAAATTAGTCAAGTGCATTTAAGGCATGAATGTGATGTGAACTTCTGAAATTCCATCGTTAGAATAAATCACGCTGTTTCTTTGATACATAAACTTGCTCAACCATTTAATACTCCCTTTACACCTGAATGAGCAAGAATTTAAATTCCCAAAGATTCCTGGAAATTCAAACTACATTTTACAAGTACCTTACTGCATTCTGAATGCATTCAACTAATCTGATTGACTTTTGTGACACGACAAATGTCTTGTTCAATACATAAGACATACATTTAATATTATAAACTTTTAAACACTGGTTTTCTGATAATTTTTGCGCCGCTCTTAACGACATTCAGAACAGTCTAATTGCCTTTTAAAGATGAAGCGATTTCAAATCCTATAAGAAACTGCCCAAATTTGCCTCAAGTGAACCGACATGATATTCACAGTTGCATTCATATGCATTTAAAATATATTCTTACTATTGTGAGTGGATTTTAACAGTTTTCTGCAAATACCATCTGTGTTTCATTCATTCATCTCCAAGTTGCACATATTAAATTTGAATATTTGCTGATTCAGCTTTATCCATGTCCATCCTGAAGAAGCGTTAGGCGGCCTTATATGCTCTATTAAACCTCTCAACATTCCCCAGGGAGTTGTCAATAGACTGTAAAGAAGGTTTGCCGGTTTAATGACCAGACAAATCGTGCAGGCATTATTAGATCTTGTGAAGTATCACGAGCAATAGATTTTCATTTCAATATCACAAATGGTTTCAGTTATAAGAAGCAAAGCAAAACTGAATTAAACAGCAATCTCCTTGTCATCCATTATCTGTAAGTAAAAACTTTCACACAAACTTTTAACAGGGAAGATGTGTAAGAATACATGTTAACAGTTAGAATTTTATATATCATCCATTTTCATTCATTTCATAGTAAATATTTTAATCTAATTGTCCCCAATATCGGCCATACTTTCCTGATTTTGATGGCTTGACATAGCAGCTATGTTAACAGCTTACTCTTGACACTAATTAATTGGTGAAATGGAGGCAAAACCACATTATACAAGACAACCAGGCTCCATGTATCTGCCAAATTTCTTGCACGGCGCCAATGGCTTTATGATTCTCAAAGAACGATGTCATCGTTCCTCAAACTTGATAAGCATATAGAACATTTTAGAAATAGGTTAGTTTTGAACATTTGTTTGAGAAAACATTTGAGAGCCAGATTAATGACAAGGCTGTTACTGTATGTTATCAAGATTCACATGCATTTACTGTTTTATTTATGGATCTGCCAAATTTCTTTTATGGTGCCAATGGTTGTATGATTTTCAAAGAACAACGTCATTATCCGTCAGTCTTGATAAGCATATAGAACATTTTTGTTTGAGAAACATTTGAGACCCATGAGAATGTGGTGGCACGTGGTCCTATGCATAGCTCAGTCGACCGCTATCAGTAAAGTTCAGCAACAACGGGCGTGACTCGCTGGATGGGTGGGTTACCCGCCTCATTGCTGTATGAAAACTGAGAGTTTGAAGGGTGATTCCCTGCCCCACACTGAGACATGAGTTGAGAGGCTCGTGGTGTCACCTTGGGCAAGGGACTTTATTCGAAATGTGCCTCTGTTCACTCAGCAGTACAATTGAGAACCTGGTTTGGAAGTGCAGGCAATGTGATAGATAACCTTCGAGCGCCTTAATTGGCAGCCCAGGTTGCATACTCCCAAGGGAGTTGAGAATGAAAAAGGAACGATGTTGGTCCTTACACCAGGGTAATAATGTGTGTAGCGCTTTGAGCATGGCCCTTAGTGTTGTGGAGTTCAGCGCGATATAAGTATCCTCATTATTATTATTATTATTATGAGAATAATAAAAAGGCTTTTATTTTATTTTTGATTATCACATACATTTACTGTTTTATTTATGACTTCATGAATCTGCCAAATTTCTTACATGGCGCCAATGGCTTTATGATTCTTAAAGAACTATGTCATCATTCATCGATCTTGATAAGCAAATAGAACATTTTTGTTCGAGAAAATATTTGAGACCCATGAGAATAATAAGGCTTTTATGTTTGATTATCACATTTACTGTTTTATTTATAAGAGTGAGAAAATAAAAATATCAAGCAAGTGTTTTAGTATCTACACCGAAACATCGCATTCATTCCAATAAAGAAGTTGACTATCCACATATTTTGCTTTTCTTTATCCAAATTGAAAATAGTTTATTCAACAGCCATGTTTAAGAAATTAAGTCTCAAGAAATTAACATTTAAGACGAAGTTAAAACTTCGAGTTTATACCCTGGTTATGAGCCTGTTGTTCAGACAGAGGTAATGGTAGAACAATAGTCTAAGGAACTGTATGTGACTGATATGTATAGTTTCCTCATGAATGTTTGAATGCATGGTGCACTGGGACTCCCAAGAGAGCATGGGTACAGACATAAAGAAACACACCACTCAGTGTATCTGACAGGGGTATGCCTGCAGAATTGTCCACAGACTTGCAGCTATCTGAGACAAATGCTGGTTTCCTGGAAACCATGTGTTATGCCTGGTGCTTGACCTCTGGTATGTTTGGTGTTGTATAAGTAAGATATGATGAAACTGCGCTTGGTATGACCTGATTATACGTTGCATTGGTTTGTGTTTTTTTTTGGGGGGGGGGGGGGGGGGGCGTTTCAGTTCTTCATCAAGTTTCTTTCTTGAAACAAAATGTGAAACAAGGCTTTAAATAGGAGTCATTCTAATTAGCTTCTCTTTTAATTTGTTTTAATTTAGCACATGGTGTGATTTTTACGTTGATGAAGTTATTTGCAATTGTCTCCCCACTTGACACCTTCTCTAAACCATCATCAGACAGTGTGACTGGTCGTTGACCTCCACGAGACACGTGTTTCTAATTGCTTAATTATTTCTGATAATGTTATGATATAAAAAATATCATTATCCCTCGCCAGCTATTCTGTCTGATGTTTGTGGTTGATTACACTGTGGATGAGAATTTATGGAAATAATTGCTTGTATTCCTTGAATCTGATTTTTTTTGTCTAGAAACCAATCTGCCCGTGTTCATGTATTTTATGAGGTCAAGAAACAATTGATAATTTTGTATTTACCAGGCCTACATTAAACCAATCCTAAATAAGTTTTCACTTATTTCATAAAAGTCAAATAATTCTATGCTTGTTCAATTATCTTGATATACTCATAACTTGTTTTCTGTTTCTAGTCATTGAGAATGTATATATATATATATATATATATATATATATATATAAAAAAGAGACACATGGCCTGTTGTGACATTTTAAATGATAAGGTTTTTTTTTTTCATCTCGTTGTTGCCCAATGAATGTTGTAAGGCAGATGTCAGAAAAGAGCCATAATAGCCTATAGTTTACCATCTGTCCATTGTGATCTTTACTTAATTTCATTGTGAAGCATCCTGTCTAGAGTTGCTATGCAAATCAGTTGAAAAAATATGTATCTTTATCATGGTGAAATACAAGCTTTGTCATATCTATTATATATGCACATGTACACATCACTTTGGCTTAGCAACCTTTTTTTTCAGCGTGCATTCTTGTATTAAGTCGTCAGTCATATAACAATTGTCCATGTTGCCACCCTAGTAGGTCAGCATAAGAGAAGTGGAATGTTTTCTGGCTATTTTTGTACATTTCAAATATAATCAGATTAAATAGAATTGGAAAAATAGAAATTTGAAAATTTGAATTGTCCCATATGATTTCACAATTTACTCAGATTTCTGTATTTGTAGAAAAATTCACACTGGTTTCCCGAAAGTCATATGACGCACTTGCTCATGTAATAAATTCTCATGACCAAATACATGTAATTGCTCAGCTGCAGAGTAAAGGAAGTTGATTTAGTATTTATGCCACAATGTAACCTATATTGACAGGTATGCTCAGATAAGTAGAGGGACCATTATATCTATAACCAACGAAGAGACGTGCCATGTTTCACTGATTTGGGTGCTAAGTACCAGTGGGTTGCCTCCTTCATCAGCTGTTGTTGGTACTGACATAGACAGATACACAGAGCCCATCAGCGCCATAGATTAACAAGTACTATTTGACTAGCAGCTACCCATTGGGACTATACTGTTTTACATCTCTTAGCACTTAGGTTAACGTATGTCAGTGCTTTTGCAAATGGTACTTTTGACTGTTCAAGTTCTAAGAGAGATTAAAACTCTAGTCTCAGATCTCAGTAAACAACCCTTCATTACCTGTTGTTGGTTACATTACCTGTCCAGCTACATAGATATAAACACAAAGAGCTCATCAGCACTATAGATAAATAAAACATAACCAAGACCTACTTGACTTCAAGCTACTCTATAGGTCTCCTGTGTACTCTGGAAACATCCATTCATTACCTGTTACTGTTATCGTTACCTGTCTAGCGACATAGATAGATACACATTGTAGATAACCAAGACCTACTTGACAACTAGCTACTCTATAGGTCACCTGTGGTACTCTGGTGAATCTAGAAACAAACCCATCATCACCCTTAGAAGAACAAGTGCTCTCAGATGTAGAAGTCCCCTGTGCTGATTGCTAGACTTGAGACTGACTAACGTGTACCATAGTTCCTGCCATCAGCAACTGACTCTCAGACACAGTGCTTAGAGTCATGCTTTTATCACCAGCATCCTGCCATCAGCACCTGACTCTCAGACACAGTGCTTAGAGTCATGCTTTTATCACCAGCATCCTGCCATCAGCACCTGACTCTCAGACACAGTGCTTGGAGTCATGCTTTTATCACCAGCATCCTGCCATCAGCACCTGACTCTCAGACACAGTGCTTAGAGTCTTAGATGCTTTTATCACCAGCATCCGCCATCTTGTTTTGTGCATTAGGTGAAATGAGAAACACACTGTATTTTTACTAATTTTACAACTTTTTGGAAATAAAACATATACATTGATAAATTATTCAAGAATGTCCTGTTTTCCCTTTGCAAATTTTTCCACACTTGTTGCAGCGATGAATGGCTTCATTTACAAGAAAAATAAATATAGATTCTCTCTTAGAAATATACATCATACCGGAAGGAAATAAGTAAACATTATGAGAATGATTCTATTGTCATGCACATACATGTTGATTGTTTCACTTTAATATCTGATCCTAATTACTTTTCTTTATCTGTGACGTAAATATGTTTGTTATCAATAAAATTGACTGTAAGCTATCACAAAAACCATTATGAAATTCAAAACAATGCTATGAAAGATGATTATCTAGCCCAAAATTATATTTTTTCAAGATTTCGATATTTTCCTCATGAATATTATTTAAACTTTTGATGTAAAACAAGATAACAGTCAGGTGTGCTCAGTGTTTCTATATAAACTTATGATATGATGATGAAAGCACCTGTACGAAGGGGAAGAGGTAACGTTATGTTGCATATCACACACCATTGGCATCAGGTGCTGGAACTATCATTACCGGGAGTTACGGTATTTACCGTCACGCCTCATGGGGAGTACGACCTGTCTGTCTTCATAACTCATCTTCCCTCTACTCATAACACTCTGATGTGTGTATCAACATAGCTGTGGAACCATGTTTCTGAACCATGGCAGCTCTTCACACAACATCACAACAGAGGTATAAGCACGATCTCAGCCTATTCTGGCACTGTGCACAGCTATAGATGTGAAGTGGGAGAAGTGTTTAGGTGTAATCAGAGATTTAAGGATACCATAATACTGTAGCTGCTGAAATTAGTGCCAAAATATTTTGAGTGACCGATTTACAGGAATCGCAACGCGTTAACAAAAGGAATAACCCGAACCTGCAGTTACCCTGCAGAGTCATTTTATAATTTGTTCACTCATAGCCATTGTCTACTTACAGGGAAAGTTCTATCACCGATCTATCGGCATTATCCGCCATCTTGCTTTCTTGGCATTTCGTGAAATGAAAACACACTATATTAAACCAATTTCAAAACATTGTAATAAAACATATATACACTGATAGAATGTTCACAAAGTAACACTTAAAGTATCACAAAACTAATAAACAGTATGCTATTAGGCTGTAGCGAAATTTTTCCCACTTGCACAACCGATGAATATAGCTTCAATTCTCATTGTTTTTATTTTTCAACAAATGTGCGCTTGTCTTTATCAAGTTGTGGAATGTAAAGTCAGCAAAGTATTTACTTCATTAATATCTTTCAATTTGAGTTTGTTTTAATCATTTATTAATAGCATATATAAGTAAACAGGAATATCCTCTCGAATTTCGTTTCCACAAAAAATACCTCGATAGAAGCCTCCCTTTAACCCTTAACTTGTTGATTAGTCTAGTATGGAAATAGTACATTCATACATTCCCTGCAGACAAACCCCAGAAAGGGGACTCACACTCGATCATAACCGATAAGATTCCCCTATGGGATGGGGGCTAAAAGGGATGATAGAGATAGAAAGTATAGCAACTTGAGGATTAAGTTCAGGAATGGAACTATATTAACCCTTGAACTATACTTACTAGATACTTGTAATATGCTTGGTACTGCTGTCGACATGCTTAGTCCTCCACCAAGAAAAGTCCCCCTTTAACCCCCTCAATTGAACAATAGCTGCATCTTATGAGCTAAGTAAGGTATATTATTCATATTCACCATTGATCTTATAAATACAATTCTTAATTAGTGCTTCATTATAAACATATCATTATGTAATTTAGTCCATGCTCTGTTACATGAGTTACAAGAGTTACATGACTGAGCATAAAAACATTTTCTGGAAACTTGTTGTGTACATACACAACTCTTCACGTAGTTACAGAAATGTCCTTCAAAGACTTATTACATACCGCGTTCATTATATGAATATCTCTGTAGATATAATTTATTACAATGAAACAATCGCCGCTAATGGCTGCAATATTGCCCAATTTAAGTGGCGTTAATCACTCAGTCACTCACTCACTCAGTCACTCACTCACTCAGTCACTCACTCACTCACTCACTCACTCACTCACTCACTCACTCACTCACTCACTCACTCACTCACTCACTCACTCACTCACTCACTCACAAGCAACAAGCAGTGGAGATAGTAGAAAACCATATATCTATCAAGTCATTTCACTCAAACTTTCATTTCAATGAATATATCAATTCAAAATCAAATTTAAAAGTTTATATTTCATATTAAGGTAAAGAATTGCGCATGATGAATTACCAAACCAAATTCTAAGTAATGTTTATGTAACTATTAATGCGCACATGTCTCCATGTTAGCAAGGTGTTAACTGCATTAGCCCTCTATCCAACATCACTGGTAAAAACAGCATGAGTAATTATCAAAAACATACCTACTTAATAGCTTGAAAATAAACCTCCTACCTTCACCAAGTAAATCCATGGTTGCACACAGTGGCACCCTCCGCTATTAACGAGCTCAGTATTAATGCTCATACATGTTTCCTTGTTATCAACATAGTACATTAATGTGAAAGTCAATCGCTGATATCTAATAATTCATCACACAGCGTGCTGGAACCATCACACGTACAGCCAATGTGATCAGCACAGCTTGCTCCTCGCTTCCAACCATCGCTTTCCACGATCACAGATTGCTCTCTGACTTCTAGACTATAGGAGGAAATTATGTCTCATACTCATTTACATTTGAATTTTAGATATGCTTTACTATTGTAAAAATAAGTGTAATTGTTTTGACTTTTGATTTTCAAATCTCGCTCTTATAATTACAAACTTTTAAAGTTAAAATTACAAAAAGAATAATAACAGGAAAGAATAGGATGAAAAGTGAATTCTTTTATAACAATTTCGATATGATGTTATCCTTTAAAATAATGTGTATGAGTTATATGTAAAGTGAAATTATGTTAAAAGTTATTAAGACTTGTTGAAGTTGTTGAATACTCAATTGAGTCAATTCGGTGATGAGAGATAATTGAATTTCCTGGTGATAGTTATATTTTAAATTTCTTGTTTTTAATTATCATGAGAGCATTTTCCCAATGTTTTTATTCTAATATTTCATTTAAGAAAAATGTCTTGAAAAGTTTATCACCCAACATTGTATAGAATGTGTATCAATGGTTGCATATCATATAATCATATGGCACCTTTACTCTTTATTAACCCACAGTATGGACATTTATCATGAGATATTACTTGTTATTGCAGCACATTATGAGGAAAACATCAACAGTAACATTGTCCACTCATATAACTGCTACTGTGTGTTTATCTTGTGTCTCTGGAAGCGTGATATATACTCTTGTGAAGTAGGTAACGCCTGCTTAATACTTGTATCTTCATTACAGATTGTGGAATATAATGGGACTTTCTTTTTTGATGGTATATAATCTTCTTTGATAGGTTGGCAGTGTTGTTTGAGGAGAGGACTTTAAGAAGAGAAATAGGATGCAGATGTTTGGATTTCTTTTTTGGGTCATGACTGTCTTAGATATTTAAAAAAAAATTGATCTTTGATCTGTAACATATTTACAGATATATTTTTAGAATTATGACAATTGTCTCTTATAATACTTGGCCTTTTGAAGTTGATATTTCTAGAACAAGTATTAATGAGTTAAGTCTGCATTTGATGTTTTGTGCTTATTAGAAACCATGTAATTAAAGTTCTTTGAAGCCCTCACCTGACTCTGCTACCTTAATAAGAACCTAAACAAAATATTCCTACTGATGAAAGTTATCAAAAAGATTAAGTGACCCAGGATATGGACAAACATTATATAAAGGCCATTATTACAGTGTTACTCTGTAGTTTAGGATTGAAGTTACTTTAGAGCAGGAAATATACTGAAGATTGAAGCAATCTGAGATAATCTGTATTAGGGTGGACTTTCATATATTCATTATTCCAACTCATACTAATTGCAACTTATAAATTCTAACTAAAAATATTTATCTGTCTTTGGTACTGTAAACCGAACAACTCGGATAATGATAAATAAGCATACAGACAGAAAGTGTGATCTTCATCACCAGCAAAAACACATATTTTTCTTTGATTTCCTTGCATGGCCTTCTCCCATGACAAATGGCATTCTCTGCAGTTACCAGGAGATGCTGATTGTTTCTGTTGAAGCCACACTTCTTGTGCTTTCACCTAATGTTACACCATGTCAGAGTCAGAATCACCCTGTCTACACCTAACAGACTGCAAGACACAACCTAGTCTCAAAGGCTTCCATATGCCAGTAAGAACCAATACAATTGTAGGATCCAAAGAGCAATAGGTAACTAATTTATGTCTCGCTGTCTGATACAATTGTGTTATCATAAGCAAATTTGCTCTCTGCAGTGACAACCTTTTCACAAAAGCTTCTAGAAACAGGATGAAAGAGTTGAGGATTAATGCATGTCTGCTGTCGGTGCCAGTAGTTACTATATGAAAATAAGCTTTCATGGTACCCTCTTGTTTAAGGCGGTCGGGATGGCTCAATTGGTAGTGCATTCGCCATTGTATCAAGAGGTCCGGGGTACCAAACCAGCAAGAGACTAAACAACTTTATCTGCTGTAGAGAACTGTTCTACATGCAGCATGGTTTGGGTGCAATCCTACGCTGATGTACTACCCATGGTTCACTAGTTCCAGCCAATGTTTGATAGGTTCTGCATAGCCAAAATGGAGTTGCAGGCTTTCTATTAATAATACCAACAGTGAAATACTTTTGAAAGCAGCGTTTTACCCCAAATCACCTCCACTCACCTCTTGTTAATTAACGGCACATTTCTTGTGCTTTCACCAAAGGATAGTCAACATGGAAGCCAGAATAAATCTACACCTAACACTGTAACTGAAAACCTTGTTTCAAAGGCTTCCAGAAACAGGAAGAGAGAGTCGAGTAATGCATGTCTGCTGTCGGTAGCAATAGTTACCATTAGCAACATCCCTTTCTTGGTACCCTTACTCTTTGAAGGCACATTTCTAGTGCTTTCACCAAAGGTTAGTAATAATATCAGAATCTACATCTGCATCTACACCTAACACTGCACACGACAACCTTTTGTGAAAGGCTTCCAGATGACAGATGACTACCGGTACTCCAACTAGGAGATAGATCTAAAGAACCGTATAGGACATCATAGGACACCTCAACATAATGTGAGACACAAGTGGCATATCAACAGATGCATCTGTGGAAGCTGTAGATACAATACTATAACTATTACTTTATTATACGCCCCATGGATTGAAAAATGGCCCATTGCAATTTGAAATTTTACTTTTCCCACAAAAGGGAATGGTCCTTTTAAAATTCCTAAAATGATTAAAAGCCCCAAAAATGGTCATTGTCAAAAGTGTCTTTCCCAATCACTGTCCCTGACCAATGAACATGGGATATATAGTAATACCAAGGATTCTGTCCTTCCTTCTGTCAGTATGTTGGTCCGTCCGTCCGCCTGAAGACATTTTTTGTGCAATACATTAGAATTTTCTCCAGACGTCTGCTTACAGAAAGAATTTAAGAGATAGCACATGAAGGCCAGGGGTATTAGTGAGCCATGCTCACTTTTAGCTTGTTCTTGTCTTGTCTTGTCTTGTCTTGTTATGAATATCATTCTATGACTTGTTAAATCCATGCAAATTAATTTGACACAAACAATATGACAATTGATTGTTTGTCCTACATGCTATTATATATATCATTCACTCATCAAGGCCATTTCTCTTCTGTTGAATACCATTATGTAAGGCGGAGATCTCAAGTAAGTAAAGTGAGATAAATGACCGAGACAGAGTAATCCCTGGTTATTAGAAGCAGCACTGGCATTATGCATTCTCTTCTTCACTAATTGACAATATCAACAAGCAGACACCGTGGCTCGATCTCCTAATTTCTTTCAAAGATTTATGTTATTTACCACAGATTTTACAAGAAGTATAATTTTGTTAACAAAGATTCATCGACATGAACCGTCTGTTCCAGTTAAACCTCCTGAATTAGAAACAATGATAAGTTTGATGATTAGTAACATCAGTAAGAAAATATCTGATGCCATTACTCAGTTAAATCATGATGCTATGGTAAACAGATTCTTTCTTGTTGGTTTTTATCTTTGAACGACCTGTATCATCATTATGAGGTTTGTCCATGTGACAAGAAATCTGTCATGTAACATTTTAACACCATTACTCTCTCTGATTTTTTCTCCAAAAAGAATGATATTTTTAACAACTGAATCATATTTGTCTGTTTTTCCCCATTATGAGTTAAATCAAATTCAATCCATCAACTGAAATTGCAGCAACATGTAAGTAAAGTTAGAAATGTCAAGTTTTTGAGAGGCATTTAGAAATGGAATACATAAAAATGCAAGATTTTCCGGACAACAACTTCTTGTGTAGAAATGAAGCAGAACATTTCCCCAATATCAGCTGTTTCTTCTTCAAGCTTCCTCCAAATGATCTCATAACATGAATTTTGTTATCAGCAGTAACTAAATCCTATTTGATATATTTCTCAGTTGAAGCTCGGACGTTCAATCTTTATTTGACACATTGATGTCAATCTTGCAACCAAGGTCCAATGTTTGGGTTCACTTCTACCCAGAAGGACCTCCAGAACTTTGGTAATGTTTCCAGGAATACCTCTGGGAGTGGTTCATGACAGTTCCTGTATTGACTCACAGTGTAATCTGATTTCGGACATGCGACTGCCTTCAAAATGGGATGTCTGCACAAATTGATGTTGACATACCATTTCTCTGTGTGTAAGTGCTGCATAATGTTGATGAAGGAACAAAGAGCTCTCTGAGAGTTGATGTCCGATTTGGATTGGGGTTTAAACGATGGTTCATGATTCTGCATTCTGGTGGAGGTTTTGTTTAAAAAGTAGTTTTACACATGGATCGGATTTAATTCATAGTTATCAATGATATTTTGTCCAACAAGTGAAGGTTCAATGTTAAAAATGGTTCTCAAAAGTATTGTGATTCAGGTTTTATTGAAGTAACAATTATGAGTTACAGTGTTGTTTGTTTTCAAAATTGTTACCAGATTTAAAGCTTTTTAAATCATCTTCTAAAAATGTATGTGTCTCTAAGATATAATTAATCTTAATTGTCTTAACACTGTTTTATTTCTTGACATTTTCTTTCATTGATTGACACAATATCACATTCACTAAAGGCTAAATTTAACAATTATCTTCCAAATGAAAAGATGTTCAAAGTGGAATGATTCATTTATTTCCCTTCATTGATTTCTGTTATCGTAATTCTATTATTCTTTAAATTAAATTCCTTGAAGTAAGATCTTTTTTTTTATGCAATTAAATAAGATGAATCTGTGTTACAGATGAAATCTTTTTGATAATAAAATTAATTTAATGGAAGACTTCTATGCAGTCTCATTAAGACAACAAGAAAACATTCATTTTCATATAAATCTTGGAAATACAATTATAGCTTTACTGTAATGGAGACTCCCTATGTGTGGAAAAGAATATTGGTCTTGCTAAAATCTGACTCTGCAACATCACAAGAATTGAATGAAACTTCTTTGTGTAACCTGCCTTATCTAAAGAAGTGAATGAAATAAGGACCTAGTTTCCAACAGCCTGTAGCCTGGTTATTTTTTATTCATGTGGTAATGTTTAAAATTTTCTTTTATTTTTACCAAGAAAATTGTCAAAATCATACTATCAGATATCTTTTCAGGCTTATTTCACACACTGATTATAGTTATCCACAACATCATTCTTCAAGTCGCACGTTGGAATTGATCGGAACAAGCACAAGTTTTTATTTGTCGACATAAAAGTTGTCTTCTATTGTCCTGATATTGATAAACATCTGATTTAAACATCAAATAGTACTGAAACTCTTATTATAAGTTGGCGGGGGATATAGAAATGAGCTCCGTCCGTCTGTCTGTCCATCTCTGCGTCCGGGCTTTTCCATTCCGGCCTCAAACTATATTCCGGCCTTAAACTTAAAAACTATTCAATATATTTTGCTGTAACTTTGTACAGGTATCAACCAAGTAGTCTAGATGTGCCTTTTGCTATATAGAAAGTAAATGCATTATATATTCAAAATGCATAAATATATTCAAATTTCCTACATGGCGGGGGATATGGCCGACTCTGTCTGCTTGTTATGTTCCAAATGGACTATTTTCATCAAGCGATAATGACTTTCATCTCTTCAATGTTCTCCTCCACAAAATATACCCAGGTGATACACTCCCTTCTGTCCATTCCCACAAAATATACCCCGGTGATACTCCCTTCTGTCCATTCCCACAAAATATAACTAGGTAATACAGTCAAGGAAAAAAATCTTAAGTAAGAAGAGCAAGAAACATACCATTTCCTGTTGCCATGATTGTGAATCGGTGGGCGGTTGCTTGAGAATCCAAATGTGCTTCCAACCTGTGAGGAGTATTCTTGTTTGCTTCCTGCTTCAGACAGGTTGGGGTAATTATCCTTTACCAAAATGCTTCTCTCTTCACTTCTATGACCCAAACTTCTTTGGAGTATGAATTCCTGAAGAAGTGTTCGTCCAGTAAATGTTCCAGAGCAAGTAGAAAAGAGATTCCAGAACTACAAAGTCCTTTTTGGAATGCTCTTGACCAAAGAGTTTTACAAGTCAATAAAGTAATCCTTCAAATGAAACTTTCTTTTCTCTTTGTGTTTCATGTTCTGAAAAGTTATCTTTCAAACAATGTCTGTACTTGAAGTTAACGGTACAAACTTTTGGTTTCTTTTAAATGAATGAAGTAATATTGATATATTATATAAATGCCTTTTGTTGCAATTCCAAAAGAAGTGATTCCTTTAGTTTTCTTGAAATCTTTTGTCTGGCGCCTGAACAACCAATATTAGTATGTCACGAATACATCCAAAGAATTTTGGTGTTCCTCTTGACCAAACCAAACTTCAAACTTCAAACAACTTTGACACAGTTTCTTATAGTCTAAAGCTCAAGAAGTCTTCAAAGTTCAGATCCAAACCATGATGAATATGACTTTTTCCTTGTGTATACGCTCCGACATATTGAGATGAACCAATGAAACCATGGCACTCAGGAGTCCAATATCAGGGACCAATAGCTTTCTTATGATAACAGACACAGATACAACCAGTTGAGTTTGTAGTCATAAAATGTTCTTTCCCAGGATCAAAGCAGCCAACTGTAGTTGTCAAAACGTGATAACATTCACTTTAACACAGACAGAATCAGAAGTCACAAAGTTTCTCTCAATGCCGTTTAAAACCTTCATATTGACAGAGATGCATCAGACCAGTTGTCACCAAAAGTTTATTCCATAATCCAAACAGCAGTGTACCATTCTTCTGTTTTACTCTTCAAGTTGTTTTCTGATTCTCAGTACCCAACCCAAGCATGAATAGAAAGTTGCATGGAACGGAAGGAGCCACGGTTTCTCTTCTATAATCCAAACAGTATTGTACAAATTTCACCACCAGTGATGAATCCAACCCGCACAAGAAAGTTCTGTCAACCAAGTTCTAAAATGTCTGTCATTACCGTCATACAGCATGAAAAAGAAGATGTTATGGCCTCTTGTCCAAGCAATAAGGTGAGAAAGTCATGAACAAGTATCCACAGATCAAAGAAAGGAGTTGCTCTATTATCCAGTGTGTAACATATTGTCCAGTAGAGACTTGGTACAGCACAGATAGACAGAGGGCACCTGTCCAAGTGTAGATACCAGTCCTCACTCTCTTGTGGTCTCCCTAACCAATAGTATTCACGTTAGCACAGAGGGAAGTTTGTCTTCATAATGCAAACAGTATTGTCAACATGTCCAACCAACAACTTTCTTTTTGCAAGAAACTTTCTCTTCTCTGAATTAAAAGAGGCTGTGTTGTCCAGAGTTTGTCAAAGACACGAGTACCTTTTAGGTAGACATAGTACCTGCACTGAACAGTGATGTGGAAGATAACTGTTAGCACCCTCTGTCTGTCTGTCCGTCTGTCAGTGTCCTAGGCTGTTTATCTGACACTGATGCTGCTATGTTCTCCCTCTTTATAGCAACCCCAGTGGGAACTGTCCTATGGCACCTCATTATAACACTCAGGGCAAAGGCCACTGCTCATCATAGCTTTCTGCATGGAACTATTATGGAACTTTATTGCTGTGTATCAGGCAATATTATCATCTGATAAAAGATTGATTTAAGGGCTAATTTACGCACCATTATCATCATAACGAAACAATTGCAATGGAGATTTCCTCGTTTATCGTGACTGTATGGAATGAAATAATATTTACAAATTAAATATCTTTTAGATAGTTTGACATGTTGAATAACACATAAAACATTGAAATAAATCTTGAACATTTTACTTTTAAATATATTTTGAACATTTTACTTTTTAATAAATCTTGCAAATTTTACTTTTAAATGGGTTTCGAAAATGTTACTTTTAATAAATCTTGAATATTTTACTTTTAGTGACATATCTTGTCCTCAAACAGGGTACATGAATTAAGATTGCACTTTTGTATGTATGCAGCAATCGTAGATAGCTTCATATTTCATCCAAACAACAGTCTGGACATTGTTTTCAGGAATAAAAAGCTGATACTGTTTGATATAAATGTTTTAGTAGGACCCACTTGGTTTTACATCTCTAGCTGTTAAAAGCCATTTCCTTCAGAGTTTGTAGTGACAAAATACATCTCAAATCTCTTGGGGTTTCTAAATTAAATAACAAAATATTATTCTCAAGTGTAGAAATTATTTATATTTAAATATGTGTAGTTTAGATATGTATATCTTATGTTTCAACTGAATCAATTCATTTTGTATTTTCTATCTTAACAGATAAATTTGATGGAATGGATTAATGAACTTTGTTGAAAATGATTTTTGTGCTTGAGTAATGTTTGGTGTTGAGCACTAAATGTAATTCTTTTAGTTAAGACAGTCAAGAATATTCCATGAAAAGGCATATCATTGAATATTTAGTAATCCATAAATATAGACAACCAAAAATAAAGTTGTTTTAATGATTATCATAGGAGGAGTGTTTGGTTCTAGCAATTAACCCTTAACTTGCGGATCCTGGTTTCTCTCGTTAGACGGTACCAGATTCACTGTCTAGGAAATACGGCTAGCGGTGCCAATTCAATATTCATTATTCAATATAGCAAGCCCCTTGAGGGTTAATGTTGGCATACCAAAATATACCTGGAACAAGAATATGTAAGAAAAACTCCTTGACATTTTAAGACACGTTATTTAGAGTCATGAGAAGAAGAATGGAGTGTAAAAACGAGCATAATGTTGTATAACAGCAGAGTAAAGACTAATACTGTCTGCACATAATGACACAGTCCCCTCCGAGGTTAGCAAATAGATGTTATACCATTACAGCTGTACAGTGGAACAATCACTGGGGGATATATGACTTAATGCTATGTCTCCAGGACCCAATGCTTCATATTCATTATGATATAACTGTCTTGGATATTGATTATTGTGGAGGAAGGAGAATTTATATATTACGATGAGAAATTTCTTTATATTTTTCTTTTGGGTTATACCTAATTTTGGCTGGATTATTGTTCCCTCTGTATTGGTTGTTATATTTATGGTAATCCTTTTTGGGAGCAGCTTCATTGACATATATATGGTTTACTTTTAGTATACCTCATTTAAGCTCATCAGGTCTGTAAGGCCATATGAGGTAATGGCATTGGTATTATCTTCTCAAGAACCAGTTGGCATTGGAGGCAGAAATGTTAAGAATAATATCTATGTTATAGATACTAAAGTTTGTTCATTTGGTCTTCATCCCTCCTCAAATATTGGCGTGGCAGGGTGTCCACACTCAAACCTTCTTCCAACTTCTCTCAAGTAATAATGCTAGAAAGTTCTAATTTTAAGAATATTATAATTGTTGGTTGGAAACTAAATTGTAAATTTCATTGTCCAACTTAAAAAAAATAAGGGGGTTCCAGCCGTGCATTTTAAAGTGGTGCCAAGCTTTTCAACCTCAGATGTTAAATCATGCAAATCCTGATGAGCTACAGAGCCAATTTCTCTATGTTTTAATTTTCCTCATCTCTTTTACATCCATAGTTTTCTATTTTATTGGAAAATTCTAGCTTATTATGTTTATTTGACATTTATAACAATTTGTAATGAAATGTTTTTAATTCTGTTAAGCTTCTCTGATTGACAACCAAATTCACATGTTTACACTAATCTGAACACACAAAAGAAAGTCAATAAAAGGTTATTGATAATATTATATCCATTTGAAAGGCAAATAAATGTTTAGCAGCTTTCAAAGAAATATATGCAAAGTATCACAACTTTTGTCACAAAATAAAGCAATATTTATGACAGAATGGTAATTTTCAAATCCCAGAGCTGTAATAGTAATAATTTGTTTGTCTAATATCTGAGCGACTGAAATTTGTCTTTCCCATAGGAGTGTGTGACCTTACAGATGATATGAATATTGTATCAAATGATGTTAATCAACAGAATGTATTTACCCTCTTAAATCTCTATTTAACATTGAATATGAACATTGTGTTAACCCTTTTCATGCAAGTCCTGGAATATTCCGTGAGAGCAATCATATCTGGGTTCATATTTTCCATACAAAGCCCTAGATCAAAATATCACTTTGTCATGATGACTTACCCAAGAAAGTGTGTCATATGACTTTCACGAAACGAGTGTGACTTTTTGTATTGCCCGAGCGAGAGCTAACCTATGCTTGAAAATAGATTTTAGTATATTTTCAAATTCATGACTTTTGTAAGAAATATTACACTATTTGTGTTTATTTCAAACTATGTTTTCAAAGTTTGTGCCTAGTTCTAGCACTGGAAATATTTTAGCACTTATATCGTAAACATAATGTGCCAAAGACACGCATATAATATCCTCAATAATAAGTTGCTTTTAATAATCAAAATGGAGCAAGAACGGTTGTGGGTTTTTTGCTACTACATGTAATTACTATTAAAGATAATAGGGTTTTTTCTTCAATCATTTAAATTTTTGTATTTCTTCCTTATATTTGTTGAAAATAGACAGCAATAAATTCACAAATACATGGTCAAACTTCAGTCTGTACGTGGCAGTAGTGGTCAACTATCATGAAGTGATAGATGAATACAATACTGTCAAGTGTGGTAATTCAATTCACTCTAAGATTCAATATTGTGAATGTTGATCAATATCAATTTTCATATGATTATTTCAAAAGTTAAAATGAAGACAAGGCCTATATATTCAGTACTGGTCGGTGGTATGGTATTGTTGGGTCGACCACCTGGGATACTGATAATGTATCACAAATCTCCTACACTCCCAACACACTCCATCACTGACGGCATGGAAAGATTATTTTCTAACTTTCATAACCTGTGTTCTGTGGCCGTGACCCGAGAAGCTGTCTCTAAATAATACATCATTTTATGACATTATTTCATGCCAACATTTGCAAATGCAAAACAAAAAGCATGATCTTGTCACCTAAAGATACAAAGTGCATTTGTGTGTTGTTCGATTACATTGTTATTTTATGCTTATATCTTCCACTTGCTACTGGAGTGTTCAGGTTGGGATCAAGAGGTCTGGGGTTTGAATCCCGCCAGGAGCTCAATAACAATGTCTGCTGTAGAGAACTTTTCTATATGCAGCAATTATTGGGTGTAATGCTATATTATACCACTAGGGTCGGTTATGTCCATTGTTCTCAGAGGGGTTATTTCACATAACCTTAATAACCGCCCTAGGGCAATTATTTGAATTAAAAAAACAATTTTGTTCACTTGTAATGATCATTTTCTTTACGTCTCATTCATTAAACGTACGTTAAAACAATATTCCCACGTGGTATAAGCCGTTTAATCACCCAAAACTGCGATAGTTATTTAGATTAACTCTGCTCGGGCTAACGCCCTCGCATAGTTAATCTAAATAACTACCTTGTATGGGTGATTAACCTATACTTAATTGTCAGGGCTGTACCACCCATCGTTCACTAGTTTGATCCAAACAATGATTGAAGGTTTCACTGCAATGCAGCCACAATGGTATAGTAGGCTTTCTTCCTGCACTAATACTTTCTGCCATGATATAAGTGAAATACTCTTGAAATAGGCTCTACTTGCTTGGGTATGTAAGTGATAATCTTGTTCAAAGCAGGTAGATGTATTTAAATGCACCTTACAGGATAAATACTTATTATTACACAAAAACTCTCTATAAAAAATATATTGAGAAATATTTTGTCGAGAAGGGAATCCTTGTCATTATTTTGAATTTGTTCAACTTTGAATTCATTAATGTCTGTTAATTATCATTTAAAAGGTACAAGGGCCTTAGTAAATTATGTAATTAGAGATACAAAGATAGAAAGAATATGTATGTCATACATTATACGAAATCCAAAGTACCCAATGCCACACAGGATGGATACGTTCATGAGTTCTGTTTTAAATGAGTTATATAGCCCTGTATCCAACTAGCTCCTGTAGCTCTTGTGGTCGGTGAGGCGTGAGGTATAACCATTGTAACTTATTGTACTTTTAAGTTTCTTGTATTTATTATATGTACATAATATAATTTAATCATTTAAGCGATTTTAGTCATTTAGACTATTTTGGTGTCTCATAGGCCATTGTTGGCAGAGCAGCGTGCTCTACATATTGTTCATACCGGTCTCATGTATGTAGGTTGTGTGACACATAAATAAAATATTTTTCTTCTTCTTCATGTCAGTGTATAAATAAACTTAATAACTAGCCTGTCTGAAAGTGTTATTTTACAAATTTATATGGCAAAATAAATAATCATTTTAAAAGTTACAAAGTTACAGATATACCATTTACGTACAAGAATATTTTCCTGATACCAACTTTAATCTGAAGTATATGAGAAAGAAATATGCAGTGTCAGTTTATCAATAAACAGACTCCTACATTTTAATTTCAGACATTATTTCTGTTATTTTGATTTTGCCTATATACAGATTAATAATAATAAATATAACCTTACCAGGGATTATTGAAAACAGTATATAAACTGTGAATACTTTCAATTTTATTTTAGAAATGGATTTTTTTTTTCAAATGGAGAAAGATTGTGTGATGTAATATAGTTGAGTGGTGTCAAGAATCCAGTTTTAAAACAAGTTATGGCGCCTTGCAGATGCTTTTGTTAAACTTCAGTCCATTACTTGCCTGGTTTCATTTGTAAGTATCACATCTCTAAACAACACTGAGGGGTTTCCAGCTTCTCTTCAGGCACTTTTATTCAGTTCGTCATGTCCTCGAGGATTTCAGTAGCAAACCATTGCAGCGAAACATATTGGCCAAAAGGCAATTAATTTCGAGAAGATGTTTTCAGTATATTTCAGTATAGTTCAGAACTTATTGAAAATCCTTAATACTTTGAAAAGTTCCATTTTCGAAGCGCTTGTACAAAATCTTGTTCACTGTTATCATCATTATCATACATGCA
Organism: Gibbula magus; assembly: GCA_936450465.1. NCBI lineage: Eukaryota > Metazoa > Mollusca > Gastropoda > Trochida > Trochidae > Gibbula > Gibbula magus. Next base: position 29,665,292 of record OW388299.1, on the reverse strand, counting down.
AATTGTCATCATCATTGTCATCATCATCATCATAACCATTGTCATCATTGTCATCATCATAACCATTGTCATCATCATTATCATCATCATCATCATAACCATTGTCATCATCATTGTCATCATCATCATCATTGTCATCATCATCGATCATCATCACTCATGGTACAGGAGACTATAGCTCTTTAAATCGTTCGGTGACCCCAAAATTTTCTTACATTTTTGGATAAAAGACATAATAAATTTGCTATTATGAAAACATAAACGAATTCTAAAATATTTGATTTCATCTTTCCTTAAAGAATTATTGTAAGTTTTCCTCAATACAATTGATATAGATACATCTACCAAAGAAAAATTCTAACAGACTGTCAACAAACATTTGCAGTTTTAAAGGCTTTGACCTCTATTTCTAATGAATGACATGAATGTTCAACATGGTCCCTGTGTTACATACAGCAATGTGCCATGATTGTAGTGTCATATAATCAAGGTAATATCTGCACACACGTGTGTGACATTTCAACCTTCATCATCTAATCAACAGTATAGATGTCTGTTACTAATGTATACATGTACTCCTATATTGATGCTGTAACAGCCTGTAGAGTGAATTTGCTGTAATGTGTAGCACTGTGTTCTGTCCTGATGATTAGTTTACATCATTACAGTAGTTGACCTATCATGGACAATAGTTGACACTACAATAGTTGAAACACTGTATTTTGCTTTCAGTACAGTATACCACGCATCAAAATGTATGTTCGGTTTATACCACATACCATATTTTATGCTATTGATTTAATACTTTGTACTTTAAATCTTTGGCATTTTTATGATCGTAAGATCTTATTTTCAGGTAAAAAATTATTGTGTTGTGACTTTAGTTCGTAGCATTTTTGGTCCTGAACTGAACCAAAAGTGTACCAAATGGAGGGTTCTGTACACCATTGTACATACCAAACAGAAGCTCTAGTGAACCATTTTACCACTCTAATGGAGAATGTCTATGTATATATAGTCAATGCAGGAATTTTCCTTGTTCATCATTCATTGAAGAGCAGATTTTGTGTACATTATCTTTATTGTCACTTCCTTTGTTTATCAGCAAGTTTGAATGGAAAAGAACATTCTGAAAGAAAAGTGATATCTACTAATTAAACTAATATATATCCTGCCTCTGTGATCGTGGTGCTGTAGCTGTATATGTCCTCCACGCTGTGTTGTCTGTTCAGAATTGTTGTTATTGTTCATTGAAGAACATTTTGTGTGTATTACTTTATGGGTTACTAGTTTGTGTTTAGTCAAGGCCGAACACAAAAATAGAAAGGGATACCAACTAAAAAAATATTATCCATAGATTCTGGGATTGGGAAAGACACCTTTGACGATGTGCCATTTATGGCTTTTATCTATTTTCAGAGTTTTTAGTGGTCCATTCCCCATTGTAGCAACAGTAAAATTTCTAATTTTAATGGGCCATTTTTACATCCAATGTGAAAACTGGCCTATGGCCCCTACCTTCACCAATCTTTGTATACAGATGTCAAGACATGTATAATGAAATCATTTTACCAGTCTTGTTTGTGGTTATTAAAACAGTATGTATGTAATCATGTATAAATATAACAATCATGTGAAGTAATGGTATAGATAGTGATAAATGAAAATCTTTTGTAAGATTTCTCGAATAGTCTCAGAATCTGGACGTGACAGTAATCAAATTTGATACCAAATAACAGGAATGGATTCTATCATAATGAAGCTATAAGCCTAACGTATTTAGCTTGGAGTTATTAGATTTATTTTAGACCTACATCTGTCAGTTGAGGATAATTCCAGATGCGCGTAAACTAATTTCACAGATTTTGGTTACTTTATATTTATCTAATATACTGTGATCCTACTGACATTTTAATTTTAAAATCTGAAATATATGGTACAAAATTTGCTGCATATATATATTAAATGCAGTATCATGATATGTAATGTAAGTTTATGCATATACACAAGAATATTTCAACCCCCGAAACGTCACATTAAAATGTGTCATCTTCAACAACAGTTGTTTTAACAGTACCTTCCCCCTTATATACACAAGCAGTGTATGATATAAGCTTACCGTTACTATGGGGGCGGGATAGCGCAGTGGTTAGCGCCTTCGGCTTCGGATCAAGAGGTACGGGGTTCGAATCCCTCCAGGGGCACGGCAACTTTGTCTGCAGTAGAGAACTGTTCTACATGCAGTAAGGTTTGGGTTCCTAGTACCACCCATGGTTCGCTAGTTCCAGCCGATGCTCGCAGGTTTCACTGCAATGCATAGCCACATGTCCTTGCGGGCTTTCTCCCTGCCATAATACTAACATCCGCGATATAAGTGAAATACTCTTGAAAGCAGCATTAAACCCCAACTCACCTCACCTTACAGTTACTAACAATTGTTAACTGGCACGCCAGTTGACCAATAGAGATTCAGACTGTGTTTGACTATATGGTCTAACTACACACAGAGGCTTGATTGAAGAACATGATAGATTTAGATTGTGCTGCACAACTTCACAGACTTGGTTGTATAACACTGATAGGCCAACCATAATTCTGACTATCGCCTACACATGTGCAACAATTTCTGAATTATTATTCCTCCTTAATTATTCCTCCATCGAGAGAACTCCGCCGAAACTGACAGAGAAGTATTAAATCTGCATGTGTTTCTCTGACTATTGACACAAGTTGATATATTTTCTCTCTACCCTTGTGCTATCTACGCATATTTATTACATGTAATCTCTGCCAAGAGAGAAGCAAATATTTGTGATGTTTTCCCAAAAAATCCTCAAAAGCTTCTAATCCCCTGATGTTGACAAAATACAAATATTCAGATTTTGTTCATGAATAATTTCCGTACATGTCATTGGATAATCCTGTTTCCTTATATTGACGTTTAATCATTTGATGTGCTTTCACTGCATATAGAGATAGTATTTTTGTATTTCATATGAGTGAACCTCCATATTTCATATAGAAATTATCTCAATCATGGTTTGGCAGCATTTTCTTATTGTCACTAATGTTGTATGTATGTTTGTTCAGAGAGCAACACAAGTAGTCTCCCTTTGTTCCTCCTAATTGTTAATCTCAATTCTTGGTGTTTGTGACAAATATTTTGAAAATGTTAATCATAAAGTCTGATTTAGATTGCACTAGGTAAGCCAAGAAATATTAGTTTATTTGTGCATGATAATATTCTGACTTGTAGGAGCAACAGTCAAAAGACCTAACCAGAGTGATGCGTTCATGTTCTCTTTTTTTCTCTTAAAAGGTTTTTTGCTTTTAGTTTGTGAAAAGAAAATAATTATCACTAGAAGTAAAGATCAATTTCTAATATACATACATACTTTCATCTAGTTGATTTTCAAACTAATCAAATTTATTGAATGTAAATTCAAATGATCTAAGATTTTGTAAGATAATTTCCAAATTAATTTAAAAAATCATCTGATATTAAGAAATATTTCTTAATTCTTGCTAAATTTAAAAGTAAAATTATTTTATTTTTATAATGTCTATAAAGTGAATCAATCATAGCTGTAACATTGCATTGTTACTTTACTATTGAACGAAGTGCTCATAAAATCATCCTTTTGGTTCATGTAGGAAACCAGTCTATCGTGAGGAAGAATTAATTGGTACAACATCAAACCTATAAAAAACTTAAAACATGTTCATATATGATGGAGTAAATATGTACAAGTTTGAGAAGTGACTGCATAATCACTCAATTCAGCTCCAACAATTTTTTCTTGTTATTTTAAAATTAGCACTATCAAAGAGGATTAATTTCTTTTCCTATGATTGATACGTTCACACAACAGCCGCTATATATAAGTCATGTCAAGAAGATGGAAAAAGGATAATTTGAAGTTGAAGAAACTGATGAAACTCAGAGCATACGTCTTCACTCTCCAAATTGCCCAGCTCAATTACAGGTTTTCAGCAGGTAGATTTGGTGTTGAGCCAAGCGGTATCAACAGTTCTAGTGTTTCAGGTAATTGGACAGATCATGACAGCATGAAACCTGTACAAGCAGTTTAGAAAATAATGTGGCAGTCCTGCCTCTCCCCAGGACCTTGTGTGGGAAGGTTTATAGTTCCTCGCTTGCCATTGCAGTTTGTATATATGAATTTACCACACGTTTTAATTAACACCTGATAATGTTTGAAGAATTTCTGTCAAAGCAGGTTGTTAATATACATTGAATCTCTATTCAACACCTGCCAGTGGTTTGATTACAAGTTTTTAAAATCTTTTGATAGAACACATTGCATGACAATTGTAGGGTCGAGCCCTCCTGTGTACACAGTCATACTCAGATATAACCAATAGTTTAATGCAGTAAGGTGAACACAGTAAAATTTCTCTGAGATGATTGCCTTTGTTTATGGGTACTGAACACTCCTCCTCGTCTTTGGGAGTATACTGGTAAGACCACTGATCTTTTACAAACTTTACATAGATTCATTTCATATGGTCACTGAGAACTTAATTCTGACATGTGCCGGCGAGGTCCTGTGCATAGCTCAGTTGACCGCTGTCACTGAAATCTGCCACATGGTGGGTGACCTGCTTATTATTATCCCACGCCGCGCGTTTAGCGCGAAGCGGGGGATATAGTATTCGGCTGCGTCCGTCCGTACGTACATCCGTCCATACGAAATGGAATAACTCAAATACTATTCCTTGATTCTTTTTATATTTTGCATATGGGTTCATCATAGGAAGAGTAATGTTCCTACAGAGGTTTGTGACCTTGACCTTCATTTCAAGATCACAACGAGACTTTGTCATTTTACCCTTGTCAGCGGGATATCTCAATAACCATTCGCTGGATTCTCTTCATATTTTACACATAGCTTCTCCAAGGAAAGACAACGGGCTGATTAGATTTTGGTGACCTTGACATTATTTTCAAGGTCACAGCGGAACTTTGAATTTTTCGACACGTTAATGTACATGTAAAGCTTGTCAGCGGGATATCTCAAGAACCATTCACCGGAATTCCATCATACTTTACACAAAGCAAAACGACTGATTAGATTTTGGTAATCTTGACATTATTCTCAAGGTCACAGTGGAATTTTAAATTTTCGACATGTTAATGTACATGTAAAGGTTGTCAGCGGGATATCCATCATATCTTACATAATGCACCTCCAAGGAAAGACAAAGGGCTGATTAGATTTTGGTGACCTTGACATTTTTCTCAAGGTCACAGTGGAGCTTTGACTTTTTCGACATGTTTGACAGTCGATTTTGCTGATCTTGACATTATTTTTAAATTTTTAAGTATTTATTTGCGGCGGGGGATCATGTCAACTTAGTGACGACTACTTGTTGCTGTATGAACTGAGAATTTAAAGGGTGATTCCCTGCCCCACACTGAGACATGAGTTAGGGGGTCTGTGGTATCACCTTTGGCAAGTGGATAGTACGATGTGTGCTTCTGTCCACCCAGCAGTACAAGTGGGTACCTGGAGAATGTTGGGGATGAGGTGACCTTCAAGTGCTTTAATTGGCTGCTTGAGTTAGAACAGGGTAATAATGCAGGCAGTGCCTTGAGCATGCATACAATCAGTGTGGATATGTGTGCTACTGCTATATAAATACCATAATTATTAATTTATTATAATGTTATCATGTCACATATTAATACTTACTTACAAGTTTCAAATTTTATTCGGCGCAAATAGCTGTGATATTGCCCAACCGACGTTAAACAATAACGCACTCACTCACTCAAATTTTATTAACATAAACTCACAGTTTGCATAGACTCCGAGCTTGTTTAGCCGTTTGACACAGGCGTTCTTCATGACTCTCTCACACAGTGCAGTGAGACTGTCGGCCATGACGCAGTGAGGGTTGGGGATGAGGTACATGCTGACCGCCTGACTGTAGGACAGGACCACCGCGTCCTCCTCCCTCGTCCTCATGTCCTGAAACGACAGATTTTCATTTGTCAATGCTGTAGATGCACAAACTGAGTATTTACACTAAGATACTTCCAGTAGGAAGTAGAAAGTTCCTCCCATGTCGGGAGGTTTTGTAAGAATGATGTCATGCAATGATATAAAGGTTTTGATAAATGACCACGGTGTCGTCCTCATGCGTCCTCATGTCCTAAAACAAAAGATTTTGAAATTATTTTTTTTTGGATAAAATGTTATGCTTGTTGTGTATGCACAATATCTTTAATTCTCTTTATAAAATCGCTCATCTACAACCGTGTCAGCATTGTAATGATGCAAAAACTAAGTATTTTCACCAAGATACTTTTAACCTATGTAGGGAAGATTTTCTAAGAATGTCATGCAATGATGAAAATGTTTTGATAAATATTGCTAAATGTTTTAAAAAAAGCTCAAAAACTAAGATTTATATAAATTTTACTAAAACAAACATGTGTGTAATGATATGTTACCTTTTGATAAATAATGCTTATACAATAAACTGTTGAAACCTGTAATATGATATTTTACGGACGCTTCATCTAAAACTGTATGCCTGTTTCAGGATTACCAGCATCAAATATATATGTTGAAACTGATATGGCTTTATATACTGAATAAACTGTATGTCTGTCTGAAATTTCAATTTTTTTTTAAAAAGAATATTTATGTTTAATAATAAAGACTATTTTGGATAAATTTGATTCTCTGATTTTACAATGATGATGTGTGAGGTAATCTATATTCATATCTATGCCTTTTTATCCCACCGGTATGTAACACTGTGGGCTATTGTCATCACCCTGTCTGTCCGTCCGTCCAGATTTAAACATCGTCTAGGGATAGGACATTTCAGGAGCAGAAATCTAAAACATTTCATCATATCTTCCCGAAACTCTGTATGTGTATAACCCACCTACCGAAGTTGTACAAAATGAACAATTATCGTTCAAAGATTTGTTATAAAAATTATGTGGGGCCGAAGAGATATGTCATCTTCTGATGACTCTTGTTTATCAATTGATGATACAGTTGAACACAGATATATCGAACAAACGGAGATAGCGAACTAACGGAGATAGCGAACATATTTTTAAGTCCCATAAAAACCCCTATATAATATGCCAAATGCCAAACGTGAATACCTAACAGCGGATATAGGGAACTGAATTCTTTGGTCACTTGGTGTTCGTTATATCCGTGTTCTACTGTATGTCAATCTTGTCTCTGTTCCAACTATAGAGGATCATATACTCTTGCCACAAGTAGATGCTGCAAATGCAGTAATATTCTAGGTATGTCTGCATTGGAACATGCATGCATAGTACAACAGATTTAAACTAATGCTGTAAACCGGTCGCAGTATATGAACAGTGAGAATGAATGACCATTTCAAATTGACCCACCCTTATATACATTGACCAGTGTTGGCCACCAAACAGGCAGAGTAATTAAACTCTTACATACTAGGGAAAAAACAATTTCCTACTAACTCATCCTTCAAATGTAAAAATATTGCCAAGATTAAGCCCATTTACCGAATTATGCATGGAGATATTCAAGAGCAAAGTGCTATGTACTGTAAACTGACAACATTGTTAAAATCTGTTATTAAGATTGAATTGAACTTTTCTGTTTCGTCCAACCACTGATGGAGTTAACTTGTTAGCCTATCCTGAAGACTGCTTGGCCACCATCCTAATAGAAAATATGAGAATACATATTCATATTTTGTGAAAATTTGCATACATATCGCAAGTTTTGGATAACTGAAGCTCCAGAATTTGTAACTGGCTGACAAGAAATGAGTCAACACAATATAATGACAATTATGTTTTTGAATAATATTTGCTTATTCAGCTATATTTTATATATTTAAATTGTTTCTATGTCAATATTAATATCACAAGAGAATGATAAAAGCTATAAATCATAATATATTTCTGATATGTTTTGACATGAAAAATTCACCTGAGAATTCTAAATATTTTAGTAAGGCCTGTCAGAAACATTATTCCAAACAGGTTTGTTAATAAGCCCTTAATTGCGTTGGAAGAGTTCACTTTGGAACTAGATTTTGTCAGTATCTTTGATGTAAGAGTCATTAGTGACAGAAGGAATCCAATAAGGTAAATTATTGTCCAGTTGATTGAGTGTTGCCAGTTGTTTCTTATACTCTGTACAGAAGAAGCGCTTCATTATCGTGATTAAAAGAGACATTATTATTCTGGACCATGTCGTAAACTAAACAATATGTCACACTCAGATTATTAAATGTCAAGAGATGATTGATAAGAGAAGAATTCAGTTTAAATTTGTGTTTTCATCGTTAGTTTTGATGTTGCTTGTTAGGTTTTACTAATACTTCAAGAATTTCTGGAGTAATGATTTACTGAGAGTTGTTTTGTTGGCTCGATCATCATGAGGTAGAATGGTAGTCTTCAAATTTGGTCTTCATTTGCGGATTAACGGATACCAGTCGATTTGGGGAAAATTTTACCTCATTTTCAAGGTCACTACGAGACTTTTACCAGTTTACAAAATGTTCTTCCCCCAATATAATAACAATTGAATCAAACATGAAAAGCTTAATACTCTGTAGAAACTGTGTGTCCATTCTTTTAGCTCATTTCTTGATTGCGGCGGGGGACATGGTCACGTTTGTGACAATTACACAAAGCATTGTAGCCACAGTCTACCCCTCCATGTGGCAAGGGATAGGCATTGCTCATTTTCATTATACATTTGAAGATAAATACTTTTATATAAGTAACAATTCAAAGTAAATGATTTCTCAGATGAAATTAACAAAGGGGTGAGCGAAACATTAGGAAGGGTGTGAGAAGAACAAGGTATTTGTGTTTAAGATGTGTGATGTATTATTTTGGCTAATCATTCAGCTATTCCTTATCGTCAGTGTCTCTGAAAGCGCCAAGGGCCTAGTTACAATGTAATATTTATGAGAGGTTACAACAACTCCAATATGTGGAGTGTCACCGGCTGTACCAGGGAGGTTACAGATGACGGCTGGGGGACCACGGTTGATTTAAGTTTGTCTCCCTCTGATCATAACACGGAAACATCATGACCTCAGATGTGTCATCGTCATGAATAACTTATGGCGGGTGTCAGTTACAGCCGAGAAGCCCCACGAACTAAATTGAAGTCTCCCGACTCAAGATTCATTGAGCTGAAAGAAGGGAGAACTAGCTGCCCTAGGGTTGAGTTTCTCTGTCAGATGTTTGTTGACATCATCTTAAGTGGGTTTTAATCAGCTTGGCCTTGTCAATGTCATCTGTTCACATACTCCAAGCAGTGTTGCTTGAAATATGGGCTTCGACATGAATGAATTTAGAGGTCTAAAGGTTAGATATTACCATAATGCTGTAGACTTCAACTTCCCTATGCAAGGCAAAACTGGTGCCAGTCTCCATCACTGGCTAATTTAAGCCTTGCTACATTTTCTTTACTTTCCTGTACATGTACAAAGTACGTACCTTAACTGCATATTGGGCTCCAATTTGCTAGTACAGAAAAGTTAAGGAAATGCATAAAGCCTTAAATTAGCTGACGATGGAGACGTTGTAGAGTCTCTTTGAATGTAATTGTTTAACCAAATCTTAGTTAACACTTTAGTCACTGAACTGATTAGTGACAAACTATTCTAAATGACCATTTTACAGGAATCGTTACTCAATGGTTAGCATATCCCCAATTATTCACTTTCCTATCGGGTATGTATTTGCTCTGTCGAGTTCACATTTATGAATTTTCATTTTATTTCAACTGAAAACTCAAATTCTAGACACTCAGAAATGACAAATACATGTACCGTATTCTAAAACATCTGCAATTAATTAACCAAGTGTCAAGAATGTTCTTGGAAACTTACTTCCACAAAAAATCTTTAAAAATTCAGTGAAGGAATTTGTATCATTTAATGTGTAATTAAATACCTTTTATTTCAGGTTATTTCGCTTGGGAGGTAATCATTCAGTAAATTACTATATGTAAACTAACAAAATATACTTGCTTTGATTGATGAACAAGAAATTACACAGTGACTCAAATTGTTCATGAGCTAAAATTGGATGAAATACCAGAGGGAATGGCTCATTCTTTCGTTTGACTCAAGTTCATTTTGACTCTGAAGGAGAGAGATGAAAGAAAACTGGTTTTCAATTTGATAATAAGACTTTGATGTCTCCAGCAGTGAAATTTGAATCTTTAACCCTTTAATTTCAGAAGGATGATAAAGCAACCAACAACACATGTTACCCGCAGGTGGAACAGAATTTGTGTAGTCACATGTTTCTTGGGTTAGAACCCGTTCATCAGACTGAGGATTCTTGGAATTGGCTCTCCTTTTATTCAAGATTTTGAAAAATAATATTAATACAAAATTATTAGTACAAAATAAAGTCCCTGAAACATGAAACATCTGACAGTTCAAGAGTTACAACACCAATATGTGTATCCGACGGAACACTAGAATCATGAACAAATCTCAGCTAAGCATACAACATTTTGCTTATCATAAATTTGAAATAGCTGAATGTATTCCTCATTGTCATCTTGCCATGATGCTTATATCAAAGGCATCTTTCAGGGGCATTGCTTAATTAATGTTTGTAAACAAAAATTGTAAGTAGTTTTATGGTCCTGGATCTAGGAACACTGTTCTAAACTACTGTATGTCTCCAGCAGTAAATGTTGAATCTATATAACCCTTTGAGTTCAAATACAAAGTAATGAAAATGAGTGATAGAACAGTTTGAAAGTTCTGAAAGTAGAGGAGTTAAAATGTCAGTTTGTTGATCTGGCGGAAAACTGATAAAACACTTTAAAAGTATTATGCAATCTGATATGGCTGGCTGATGAAAAGATGTTGTATATTAATGAAATTTTGCTGTTGCTCCTTAGAGTTTTCTTTCATCACATCAACATGGAATATTTGCATCTTCATTTAAATATTCATGAGAAAAGTTTCTAAATATTCCATCTATGAGTAAAATTGCAATAAAGTTCTTGGCCAGTATGAGATAATTTTTTGAAGATAATTTGAATTACTGTGTAGTTTTAACAACAATCTTTAGATTGGTTATATTTCATTTCATCAAAGTAATTTTTTCACAAATTAACAATTTCCAATAAAGGAACCATTTATGTTTTGAAAACATACTGATTTTCACACCACTGATTATATTGTTAATTTATAAGTTGATTCAATTGATGATTGATATGTTAATATTGGTGATAAAAGTATGCATTGGCTCAGTGAAGTGGAATTAGTTCAGAGATAATTTGTTTTATAGATTTTCTTTCTACATTGCAGATAGCATTGTTCTGAATTCATCTGCTGCCCATAAGCAGAAATAGGTGTTTTATATAGTACCTGATTATAAACATCTTATTTGGTCCCAAGTTTATTATCTTACCTGGTCTACATGCATTAATTTAAAATACCAATATTTCAGTTTGATATTGTGAAAGTTAGTACTGTAAGTACTGTAACTGTATCTGAGATGGGGAACAGGGTTGTTTAGAATGAACGAGTTCAGGGCGTTATTGCACAAATCAACCTTAACCATTTACTTGTGGATTGTTAGTCCAGGATGGAAATAGTACATTCATACATCCCTGGAAAGGGGTTTTAGATTTTCTCACAGCCGATCATTACTGATGAAATACTGGCAATCAACTCCTGGTCAGTTAAACAGTACCAGGAAATTTGGCTGGCAGTGCCATTTCGTCCCTGAGGCAAAATCTGGCGAATATTCCGCCACAGGGCTAAAAGGGGTAATATAAGATATAGCAGCTTAAGGGTTAACCTGCATTCCTTTGACACATACATACACTTTGATTTAAGGTTGTCTTTGAGCTTTGTGCAAGGTTCCCATGGTCAATGTGATAATACTTATGAACGTGATATAAGTGAAATGCTCATGATATCTTGAAACATTAAATCTCTTCACCTCACCTTCTGATAATTCAGTAGTAATTTGTATTAATTCTGTATTAACTCTTATAAATTGCTGCTTATAGTGATCCTAAGTGATTGAAAGGCTTTTTCAACACAAACATTTTCTTTAAAGTGTAATCAATTATACTTGTTGATGTGTGTTGAATCTTCATTTATATACAACAGTCAGGCAAATGATAGGTTACTAGACTTGTGAATAATGGATTTAAACACTGCTTTAACTGACATAGACTCTGGTGCTCCAACATTGACAAAACTGCATGGTAGTTGTTGTTTATTTGCTAAGTGATCAGCATTTTAAGGATATATGTGGTTTTGTGTAATTTAAATTTGCCCTGTCACAAATTGATAAAGTACTCAACATTTGGGTTATTCAGCATGATATAATGTAGAAAGAAAAATCAGTTGCCTACAAAACCCAGTGTGTAGTACTTCAGGTCTGTTGCATATACTTATGACATATACTAGGATGTGGTCTTCATGTAAGCTGTTTTCAGAAACTAGCGAGTTACTGATGACAGATTCTGATAAGACGACACTCTGGATGGTGATTATCTGAAAGTCATTATCATTGATGAAGAACAAAGTGCCTGCATCACCTGCTTATTAAACCTGACCAGCGTCCACTCAGTGAGTGTCTGTCATATTGACCGCTCTGTTGTATTAGCTGGGAGTCATCGACATGACTGTTGTCATACTTCTTAGACATCGCATCTTTTCTCCTTGATGACAACTGACTCGCTCATAACATGCTAAATAACATGTCATTTTTCAAAGGGAACTATATCTATCCAAGAGTTGAAACAAGTTGATAATGTGAACCCCATTCAATGGAAAATATCAAAAATGATCCACCCCAGTTGAAAAACTACTGTCTATCGAGAAAAAGGTTGTTGATGATAGGCAACTTCCCATTTAGCATATATGCCCTATTCTTTGTGACCAAAATGTTACCGTCACCAATATGCTTCAACTGGATTGTGTTAAAATCATGTATTCATAACATATAAGTATAAACAGAAATGTCTCCTAAAATTTCGTTTCCACAAAAAATACCCTAATAGAACCCTGCTTTAAAGCGTCATATACAGTCATATAACTTTTATTGACCAGGGTAGCTATTTGTAAATGCTCTATGCTTCAAAGTATATAGTGTATAAACAGCAACATTCAAGAGAAGTAATATTTTGTTTCTAACCTTTCTTTATATATCTGTTATTTGCAATATTAACTATGTATAGATATTGAGTCATCATAGCAACCTTTTGAAGCTATCGTTGTAACTGAACACTCTACAGTTATATTTATGCTAGTGTTTTCATATAGTTGGAGAGTTGTCTCCAAGTTGAAACATGTCACGGTAACATTACAGCTCAATAATCTCAATATTAACCCTTCCCCTGCTGAAGCAGTCAATGTGTGCCAAACCATTCCTGAGTGGCCAACTTTCAGGAATCAATCTTGAACAAATGGAATATTCCATGATTGGTAGAGGTCAATTCAACCATGAAATTTTATTATCAGTTTATTTAATTGGTTTATGATATTGTCGATTCTACATTCAAACATGATAGATAGATAGATAGATAGATAGATAGATAGATAGATAGATAGATAGATAGATGTGTTTGGCTCCAAATTATTTATCAATAGCTATTGAATCTATGTACAAATCCCAACATTTACATTTGATTTCTATGACTCATAAGAGGAACAATCTTTTGTCCAAAAAATATACATTTCTCTTCTTAGAAATTGGTTAGTTTTTAGCCAGTGGTAATGAGCTTGTTGGTCAAGATGAGGTTAGGATCCTGACATGATATGTCAGATTATTGTTCAATGATGTCAGAATATTGTTCGATAATTTCAGAGCATATTGTTCGATGATGTCAGAGTATTGTTGGTATTAGTCACAAGAGACTGATAACACATACATCTAATTCTTTCACTAGTAACTGATGAATGAGTTTGTAGTTTGTTAACACTGAGCCTTCTGATGTGACTTGGTAAACCATCCTGTCCACTAGATTATGCCTATGGAAATATCTTTTGATACTAAAAGAGTTCTCTGATACATTTAGCTGCTGAGTCAATTAATGTATAACCATTATGATTTTTAACAAAGTGTACATATTTTGGGATTGGCATCTTGCTAAACATAGCATATCTTGATATAATACTAGGCTTTAGTTTAGTTATATTTGTAGCTGAAATTAACGCTTCCCGAGGGCTTGAATTAATTACTTTGGTCGTGGAATTTAACTTTCAGAATATAACCAGAAGAGACAAGAACAGGAATTAATGTATCAGGTTCAGGTAGCATAGTCCCATTTCAGCATCAGTTTTTGCATTTTGACCATTTCTAACTCAACTTTTATCACTTTGGGTCATTAACGGATTCTAAATAGCTAGATTACGGCAAAACTAATCTATATTAGGAAGGATGAATAAAGGACAAAAAAAGTATGTTATTATGGTAAGGAGAGGAATTTTAAAACAGTTCATTTGATATTAATATCTGTGTCAATCTTCAAGTTCAAATTTTAATTTTTATATTGAAATATTCTATTGATTTAAAGTCAAACACAAACTTTGATATTTAAAATCAGTTATTATCTCTTCTAAATATTTCATTACATATCAAATGAAATAAATGAAATCAACAAAAACATCTGCTTCCATAGATTCTTATTTTTCATTTCATAAATATTTGAAAACTGAAACTATCAAATCGAAGTTACTAAAGACAACCTACTTGTGAAAAGCTCAAGTAACTCATGAATGTCATATGCCCACAGTTCAAGTATCTCATAGTTGGCAGGATAGCCCAGTGGTTAGCACATCAAGAGAGTTCTATTCCCGCGAGGGGCTCGGGACCTTCGTCTGCAGTAAAAACTGTTCTACATGCAGTAAAGGTTGGGTGCAATGCTTCACTGAATTTCACTAGTTTCAACCAATGCTCGCAGGTTTCACAGCATATAGCCACTCTGGCGTTGTGGACTTTCTCCCTACAATAATACTAACAGCCATGATATAAGTGAAATACTCTGGAAAGCGACGTTAAACCCCAACTCACCTCACCTCAAGCCAACAAGTATATCATGAATTTCTTATGCCAACAGTTCAGAAGTATACATAATGAGAAAATTGCTCTGATCTCATTTGAAATTGGAAAATGATCTTAAATGTTGAAAAATAAACATTTAAAAATATAATTTTTTGTAACTATGAGGTTCATTTTGAAGTAATTAAATCAATTTTCCTTTGTTAATTGTTAAAGGAGCATTCATCAATTAAAAATTATATAGAGATTAAACAAGTTACACTCTTTCTATATACTAAATTACTCAATTAACTAACTGACCAGTGTCATTAATTTAACAAATTAGGAATATGTGACACATATACCAGTTTTCTTTTACGCAACCTAATTGAACTGAAATCTCTTTACAGAAAAGGAGATAATATGCTGGTCCCTATCTGTCGTGTCTGTATCTGAGAGATTATCTTACAGCTCAACTTGTCATTCCCACCCCTCTATGTTAGTCTGTGCCTCTGACAGATTAAGTTTCAAGATTTTTTAGGATGGAAAATGGTTGGTTTCTTCTGACATTAATCTTTTTTGGTATAACAAGAAAATAAATTGCATTTGATCCATTTGTCATTTGTTTTGTTTCCATGAAGAAAATCTTGGCATTTACTTGACAGGCATAATTTGTTTTGACAGAGTCTGTCATTTTTTATGTCTAGGAGAATTCTTTTTGTTGACGTTTATATAATGCTGTTTTTATTGCTACTGTTCAAATTGATGTAATGTTTTATTTTTCAAAAACCTATTTGTTACCATGATCCATTTGCAAAGCTACATCATTAACAATAACACTGAAGCTGCTGAAATCAGTGCCAAATCATTCTGAGTTGCTAATTTACAGGAATCGCATCTTTTATAGGGGCAGTAGCACTTTTTTTCGCTCAAATAAGTTGATGAAATGTATTTGAAAAATAATGTCACCAATAGTACTAGTAAAACACCCTTCTCTCATCAGAAAATCAAGTTAAAAATGAGTTTACATGGTTCAGTAAAGCCGTGGGGATCGTTTTTGTAATTCGAAATAATAAATTGTGTTCACAATAAAATGACCACCATGCAATATTTGCTTTATACGCAACATCTTTATATACCACTATGGATAATTGGTTTGTGTAACAAGATGTTTTACCCTCTAAAGTTCATTTAAATGACACAAACTATCATTATAAATGGGAAATTTGAAAAAATAAAATTTGCAAAAAACATGCTACTGCCCTTTTAACAAAAGGAATAATCCTGTGTGAGAAATGTAATTGTAAGATTATTAGTTCAAAAGGGTAAATTTGTCATTTTTAATGACAATTTGATCAATAAACAGAGTCTGATCTAGAATCAAAATTTGAGAGGGGATTTATCATCCATTAATTCATGCTAAAAGGGGAGGCGTTTTGGAAAAGTAGGATATCCTTTGCGGTTGGTGGGATAGCGCAGTCGTTAGGGTTAACACGTTCGGCTTCGGATCAAGAGGTCCGGGGTTTGAATCCTGCCAGGGACTCAGCAACTTTGAACTATTCTACACGCAGTAAGGTTTGGATGTAATGTTACTCTGAATTTCAGTACATTGTTTGCTAGTTCCAGCCGATGCTCACAGGTTTCATCACAATGCATAGCCATCATGGTGTTACAGGTTTTCTCCCTGCAATAATACTCGCTACCGTGATATGAGTGAACTACTCTTGAAAGTTTAACCCAAATTCATCTCACCACACCCTAAAGGAAAGGAATAAAATTACAATGTGCGAAATACATGACATTTAGATAGTGTGATCTCCAAATGTAACATGTAACAATTGTTCGCTATTATTCTACAATAGCGCAAATTTTGTACTTTTTACATGACAAGTCTCTTGAACCGCATGTCCTAAATTAGACACTAAAAATTTAAAATAGTCTGTCCAAATGAAATCAACAGGTGTCAGGATGTCAGACAGTCTTTATATCTTGCACTGTCTATAGAAGATAACACACTGCAGAAACATGTGTTTTATGCCTCTTGGTAGGAGGAAAGCCACGTTTATCATTGTTTAAAAGAGTATAAAGCAAGTTGTTTATAAGTACCCTGCACTGGCCTCAACTCCCAATTCTGAGATAGAAATAGCTGGCATGTGTTCGTGATTTGGTAAGTTGATAACAGGGGAATGGAATCACTCGTTTACCTGGGTTATCTGGCTATAAATGTTGATGTAGGTAATGGAGTAGGCTATTTATCTTTGTCCAACTCACCTGGGTATAAATGTGGATGTAGGTACTCAATAGACTTACTCCCTTTTATTTTCTCCTTTACCAGTCATCTGGGTATTATTGTTGAAACTAGTGGTATTTTAGTTGTTGAGATCCTTTCACAGCTAGGTATTCATGTTTATATAGGCAAGGTCAATTTAAAGTTTTTTAAATACAGTAAGACCTTGTTTAACCAGACCCTGTATATTTGGAACCCCACCATCCGCACAGAAGTATTTCTCTATGCATTCCTATGTAAATGGTGATTTGCCTAACCCCACAACTAGCTTTCCTGATGATTTTCATCTGTAACCAAATTGTGTAGATAAACGGGTGTCGGACTGAATTTTCAATGAATGTTTTCTCTTCCATTTCGATTCTATTATAATTTAGCTCCAAGGTTTAGGTGATTAGCTGGCTATTATATGTGTTATCGGCATGGATCTTAGGTCCTAGTATTAACACTCACTGACTCTCTAGATTAGGACTGTCTTGATTTTGCTGAGAGATCATGTTAAAGTTTAATGATGGAGAAATGTTACAAATTGTTTAATTTACTATATGTCATTAGGCAGTGAACTTTAAAAGTACATTCTGATAATGAGACTAATGGCATCATTGGCCAACTAATTACTTACGATAAATGGTAGGAGTAACTGATAGAAGTAACCTTTCTTTGTAGGGGATATACTTGTTAACTTTCACAAACTCCTGTATAAGCTTACTGCCACAAGAGGTTTAAACATTTCTCTTCCAAATTAATTAGTTTCAAACCATTCAGAGCTGCCAATTTACATGATGAACTACACATTAAAGGCGCTGTAGCACAATTTTCTTACTGAAAAGTGCTCTCACAATAATATAAATAATTGTTACCAATGGTTAAATAATACTCTAAATCAATAAAAAGAGTTCTAAAATGAATGTACATGGTTCGCTAAAGCCATGGGAGTCCATTTCTCATCATGCAGCCATTTTAATGTGTTCACTTTAAAATGGCCGCTCTAATGTAGTTCAAGTGATCTTAAATACCTAAAAACTCTGAGTAGAGTTTTAAATATGGTGCAATGATGGGATGATCAACCATCTTGCTGTCTCAACTCTCAAATTCTCATGAGACCTACAAATCTAACTTCACACCACTGTTGCTTTATACTTCGCACCGTTTTGTTCGAATACAGAGAGCTGTTTTCTTTGGATACGGCTTATCGGGTCGTGTAATGAGGTGTTTTACCCGTTAACGTACCAATATATTGTACAAACTTTAATGATAAAGTGACAAATTTGAAAAAACATAATTAAATAATCTGCTACAGCGCCTTTAACAAAATGAATGATCCATTGGTTAAAGATAAACCACCATATTACTGCATTAACAATGTGTGTAAAGATAACGAAAATGACAATGATTATATTTCTCATTAAAATTTTTATTTATTTATTAATTTGTATAAATGATGAAACAGATGTGTTTTTCATTATACTTAAATAAGAGTGATATATCAGCATGAAAAATGAAACTGACATGAATACATGCAAAATATGATAAAATGAAATTGGTGTTATTAATATTGACAATATTGATATGTAGTAGTTCAACCTTTGTGTTGACGACAAGTGACCATTACTGTTGATACTAACACCAATCTACCAACAATGACAATCTAATACTGAAATGCAGTTCTCATGTTGCAAGCACTCGCTTGGATATCTGTGACACGAGAAACAGTCCATTTATTACAATGCCACTTACGAATTTAGCAATGTATCGGTCAACGATGAGTGCCAATATATTCTACTAGCAAAGATGTATTTTGGAATCGATAGTACAAGTGGTACCAAACTTGGTATAAGGTCCTAATGTAAATTAATAACGAGTTAATTACATTTGAATATGAATGTGGTGAGCGTTATCAGATTTATGCATACTATTCCTGTAGCAATATAATTAGGGTTTGCATGCCACAGAAATCTGTCTCATGAATAGTAAGACGAAGGTCATGCTTTCTACAAAATCCGATTATTTTCTTGAAGTGTATGTAGCTTTAATACATTTATTTCCCTTTTAGAAACAAGAAAAAAATTATGATCAAAGGGATATGTAGACACGTTGCTATTCTATCTTTATTACATCTCCCATTATTTGAAATTGATCCGCTTGTTTTGGATATATATTTCTTAATGAGGAATTTTAGAAGTGGAATGGGTGAAGGAGAATGAGAGTTCTCAAATTTGTTCATGTGAACAGTCTCGTGCACTAAATCACCCGCTAGAAATTTGAAGTATGACATTAAGTGCTGTAGTTCTTTACATCTTACAGATTTTGTTTTATCTCTTGGCTACACTTTATACAGATTATTTTCTGATATTCCAACAACAACAAAGGTTTATAATGTGATTTTGATATCTACCTTGGATGTCTTATTATGTATTATATGATAGAACTATAGTTAGAAGGAATGGTATGAAATTGACCTGGCTGTAGACAAGATAAATTTGTATATGAAGAAATGAAATGATCAAAGGTAAAAGCAACTATATATGGCTATTTCGCTTCACCCTAACAACTAAAAATATCTCTGTGAATGACCATTGTTGTTATTAACATTACAACTATGAACACTTCAAGAAGAAATCTCTTAACTGATGATCAGCAAGTCTACTTATCTTTATGAACCGACAATTTGGATCTCAAAAATCCTTTGCGATAGTCAAGTCATTTTTTCATCGAAGTCAAATTGGCTTTGATTCAAAGGATCCCAATTTTGTTCAGGGACTCAGAACGTAATGTAAACACATTCTAGAAGAAGTTCTTGTCCGATTGTTCCGCGCCTGTTAGCTCAAACACATGTTTTCCAAAAAAGCTTTTTACGTAATCTCAGTAAATACTTGTTAGCTGCCCCTGTTTGAATGGGTTTCAGCTCCATTACTGATCAGCTATTTTCTCTATGGCATTCTCCCAGAAACATCTTTACAACTAAAGGAAATTGGTTTCTAGTTTATCACTTGCCTTCAATATACACAGATTATTTTCTGAACATGCAAGTACAAAAACATAAGATGATTAGAAGTTTATGATGGGATTTTGATATCTACCTGCACATGTTGTGGAATCTTTGTTTGATAGATACCATCATACAGTAGATGCAATGAAATAACCCCTCGACTTCTCATGTAATAAGTGTAATAGAGGTGTTTCACTGCAAACCCCCTGGTAACTCAGTAGCGAGATTTCCGTTTCAGGGGTTCTAATCCCACCAGGGATGTGGCAACTTTGCCTGCAGTAGAGAACTGTTCTACATGCAGCAAGGTTTGGGTGCAATGCTACACTGAATTTCAGCGCAGTACCACCCATGGTTCGCTAGTTCCAGCCAATACTTGCAGTGTTCATCACCACAATGCATAGCCACAATTGCAGGATTTCTCCCTGCAATAATACTAGCAGCCGTGATATAAGTGAAATAATCTTGAAAGAGGCATTAAACCCCAAATCACCTCACTTCACTTCATTTAGTGGATATTTTAACAATTTGTATTATTTAGTGTATTCAAACAAAGTTTTAAAGAGAGTAAAAATTTAAAGTTTTTCACATTTCATGTGATGCATGATAATAAAATGGCGATACCTCCCTGTAATTGTATTGAAGAGGCATGATCACTTCCTACTTCAAATCAGTTCTGAAAGTAAAGTACCCATATGCAATAATTCTGGCATAAAATTTGTTGTTTGGTCAAAATTATTTACTCAACTAAAGTGCTTCTTTGATTGGCATTCTAGAAGTTGATGTGATGATGAATGGAGACAGTTATATGGATGTACAACTTCTTTATTCTTTGTAACAACACTTTGACGTATATCTAATTTCATTGTGAAGCAAATGATGTGGTGAAGGAGAACTTCTAAATGCCATTGAAAGAAATGATGTGGTATCCATTCTTCAACTAAAGTGATGTACTCACTTAGTTTCAATACACAGTGTAAGCAATGTAAATTATGATAAAAATGTGCTTTGATAAATTGTTTGGTGATATATATAGCCTGGAATGTAAAACATTAGGTATTTGTCAATATAATAATGCCAGTTTTACTCAGAATATGATCATACACTGTCATGGAAATGAAAAAGGTTTATCTATAAAGTTTCTGCAGTATCCATATAATGATATGTCATTACTTTGTGTTTGTGGTAAAACGGTAGTTCTGTATTGATGTTAAGCTCATTTGAAGGAGTATACGAGACACGTCCCACCTGCAGAAGAGATTTCACGTGGAAGTAAGCACTCGCTGGTAACGAGAAATCCATTCATAGATTGCCTACTTACTGGAAAACTACATATTACCTGACTAACAAAATGAATCTCGCATAGTTTACCATTGTGTAAATATTTAGATAGAAACTTACAAGACATCTGTGTGTTACCAGATGAAAGATAATATAAATTAATTGTTTTGTATTTATTTAGATTTAGAACGGCAGTTTCATATGACGTTATTGAGCCTGTTATTAGTCTTACACTCAGACTCTGATTTATTCTGAAAATATCACCATTTTATTAAATACTGAAAAGAAGACTATGAGAAATGGGATTTTCAGTCACAGAGGCTCTTTTGCAATATTTTTTCCAGAGTCTATACTTTATCCTTTAAATGCTCTATCATTTGTTTTGGCCATGGACATTCTTGAGGTTATGTGTTTATCAAGAAGATAGTTGTAAGTCAAGGTGGGAAACTTAAAGTAAGCTTTTGATTCTACATTGAAGACTTCTGACACAAATTGCATGCAAACATCTGATATGGTTTCATGAGAGAGATGATGGCCGAGTGGGTGATGCATAGGGTCTCGGGTTTGAATCTGACAAGGCCAATATACTTGAGAACAAATCTAAATATCTTTACCTACTGTTGAGAACTGATCTACAGTGGCAGATTTGGAGGGGGGGTCTGGACCCCCTTTTCAAAATTGAGTGCATGGGCAGGTATATGAGGACACCAAAAGTGGACCCCCACTTTTCCATTGGTGGATCCCCCCCTTTCAAAATCACTTGATCTACATGTACCGTGGTAATTAAATTTGATGCATGTTAATATACTTGATAATTCATGTAATTTATGGCTACATCATCAATTCACCACTGTTCCTGGTGAGTGTAGGTTTCACTGCAATGTTTGATCACAGTCCTGTTGCAGGCTTTCTTCCTTTAGTTACTTGCCACTCAGATGTTATTGCCTCAAAATTACTCATCTTTCCATCACCTAATTTTTTCTGTGAATACTGAATATGTATATGTTAAAAGTTAATATTTTTGTTGATTAATGAATACACACTCAGACACCTCACCCTTGTGCTGAAATAATTATATTTTCTCTTTAGTCAGCAGGAAATCAGTATATTCTAATTACCCGGACGGCAAATTGACTCCTCATAAAGTGACTGCACGAGATGTGTGTTCTCTGGGGAGTATCAAGTTTGAAGTAGTGCAATTGGTTGCAACATTAACGTGTCCTAAATGTGTTGACCTAAATGCAGTGTGAGGTAGATGGCCCAAAGGTGCAATTTTGTTAGTTTGAATGTGAAATGAAACAAGTTGCCTGGCAAGAGTAAAATTACCTGGCAAGGGGTGATATTACATACACACTGCATAATGTATGACTGATGGAATATACATTCTGCAGCATATGTGGCCTCTGACATGTTACAGGTTAAACTAGATTTAATAGAGCACAGTGGTGTAGTGGTAAGCATGCCTGCCTCTCACGCCAACAGCCTTGGTTCGAATCCCAGTGCAGACCCCAACATTTGTGTCCTGGGTCTTACACCATGTTGTGTCCTTTGGCAAGGCACTTCATCCACCTGACACTCAGTTCACCTAGCTGTACAAATGGGTACCTAAACACGAAAATGTACGGACCTATACGGTCATGCGGAGCGCTTCATAGGCGGCACCGAAAGTATGATTCCTTCAGAGTAATAATTGTGTAGCGCTTTGAGCATGCATGCATTGAACATCTATATGTGCGCATCATAAATATTATTATTTTACGTCTTTTGATTTGAAGCTGTACTAGAAAGATTATAGGTGGATCAGAAATCTTGAAGAGGGGTTCATCCAGAGGTCCATCAATTTTGTGTGCAAATTTTTCAAAAGGGGGGTTTGGACCCCCTGAACCCCGCCTTTGGATCTCTCACAGAAACCCCGCCTCTGGATCTCTCACAGAAACCCTGTCTCTGGATCTCTCACAGAAACCCCGTCTCTGGATCTGTCACAGAAACCCTGCCTCTGGATCTGTCACAGAAACCCTGCCTCTGGATCTGTCACAGAAACCCTGCCTCTGGATCTGTCACAGAAACCCCGCCTCTGGATCTCTCACAGAAACCCTGCCTCTGGATCTCTCACAGAAACCCAGCCTCTGGATCTCTCACAGAAACCCCGCCTCTGGATCTCTCACAGAAACCCCGCCTCTGGATCTGTCACAGAAACCCTGCCTCTGGATCTGTCACAGAAACCCTGCCTCTGGATCTCTCACAGAAACCCTGCCTCTGGATCTGTCACAGAAACCCTGCCTCTGGTTCTCTCACAGAAACCCTGCCTCTGGATCTGTCACAGAAACCCTGCCTCTGGATCTGTCACAGAAACCCTCCCTCTGGATCTCTCACAGAAACCCCGCCTCTGGATCTCTCACAGAAACCCTGCCTCTGGATCTCTCACAGAAGCCCTGCCTCTGGATCTCTCACAGAAACCCAGCCTCTGGATCTCTCACAGAAGTTTGTGGTTGAACTGATTCTTATGAAAGGTATATCTCCTAGGATATGAAACTTCCTGCGGTAAATCTAGTTAACCTTTTTCATGTAGGGCTGCGTGGCCAATTCTGGATTATTCTCTTTCGTCATAGGTTTTGATTCCTGTAAAGTGGCCACTTAGTATGTTCAGCACTAATTCAGCATGTATGTTTGTTATAAGTCATTAACAGTAAGTATTCAGTATGTTGCCGGATGTAATGATAAATGAGATGCACCTGGCTCTATTCAGTGCTTGAAATTGCTTTAATGTTGAGGTATAATTTGAAAAGTTAAACCGTTAACATGTCAGACAAAGGATGTTCGTCGATATTTAGTGGAAGTTAGCATGATCGAAATAATGGCCGACTTATCAAACTTTGCCATTTCCCAATTGACCAATAATCGGCTTATTGGGGATTTATTCAAAGCTAAGAGACAACAAGTTATTTCCAAATTTTGTACCATTCATTTTGTCAGTTTATCAAAATTAATGGCATTCATAATGAAAAATTTAATTACACTCTAAGTCACTTCTGGTCTAGAATTACCTACGTTTGCCTTCATTATATACGTATCAGTTATCTTAGCGTGCTACTGTTTATATGTCTAATTCACAGAGTGTATATCACACATGTATGCATATTATACAGATAAGTTATTCCTCTACAAAACCTGTGTTGTTCCATTCTATAGTCAACATTATTAGACTTTATCAAACATATTAATTAACATCACTTAATCGAATCGGTAAGCTGTTGGTACAGTCAGGGCTGGCAGTTGGTGCCTGCAGGACTCTGAGGGTATGGGTTCATATCCCGCAAATGATTTGGCTTGGGAAAGTACAAGAATTTGTACTATTGAAGAAAGTGTTATCTCAAATATGATAATGTTACATGAGAATTAACCTTTTAGAAGCAACTCTCAATACATTTCAGGATAGTTTATCTTTAGTCAATGTCTCGTTCCGGATTATCCTTTTTATTAACGAGTTTAGATTCCTGTAAATCAGCCAATTAGAATGGTTTGGCACAAATGAAACCAGCACAAGTGTTAAAGTCTATATCAATGGAATAATACAGCTCTATGCGACAGATTTTTATTACACAGTATACAAATTAAATTGATTATATTAGAAAAATATAACATAAATCATTTTGTATGTATAGTATTTTTCAATACGACTACAAAAGACTATGAAAATGTTGAAAATTGTTGTAAAATTGAAATTATTTTCCCTTTATGATATTCTTCATATTGAGTGCATTGTTGAATAGTTCAATAGAGTATTTTGAATATTATTCTCCAATACAATCTATGTTAGGGGCAATATGTTACAAAGTTGCAATATTTCCAAACAATATTGGTCACATGATGTGTGAATATAATCGCTATTCACCAGTTGTATAGCAAGTGTAATGAATGCTTCCTAATTGTATACACTCAAGCTGTTTCAGCATAACAACTCGGCCAGCCTGTCTGGGTTAAAAGAAACTAAAATATTTTCAGTAAATGGAAAAATGTTTTATTAAAAAAAATAACAACTTTGAATGGCATTCTAGAAGTTGGTATGAAGACAATATTTATTGATAAACAACTTTTTCACTCCACATAAGCAACGTTTCTACAAAGGTTTGACATAAAGAAGTTGTATATCCATAAATAATGTATTCATTCTTTCAACAAAAAAAGAATTTATCATTTACACATACACATTTTCAGATCTAGACTTCTTGATTTTGGTTTGACTTTCCTAAGAGTAATTCCATCATGGACTAAGCATCCATTAGTTAAGATTTCAGCCTTTCCTATAAAAGTATACTGTTATCTGCAATAACCCTTTGAGTCCAGGAATGTTCCAAAATAGCCTGTGTATGCCAGTGGCAATCGTGGATTATAAGCTTTGGTAAAGGTTTGTGAGTCCTGTAAATTGGTCCCTCTGAATGGCAACTAATGGATACAGCAACTACACTGAGTTCAGAGACAGTAAAACTCAAATTGATTGAAGTAAAGGCTAATGAATGCAATCTTGGAAAAAAATAGAAATACAGTGTGGTCAGAAAATAATTAAAGTTTCCCATGCAATCATTGTATACTTAATTATGTACTTTTCTCAGCATGCAATGGTGCAATTAATATAATGCGGTGTTGTTTTCACACCGGCTGAACCAAATTTGGTACATGTGTTTTATATCAAGGCTAGAAAGCTTTGGTCATGGTTGTCAACATCAGATTTGGGGTCATAATTATCATATGATCCAGGTGACTCTAAAAATGTAAACAGAAATAATTTTCATAAGAAATCAGTGTTTCAGTGATTAATTACAAGTTCATATTGATATATCAACATACGCCAAGTGATATTCCCTCTGTTAATATGTTTGATTCCAGTAGTTGGATCACTCAGAATGGTCTGGCAGTAGTCAGTTCATCAACTGAGGGCTTGTATGTAATGACATTTTTGTACAGCTAAGCATAAAACTAGCTATGAAGACCCGTCTGGAAGTTCAACAAGAATATACCTTACATAAGAAATGTGAAGCACACCCTTCTTTAATTGATGCCCCTCTGTGGTTATGATTATGCCTGTAGTCTCATGACTCCTATAGACGGTATACCCAGTTTTAACCACACAGGACATGGTTAATTTTATTAACTTCAAAGATATGGCTCTTTTAGGCTTAGCAAGGTGTAACGTGTGTGAATTCATAACTTGAAACAGAGCACACTAAGGATTTGTATACATAATGATAGACTGGAGATATTGTTTGACTACCTTCAACCCTATCAGGCTTAGTATGGTGTAAGTAATGTGAATTCATAACTCAAACATTGATGAACTCAAGATCTGTTTTGACTAACTTCTACCCTATCAGGTGAAGCAAGGTGTGGTTTATCACATGTTAAAGTGATCAGTGTCTATGTGATGTTATTCATGCATTATAACATACTTCCCTTTATCAATGAATCAATAGCATCAATGGAGCATGGTGTCTGGATGAATACAATACAACATTAGCATTATCAATTGTTCCTTCAACAAGCAAAGCATACAAGATGTGAAGAGGAGTGTTGACATACCTTGAAAAAATATATTGAAATACTGTTTGAAGTACAATACTAACATTATCTACATGTAGATGAATGCTGATATACCTTGACGTATACACCTACCATGGAGATACCTTTAATATTTGACGTACAATACTAACATTATCTACATATCCCTTCATCCCTACAAGCAAGGCAGGTGTCGATGAATGTTGATATACCTTGACGTATACACCTACCAATGAGATACCTTTAATATTTGAAGTACAAACCCAGCATGATCAACATACCCCTGTCAAGCGAACCAATTAAGGTGTTTAGATGTACATACCTTGGCCACAGCAACACCTTTACTAACACCCGGCATGATGCTAGTGCTGCTAGTTCTCAATTAACACTCCAGTTAACTCTCCACACAGACAGATAAAAGATGTTTGAGCTGGGAAACACTGATTTTATCCCTTTCAGTGGCGACAGTGAGTTTATCCGTAAAACAAGACCTCAATCAGAAGAGAGGGCTCTCTGCAGTAACTCTCCACTGACGGAGCTGGAGGCAGGCTGGGAGGCACTTGTGTTGGTAATTATACAGGCATCTTCAGTAGGTCTGCTACAGGGATCAATCTCGTCCTCTCTAACCACGGCTTGTCGGCGGAGTACGGAGCTTCTGCGTATTGTCATTAGGCTTCCACTTCATCGGACTGTGTTAAATCACCAGGCCTCTTCTCTTGATCCCGACTGGATGCAGGCAATAAGACTCTGTGATAGGGCTTGCTTCATTATGTCCCGCCCGCCGTCACTGTTACATGTTCAATGCCAGAGAAACATTGATGATGATAGGTGTTAGCATGTTGTTGATGGGCTTGTAGTGTTTGTCAGATCGGGGTGGATGATTATAGTGACAGTGGTTATGATTTTTAGATGATGATGATTAATGATTATAATGATGATGATGATGATGATGATGATTATGGTGCCTTAAAATTCACATGTTTCAACTTACTTATGTAATGTTAATGACGTACGTTTTTTAAATTTACAATGATTATGATAGTTGTAATGATATTGGTGATAATGATATCGATGATGATTTTTTATTTGAGTTAATGATAGCAAAAGTCAATAGGGTAGTCAGTTTAGCTTGTTTACGTATGCAGTGGTGATGATGATGATGATGATGATGATGACGATGACGACAACGACGACGGTGGTGATGATGAAAACAGTCATGTCATTGATAAGAATGATGTGCTGGGATTACCAATTATGGTTGTGCTGGTGGTAATCAAAAAGATAATATTAGTAATAGTTAAAGAGGTGCAATCTTGGTAATAGTGAAGGAGATACAATAATTGTGATGTAACTCTAAGATGGGAGGTTTGCTTTATTATAGACTTTTAATGTTCCTGACAATTGTGGTGGAGAACATGGTGATGATTTTGATGATGATAATGTATTGATGAAGAAGTAGAAGAAAATGATGAAGCTAGATGATATTATCTTCTCATTAACTGAATGAGACATTCACATTGTATTAGTTTGTGGAAGTATATATGATATATGTTGGAGATAACCTGAAAACATGATATAGATGACTTTTATTTTATTGTTAATTTTGATTGATTTGTTATACTAAATAAAGACATGACTTTTTTTAGGTGTAAATTATTGAAAAAGTTTTGTCATAATCTATAAAAATTGGAATAAGGACAGGAATCTTTATTATTATCTAGTAACTAAAAATTGATTTATATAATTATGATATATTGATACATTAGGATGTCATTTAAGGCATCCTCAAGACTAAATTAATCAATTACGCCAAACATTAAGTTCAATTAAGCAAACAATCTGATACTACTTTCCTGTCTACAAGTAAGATATGAGTGATTAGAGAGACTATTTTCTGCACAACTGATTTCATTAAGAGGCGTAATGTATGGTTTGGAAGTCACAAATCTTGAAAAGTTATTTTCAGTATCCTGTTCAAACAAATTACTGTCAAGCTTTTTTTCCTCTTCATTGTTACAAGATTTTTATCCTTTTGTACAGTTCAAGAGTTGTGACAAGAAAAGCTTAATCCTTGGATTATCTATGCAGAGTTTTACAGATTATAAAAGACAGATCCAAATATTCAATGACAAGGACACAGGCATAGCTTTAACACAAGGATTATCAACCCTAAATAAATTGTATCAAAACTCTATTCTTATTAATGATAACAGTTACTGATTATGGTGATCTTCAAGTACATAGTTCCTCCAATTTAATACCCGTCCGTGGAAGATACTGCAGTGTAATATTTACATAGCAATATGAAACTACTGTAGCATGTATGATGTTTGCAGTTGTGACATCACAGTGCAGAAGTACCATCGTTCAATGCAAAATATATAGAGCAATTTGAATCTGGATAAAGAGTACCTCTTTATCTGTCACTGTTGTAGTATTATGTAAATAAAACGCACAGTATTTAGAGTACATGTATATGCTTATTTCCTCATTTGGTGATCGAATGATGAATGAATGATGAAGGAGCAAGTATATACCCTGAAATATTGTGATATTCATGAAAAATAATGTATTATTCATTATTCTTGCCATTTCCTGTCTTCCACAAATTAAATGCCCTTATAAGATATCGATGTGTAACTTGTATGTTTATGAAGGAGCATATTTCCTTTCTACTTTCTCTTCATTGGGTAATAAAAACAAATTATGCTATGGTGCTTGCCATTTGAATTACCAACAGCAATTTGCAATCGGCCACTTGCATATGTATCACTAATTTAAAGCTTTTGCAAAGACCAGGTTGGACATTACCAGTGTATAAAATAGCTGAAACATTCAGTTTTATATTCTGATGGTCAGCTGCATTTACGACCATCCTGAATTGGTTTTAGAAAGACAGAACTCAAAATTCAGGATAAATAATCTTTCAGTAGGGAGAAAAAAGAAATTGATTTGAAAATAGATTAGTCCTGCTATGGATAGTAAATTTGTTTTCATTTTGTCAACTTAGCACAGTCAGATGAATTGTGTAGTTTGAATGTATCATTTACAAAGTCTCTGGTCCTCTGATGACCGGTCACCAGATAAAGGTAAAGGTATGTCATTTATAAAGTCTCTGGTCCTCTGATGACCAATCACCAGATAAAGGTAAAGACCTATCATTTACAAAGTCTCTGGTCCTCTGATGACCAATCACCAGATAAAGGTAGAGACCTATCATTTACAAAGTCTCTGGTCCTCTGATGACCGGTCACCAGATAAAGGTAAAGGTGTGTCATTTATAAAGTCTCTGGTCCTCTGATGACCGGTCACCAGATAAAGGTAAAGGTGTGACATTTATAAAGTCTCTGGTCCTCTGATGACCGGTCACCAGATAAAGGTAAAGGTGTGTCATTTATAAAGTCTCTGGTCCTCTGATGACCGGTCACCAGATAAAGGTTAAGGTGTGTCATTAATAAAGTCTCTGGTCCTCTGATGACCGGTCACCAGATAAAGGTAGATATATTATATATACCAGGTAATCATTTTCTAAAAATTGCAGTGGTTACTTCACTTTAAAGTATTCAGAAAAGGTGCTAATTTGGTTGAACCTTTGAGGAGGTAGTAAACAACAATGATTGACCACTGATTTGTATGATTATTGCAAGCTGCTCTCTAATAATCTGTTGAATAACCTGACCACACAAGGAGATGCAGTGCTTTAAAGTATGCATGGAGACCTTTCTTAGCACCATATAGCATTGTACTCTCTATATTTTGGCCCTTATATAAGTAGTCGGTTAGTAAATACTATACATAAAATAAAGAGGCCATGACTTTGCCCACAGAAGAAATCTGCTTGACCTTTTTGGTAGTTGGAACTCAGTAATTTCTGTTCTTTGTTTGGATTCAGGTTCTAAAAGACTTGTCACCAATCTCCAGCCAAAATAGTTTCACAATTTTAGCTTGCTCATCACAATAATATAATCTCCATAATATTCAACCTCATTAAGGCTGTAAATCTCTCACCTTTTTTACCCAGCAGGAAGCATGTACGTGTCCTACGATGATGTCATGATGTCGTATTGGACAGACTCGTATATCACTTATTTTTATCTTTTATCAATTTGTATTCCCTGCCTGTGTCCCCTCACTATAAAACACATTCTGTCTGAATGTTGGGACACTGCACAAATCAGAGAAACAGTTTACCCTTACATTTCAATTAATCAAGTATTAACTTATTTTGGTGAACACCATATTTTAGATTTTCTAAAAGAATTAAAAACAATTTGACAAATTGTTACTTTTCTAAATAAGCTTTATTAAACATTATGATATTTTTCTGATGTGACTTTGTGTAATTTTTTGTACTAGCTTGTGAAATTAATCATAATTATCTATATAACACTGCGATTCTAACAAAGTGACATTAAACAATAACTCACTCACTCTGTGTCCTGAGCAGGGTAACATACTCCTCAATGCTCAATGTGGTTGGAATTGACAATAGAATCTTCCGGTATAATTGTGCAAGTGATGGATCCAGTGACACAAAAAAAAATATGGGTGAGGCTTAAAACTTTTTGAGTGGCCCTTGTAAAGTTTCATTTGAACTTGCAAACAATGTGCTTGTCTCCAGTTTGTAGCAGTTAAAGGAACTGTTTTTAAAAAAAACGCAAGCCAGCTGTTTCTGGTTAAATTAATCCATTAAATAACCTGAAGTCATTCACACAGGAAGTATCAGCCCATCTAGAATTCAGTTTGAATTATAAGTGCAGACATATTGTCCCCTGTAGGTTCAATCCAAACTTTTCTATCACTCCAGATTAATTTGAATACTGCTGTGCGTGATAACTTTTAGCCCCAAATCATCTTTATTCAGTAAGACAGTAGTTTTATTTAACTCATTTGATTTAATATTAAAAGTTAATCATTACTACTATCGACTATGAATTCCCTGAAATTCCCTGAAATAAAATGCTCAGGTTTGAAGTTATATCTACATCCAAATGCTAATGCAAATAAATGTTCAATAATAAAATGTTTGTAAATTATGTCTCCCCCCCGAAGGGTCGGGACATGAATTGTTTTTGGTTGAGTTTCTGTTGGCGTCGGCGTTGGCATTGGTGTTCCCATTGTTTCCGGAGCATACCTCTCAAACTACTTGACCAATCTTCACTAAATTTGGTATACAGCCTCCCCATATCATGTAGAAGTGGAGCACATTGGTGTAGTGGTTAGCATGCTTGCCTCTCACGCCAACAGCCCGGGTTCGAATCCCGGTGGAGACACCAAACATTTGTGACCTCGGTCTTATACTGTGTTGTGCCCCTGGGCAAGGCACTTCATCCACATTGCACTCAGTCCACCCAGCTGTTTAAATGGGTACCTGAACACGGGAGGTACGGACCTATATGGTCTCGCGGAGCGCTTAGTAGCGGCACCGAAAGTACAATTCCTTCAGGGTAATAATTGTACCTCCATTGAGCAGTGCTTGCACTGGATATTAGGCGTTAAAATGTATATTATTTAGGTCTTCAGACGAAAGTCTGGAAGACCTTCTGTTATTATCCTGATTATTATTCCACATGAATTTTGTGGAATTTCTATAAAATAAATGGCTGAGCCGATTTTCATGAAACTTTCAGGGACAATAGCCTCTTGGATGAACTTGATGCGTTTTTAAGGAATTCCGATTTCCTGTTCCAGTTTCTGAGTTACGGCCCTTGGAAAATTCGAATTTTAACATGGGAAAATTTTTTAAAATGCACCTAAAGACTTGAAACCTGTTTCAAAAGATGAGCAATATCATTCTGAACAAAAAAGTAAATCATAGCGAAATCGTACGTCACGTGACTTAGACGCCATTTTGATTTTAGTGACTTTTCGTGAATTTTGACCCCATGTACCTTTAAAAATCTTCTCCTCTAAAAGTTCTTGGGGTAGACAGCTGTAAGTTACATTTTCTTAAAGCAGATGCATTGTAGTATCTGGCTATCTCATGGGAAGTGCGAACTCATTGTATTTTTATCACAGTCAGCTTTCAAAGTTGTCTAAAAATGAGAAAATCAGAAAAATTGCAAACTTCAAGGGCAGATAACTCACAAACCTGGCAAGGGAACTTTATGATATTTTCAGGGAAGGAAGATACATATGTTCTGTATAAGAATCAATAATAACATGGCTCGCGTACAGTCACTTCCGGTCTGTAGGAATTTTCAAAAAAATGACATTTTTCAAAACGTAAATTTTTAACATGGGCAAAATTTTCAAAATATACCAAGAGACTTCCAACTTAATCCTTAAATCCTGGTATAATACCATCTTAACTTGGTTGCAGTCCCTTCAGCTGAATATAATAGACATTAAAAATCTAACTTCACAGGATTTCCTACTGCTTAAGGACCGATTAATTATATTGGATACTGAAAAGTGGTGGTACGAGATATGGAACGACAGAGGTTTAGTTAACGGTAACAAGCTGCGGACATACAGACTGTTTAAATCTAGTCCTAATGCTGAAATGTATCTTAGCCAGGTGACTAATCGTCAACATCGTAGTTTGTTAGCGAAATTGAGATGTGGAACGCTGCCCCTAGAAGTGGAGCTTGGTAGATATAACCGACCGCCTACCCCGTTGCATGATCGCTTGTGTAAAATGTGTGATTCATATGTGGTGGAAAATGAAATTCATTTCCTTGGAGAATGCGATCTATATACGGATATCCGTTCAAAACTATGGAACCATGCTACAGTCTTAAACAGTGACTTTCCTTTATTAAACCCAACAGAAAAGGTAATTTATATAATGCAAAACTATAAGCTCGTAAAATCTTTAGCCGCTACAATAAGTAAAATGTATAATCTCCGACGTAACACAAAACTGTAAAATATGTTTAGGTATATATGTTATCATATGTTGTATTTTATCATGTATTGTTTTTAGAATGTGTGGTTTTATGCGTGTGTTTTTGTACGGGAGAATGAATTTGAGGGTATGGGTATGAAACCGAAGGCGAGGATGTGGGGTGTGTAGTACGACTGTATTTTCTAAATGGGTGCGGGAGTTGAGAGGATAATTAATGTAGTGTTTGAATGAGAACATGTGTTGTAATGTGTGTGTTGTGATTGTGTGTGTGGGGGGTGGGTTGGAAGGGGTGGGGGAGTGTGGGGGGGGGGGGGGGGGACTTGGGGGGTGTATTTATTGTGTGAATTTGTTATATTTTAAAGAAAATCGTGTCTCGTAAGCCTGAGGGCTGGGTGCTGTTTTTATAACTATGTTTTATATGTCAATATTATTTATGTACGGCATGTGACACGTAAATAAAATATTATTCTTCTTCTTCTTCTTCTCTTCTTAATTTAAACGATAGCTTATATCGTTGTGACCAAAATTGTAAATCATGACGACTTCGTAACTCACATAGTTTAGCTGCCATTTACATTTTCTGTATTATAATGGTTTTTCATCGGTTCACTGGGAAGCCCTGCCTTTGGCGGCATGCTCCTTGGCAAGAGGTTGCGGAAACCTGGCATTTCATCTTTTTAGTGTTATTGTCATTATATTATTTCTAAATATCTACTTTCAGACTTGCAACTTGTTTTGAATGAATCAAAATAACCTTCATTGCAAATAAATGAAGCTGATATATTCGTTGTAGTTTACACGTCTTACAGATGTATAAAATATTATCACTAAATTGACTCATTGCGACCAGAGGATTAGCTGGTGTAGTGGTTAAAGTCTTGGACATGCAATCCAGCAGCTCGAGTTTAAATCCCTATGAGGAAAACTTTTGTATTTTCAATGTTCAAAATTTAGTTTGTTTTGTTTGTTTAACTTGATTTCATTTCTTTTTTCACTTTTGTTAGTCTAAAAAAATCATATTGGCAACATTGTCCAGTTTGGTGTGCTGGTTACTTTTTTCAGTTAAATTTCTTTGTTTATTTCTCTACATGTAAGCAATAAGCTGATGTCGTGAAACTTTCAGGTACGTTAGCCTGTATACAAACTGAGTCTATGACATCGGCCGATTTTGAATTTTCAACTTCTTTCATGAGATTTCTGTCCAATAAGTTAAAAATTGAAATCTCAGAAATCTCGAAAAACTATGAAGTCAATATCACAAAAGGTTCACCGAACTAAGTACAGTAACAGCAGGTTGCTATGTCGACTGTACAGCAGCCTGAACAATCACAGTAAATAAGGATTTCGATGTTTAACATGGGGACAATCTTAGAATCAACATAGACACTTTTTTTTAAAAGATGTGAAATAGTTATACAAAAAAACAAGTTAATCATGGCGAAGTGTTAGGTCACCTGGTTGAGGCGCTATTTTTTTTTATTTACAATGAAATTTCGGAATTTTCATTTTGTTGGTATAAGATAAGCATGTTACATTGGTAGTTTTGACAGAACATTATAAGTGACATTCTTCGATCAAACATGGAGGTGAAGGTCAAGCAGAAGTCTGAAGACCTAAGTACTGCCGCGGCAGTCCTAGTTATTATTATTATTATTATTATTATTATTATTATTATTAAAGAAAAATGCAATTGAAAAGCCATATGATTGATCCTGTTTTCATGCTTAACAATTGTGTTTGTCAAGATGTCGAAAAGGGTGAGACAAATGTTTACTGTCAAGTTTGCATATATAAATGTTTATATTCTGAGATAGACAATCTTAATAACAGTAGGTACTGGTGTTAACAGAAATATCAAGTTCATTATAGATATCTATCATTACAACAGATTTTGATTAGTTTTCAAAATGATTAGCTAAAAGCAATTTATATCTAAATGGAACATACAGTGTACAGTGTAGAGATATTGTCAGATGTGTCAAAGTCTTTCGTATTCCTTTCATCTTCTGAAATGATTACTTTGTTCTGAAACCTAGACATATTTCATCTTTTGTCAAATAGTACTGATAATGATAATTGGAATGTATACCTTTGTAGATATCTTTGCTTTGTGATCTTGTGATATGGATGCACTAAGACTATACCTACAAAACATAGACTATACTGAGGACAATATTTTCAAGGTAAAAACACACAAATTCTGCACAGGAACCTAAATATTAAGCTTGTCAGCTCAAATTAACATTGTTATAATTAGTTAGTTCATAGTGGTTTTTGAAAATACTTATAGTGTCAACAACCACACTGAAACATATGACCAATGTAATTATGAATTTCAATTATATTAAAACCCAAAATATCTGATCGATATAAAATAATTGCTTGAAGTTATCATTCAAAACCATAAAAAAGCGAATTTTAAATGTTCAAGTGGACAGCTTGAATGATTTGAAGGTAAACACTCTTATATTTCAACAACTACACCTTGCGCAGGGTCCTTGAAGATCGATTGAAATACACTATCACAAGTTATCATCATGTGGGCAACTGTAACATCCTGAATATATTCGTTCATAACTATTGAAACATAACACGAAACAAACTTAGGGTAAATCCATAAAGTTTGTTGTAATATTTGTGCAAACATCATGTATACATGTGAACCATGCATGTATTGTGGGGTAGCAGTTTAATGCGAACCATCCTGTACTGTATGATTTAAGCCATCTGGACTTGTTTGTTTGCTAATCCATTCATTTTATGTTTAAACCATAACCATTTGCAAAAGTGAATGTAGTATGATAACTATTGTAATTATAAACTAAAATAGGTTAACTGAAATAAATGTATTGCCTGTATTAATTGTCCACGTGCATGTTTGCATTTAAAGTGAAATATCATAGGCGTAGGAACCAGGGGGTAAGGGGGGGGGCAACTGCCCCCCATTTTTTCAAAGGCCGAATTTTGTTGGGGGGGGAAAAAATCGGGATTTGAAAGCAAATCCAGATATTAAAGGCCAAATATATAGAGAGAAAAACTTTGATTTTGCAAGATACCTTCCGAAAATGTTTAGTTTTTTGGGATGTTGTGTTTCTTGAGAAGGCGAAAGTGTCATATGTGAACGGACGACGGCCTGTGCTGGAAGCCAATCTGGCATTTTCGGTTTTATTTCACTGAAACGGCATTGTCAAACACCAAAAATAAGACCTGCTTCTAAATATATATGATAATATAATGAGAATCTTTGGATTTGTTTTTTGAGGGCATCTGCCTGCTATTTACACAGTCATGTATATGAGTGAGAGAAGTATTAATTTTGTTAATTAGAAGAATATACAACTCTGTTTATTGTGCAGTCTGACTGCAATTGACCGTGCTCAGACTGCAGTCTGTCTAAAGTCTACTGAAGTCAGAGAGCAGTAAACAAATTTGCACAAGAAGACATTGTTGATTAGTTCAATGATACATTATTTGTTACTTTGAAAACATTCTATCAATACATAACTTTTATTAATCTAAAAATTTCATGGAATGCAAAAAAGCAAGATGGCGGACAATCAACGACAGAACTCTACTTTTATAAAATGCTATCCCAGAATACTCTGGGACCTGCAGATAAAGGGTTAATTAAATGTTTATAGATGCACCACTACTACCATAGTACTAAGATAATAAGAAGCATTAGATTCCTCCGTCCCACAGATCTCCCTCTATGTTTGAACTCGGCACAACTTTAGTGACGAAACCCTTTCTTCCTTCCTTCTACAGTTTCAGCCTGTCTGCTACTACCAATCAGATTGACTTTGTTGTTGAAATACGACCCTATGTAAACACTTTGTTCCTAACAACTCATGACTGAACAAACCATCAGCTAATCAGGGTCGTAGCAACATTGTAACCAAAATCACGTCGGAAACAGAATCGGGAGGAACTTTTGGTCAAAAGTTGAACTAATCATAAGTGGACGTGAGGGTTAGCATCACTATCTCATGACCTGCGAGTCTTGTTAGATTTGACAACTGAGGCTGCAGTACACAATGGTAATACAGAAGTTCATGTTGACACCGAGATCAAACATAGAGTTAATGGAGCTGTCTAGTCCTTCCTCACAACTGACACCACCATGACAATAATTTTTTTATCATTACACAGTTTGAAATTGCAATAAAACACTTAATGTTTTTTTTTTGTTTTTTTTTAAATTTGATCAAAATTATCATTCATCAATAGTTTAATCCCTCTTCAAACCAAGGTTTCACCATACCGGTATATATCTTACAGTTTATTGTCTTGAACTCTTTGAAACAGAGGCTCCAATTTAAGTAAATTCGGTCATATAAACAATGAGCTGAGAGATCAGAGGTGAAGAGAGGTGAAGAGAGATGAAATGTCCTGGACTACCTTTCACAAAGCACTAAAATGTAAAGTGCAATGTTAAAGAATGGGAGTTAAGGTTAACCTTAGTAAAGTTAGCCCCTGGGGTTAAACACTTAACCTTCTGAAATTTGATCAGCGGCAATCCATTCTAAGTGGCAAATTTACAGGAGTCACGGGAGTCACAGAATCCAGGATTGATTGCTGGTATCGAAGACAGATCTGGAGCCTGTAGATAACGTTTAACACTGCTTCCAAGAACACTTTACTTACATCATAGTGCCTAGTATTATCATAGTAGTCAACAACACAATTATCACTCTCAATGTACCCTGCAATCATCAACTGAAACCAGTGTGGTTTGAAGACTAATGACTGCTGTGTAAACTATCAGTTTATCAATACAAAGGCCAACAAGCCAGACGGTCTGCAGAGTATTTTTGCAAATGTCCTTGTGCATAAGTAACAGCAATTGGCCAACAAGCAGACACTATTTCCAACACTGAGTGACCAATGGGTTTACTGCATTGAATGACAATGTAACATTTCATCATTACTGAACTGTATGTAAGAACACTTCTCTACAACTGATCAGGCGTCTGTTCTCCTGGCAAGATTCAAACCCCAAAACTATTATAAGAAGCCAAGTGCAATCACTACAGCACGATCCCAGCCCCCAGACAATAGAGGTATTCTGCTTAGGAAATTTGAGGAACATGCATGACCTGTTCTCAGTCTATTCTGGAACTACAACATGTAGGTAAACATTCAGATCATTATCACTATTAACATAGGAAGTCAGCATACCATATGTTGCAGGAAAACAACTTGAGCAACTGATTGGGACAAAACCACATGTTTCTCGTCAATGATTCCACACAGTAAAAACTCTCTCATTCTTGTCATTGCCAAGTTTTCTTCAAGTCCCGATATTTGATCCTCCAGGTTTTGAATATTCCTTGATGAATAAAAGAAATTTAGATACACTTAGCAGTGCTGTTCCCTAGTGATCGACCAAATGTGTTCTTTTGAATATCACATCCTTAAAAACCTATTTTCATCTTCTTCTCCAGTTCCAAAAGGTCTAGAGAGCTGAAAGGTTGTGTGCAGACTCCTTGGCCCATGGGGATTTTAAATTGTAGATTTCGTGACCCCCATGACCCCAAATGGGGTCATAGGGGTCACATCGTTAAAAACCTATTTTCATCTTCTTCTCCAGTTCTAAAAGGTCTAGAGAGCTGAAAAATTTTGTGCTGACTCCTTGGCCCATGGGGATTCTAAATTGTAGATCTCGTGACCCCATGACCCCAAATGGGGTCACAGGGGTCACATTCTTAGAAACCTATTTTCATCTTCTTCTCCAGTTCCAAAAGTTCTAGAGAGCTGAAAAGTTGTGTGCAGACTCCTTGGGTAATGGGGAATCTAAATTGTAGATTTCGTGACCCCATGACCCCAAATGGGGTCACAGGGGTCACATCCTTAAAAACCTATTTTCATCTTCTTCTCCAGTTCTAGAAGGTCTAGAGAGCTGAAAAATTGTGTGCATACTCCTTGGCCAATGGGGATTCTAAATTGTAGATTTCGTGACCCCGTGACCCCAAAAGGGGTCAATGGGGTCACATCCTTAAAAACCTATTTTCATCTTCTTCTCCAGTTCCAGAAGGTCTAGAAAGCTGAAAAGTTGTGTGCATACTCCTTGGCCAATGGGGATTCTAAATTGTAGATTTCGTGACCCTGTGACCCCAAAAGAGGTCAATGGGGTCACATCCTTAAAAACCTATTTTCATCTTCTTCTCCAGTTCCAAAAGGTCTAGAGAGCTGAAAGGTTGTGTGCAGACTCCTTGGCCCATGGGGATTCTAAATTGTAGATTTCGTGACCCCATGACCCCAAATGGGGTCATAGGGGTCACATCGTTAAAAACCTATTTTCATCTTCTTCTCCAGTTCTAAAAGGTCTAGAGAGCTGAAAAATTTTGTGCTGACTCCTTGGCCCATGGGGATTCTCAATTGTAGATCTCGTGACCCCATGACCCCAAATGGGGTCACAGGGGTCACATTCTTAGAAACCTATTTTCATCTTCTTCTCCAGTTCAAAAAGTTCTAGAGAGCTGAAAAGTTGTGTGCAGACTCCTTGGGTAATGGGGAATCTAAATTGTAGATTTCGTGACCCCATGACCCCAAATGGGGTCACAGGGGTCACATCCTTAAAAACCTATTTTCATCTTCTTCTCCAGTTCCAAAAGGTCTAGAGAGCTGAAAGGTTGTGTGCAGACTCCTTGGCCCATGGGGATTCTAAATTGTAGATTTCATGACCCCGCGACCCCAAATGGGGTCACAGGGGTCACAAGTTTAAAAACCTATTTTCATCTTCTTCTCGTGTTCCAAAAGGTCTAGAGAGCTTAAAAGTTGTGTGCAGACTCCTTGGGTAATGAGGATTCTAAATTGTAGATTTCGTGACCCAGTGACCCCAAATGGGGCCACAGGGGTCACATGTTTAAAAACCTATTTTCATCTCCTTCTCCAGTTCCAAAACGTCTTGAGAGCTGAAAAGTTGTGTGCAGACTCCTTGCCCAATGGGGATTCTAAATTGTAGATTTCGTGACCCCATGACCCCAAATGGGGTCACAGGGGTCACATGTTTTAAAACCTATTTTCATCTTCTTCTCCAGTTCCAGAAGGTCTAGAGAGCTGAAAAGTTGTGTGCATACTCCTTGGCCAATGGGGATTCTAAATTGTAGATTTCGTGACCCTGTGACCCCAAAAGGGGTCAATGGGGTCACATCCTTAAAAACCTATTTTCATCTTCTTCTCCAGTTCCAAAAGGTCTAGAGAGCTGAAAAGTTGTGTGCAGACTCCTTGGCCCATGGGGATTCTAAATTGTAGATTTCGTGACCCCATGACCCCAAATGGGGTCACAGGGGTCACATCCTTAAAAACCTATTTTCATCTTCTTCTCCAGTTCCAAAAAGTCTAGAGAGCTGAAAAGTTGTGAGCAGACTCCTTGGCCAATGGGGATTCTAAATTGTAGATTGTGTGACCCCGTGACCCCAAATGGGGTCACAGTGGTCATGATCTAAGAACCTATATTTTGCTTGTAAACAATGACTTAAATAACTTAAATATTCAACTTTAGATAGTAAATCAATGAAATCCTGATTGAGCTACAGAGCCCATGGCTCTATTTTTTGTAATAGTAACACATATTCACTGATAGAAATTAGAATATTTACATAGTAACTCATAATGTATCATAAAACCAATAAACAATATGCTGTTAGGCCGTAGCGAAGTTTTCCATTTCGCAGCGCTGAAGAATTGCTTCAATTCTCATTGTTTTGATCTTTCAACTAATGTGTACTTGTCTTTATCAAGTTGTGAAATGTAAAGTCATCAAAGTATTAACTTCATTAATATCTTTCAATTTGACTGTGTTTTAATCATATATTCATAGCATATATGTGTAAACGGGGATATCCTCACGAATGTCGTTTCCACAAAAAATACCCCGATAGAACCCTCGATCCTTTTAAACATTTACTAAACTTGCAGACCATGCCTTCTTGTAAACAACCCCAATTTTGTGGTTGAAGTAAAGACCTCAAGGTCAAACCCCCTGAATCCACCTCCCACTCTGGATCCGCCACTGGGAGTTTACATTAAACATTAATTCCTGTTTCAGCATATAGATAATATATTATTTCTCTCACCTGTTCCGAGGGCCATTGAGCAGCTCAAAGTTGGAACATAAGTGTTGCGCTATACAGATAAACAACAAGAAAAAAGTGAGCATAACCCCGCCATCCGCTATCCGTCCATTGAGAATTATAGATGTGAAGGTTACTATGTTTAAAAAACAGCTTCAAGCATCATAATATTGTCCAAAATAATTTTTAAGAACTGACTGTTATTACAAAATTTCATTCACCTAGATGTAACATTTTTCAGGTAACTTAATTTTTCCCATTAGGGCATCACACCGGTAATTTG
The DNA here is from genome assembly GCA_936450465.1 of Gibbula magus. NCBI lineage: Eukaryota > Metazoa > Mollusca > Gastropoda > Trochida > Trochidae > Gibbula > Gibbula magus. The sequence goes on along the minus strand of OW388299.1, from coordinate 29,622,946 downwards.
TACCAAGTTCAATTACAGAATCAAGGGCTTAGTAACTCCGTAAAAAATAATATTTCGGAACTGGACTGTGACCTCGATAAAGAGTATCATCTGGACTACCTACATGTAAAATTTCATTCACCTAGATGTAATAGTTTCCGAGAAAACTTGTCCCCATTGGAGCATCACAGTTCTTTTGGTACTAAGTTCAATTTTGATTCAAGGGCCATAACTCCGTAAAAATTAATATTTCGGAACTGGTTTTCGAACTCGATAAAGAGTACGGTCATGAGTACTCACAACCAAAATTTCATTCACCTAGGTTGAACAGTATCCGAGAAAACTTGTCCCCATTGATCACAATAAAACTAAGTCCAAAAAGTGACGTTTCCATGGAAACGACAAAAAATTTAAATCTCAGAAAATTTTAAATTGTCTGTGCGCGATCGGAAGAACATGGTTAACATCTGTACAAAGTTTGGTTGATGTACCTTTGACGGTTTTTGAGAAAATTGACCGGACGGAAGGAATGACCGCTATATACCCCCGCTTACTTCGTAGCGGGGGTATAATTATTACCGGTATTATTAGAAGAAATTAGATATATAAAGCTGTACTGTAACGGTCTCATTTAACAACATTACTCCTTCTTCAAAAATCTGTCTCCCAAAAATCGACTGACTCTCAGCCCATTCCAATATCCAATTCCATTATACTTAAACTTGAGCTCTCTAAATTAAATAAAGTTTGTCACTTAGATAATATTTTTTGCAAATCAAATCCAAAATCAAGCATTGATTGATAGAATATCGCTTGAAATATGCATTGAACATAAAGGAATTGGAACCAAAAAAAATTAATTTCTTTATCAATATTCATATCACACACAATAACATCATTACTCTTCATGACCATAAAAGTCTCAATTTATAGGAGATAATGGTATTATAGACCATTAATATCAAATAAAATACACAAAAAATCTCATTAAACATGATCATCTATGGTGAAATGAAGATTTTTTATGGAGGTTTAAATCCGAAGTCTCTCTATATATAATATTTGACATTTTGGAATGAGGCTATTATCTTGAGCTAATGACAATTTCACAATATGGAGTATCCTCTTACTGTCTGTCAGGAAGAATAAAACATGTGCAGGTACATAGGTATGATCACAGGCACCAGTGCTGTTAGTGAAATGCTTACGTTTATCACATTAAAAATCACATGGTATAAGAATATGAATCTCTTTGTATCCACGTGATAATTTTGGTAGCTATTGAAACAATTATTCTTAATATATTGTTTGTTTTCGTTCTAATTACCGAAGTCCGCCATTTTGATTTGAAACAGACGATTTCCGAGACATTAGCATGGGTAATAGCTTGCTATTCGAAAAGTGTAATTTCTACAGTTTTGAAACTTTATTGATACCACTTTTAGTTATTGTTGATATTTATTCTAAAGTATGGATTCTTTGTGTTCTGTAGTTTGTGAGAAAATCGCAGTCAAAGCGGTGCGAGCAAAGTTGGGGAATTTATCAAATAATCTCCGTTGCAATTCGCTTTTTTCTTTGGTAGGCCTGTTTTACCTACATATTAGAGAGGCGTTTCATCTAGTTAACCACTGACCATGTGCACTAACAGAATGATATCGTGTTTAACATATTCATTTTGAAGTTTCTTTATCAATGCCAGCTAGATTAGATCAGAATCATCTTGCTTTATGCAGATTGAAAAGAATCACTTACCATACTGAACCTAAAAATAGAGCCATGGGCTCTGTAGCTCATCAGGGTTTATATTGTTTAATGATGAAGACAGAAATAGATTTTAAGGTCATGGCTTGAGTCCCTTATTTGAGGCACCACAGGGTCTCCAAATCTAAAATTTAGAATCCCCATTGACAGAGTCTGCACACAATATTACAGCCTTTGAGGTACATTTGTTCTGGAGTAGATGAAAATAGGTTTTTAAGGATGTGACCCCTGTGACCCCATTTGGGGTGACAGGGTCAAGAAATCTACAATTTAGAATCCCCATTGGCCAAGGAGTCTGCACACAACTTTTCAGCTCTCTAGACCTTTTGGAACTGGAGAAGAAGATGAAAATAGGTTCTTCAGGATGTGACCCCGGTGACCCCATTTGGGGTCACGGGGTCACAAAATCTACAATTTAGAATCCCCATTGGCCAAGCAGTCTGCACACAACTTTTCAGCTCTCTAGACCTTTTGGAACTGGAGAAGAAGATGAAAATAGGTTTTTAAGGATGTGACCCCGGTGACCCCATTTGGGGTCACGGGGTCACGAAATCTACAATTTAGAATCCCCATTGGCCAAGGAGTCTGCACACAACTTTTCAGCTCTCTAGACCTTTTGGAACTGGAGAAGAAGATGAAAATAGGTTTTTAAGGATGTGACCCCGGTGACCCCCTTTGGGGTGACAGGGTCACGAAATCTACAATTTAGAATCCCCATTGGCCAAGGAGTCTCCACACAACTTTTCAGCTCTCTAGACCTTTTGGAACTGGAGAAGAAGATGAAAATAGGTTTTTAAACATGTGACCCCTGTGACCCCATTTGGGGTCATGGGGTCACGAAATCTACAATTTAGAATCCCCATTGGCCAAGGAGTCTCCACACAACTTTTCAGCTCTCTAAACCTTTTGGAACTGGAGAAGAAGATGAAAATAGGTTTTAAAACATGTGACCCCTGTGACCCCATTTGGGGTCATGGGGTCACGAAATCTACAATTTAGAATCCCCATTGGCCAAGGAGTCTGCACACAACTTTTCAGCTCTCTAGACCTTTTGGAACTGGAGAAGAAGATGAAAATAGGTTTTTAAACATGTGACCCCTGTGACCCCATTTGGGGTCATGGGGTCACGAAATCTACAATTTAAAATCCCCATTGGCCAGGGAGTCTGCACACAACTTTTCAGCTCTCTAGACCTTTTGGAACTGGAGAAGAAGATGAAAATAGGTTTTTAAGAATGTGACCCCGGTGACCCCATTTGGGCTCATGGGGTCACGAAATCTACAATTTAGAATCCCCATTGGCCAAGGAGTCTCCACACAACTTTTCAGCTCTCTAGACCTTTTGGAACTGGAGAAGAAGATGAAAATAGGTTTTTAAGGATGTGACCCCGGTGACCCCATTTGGGGTCACGGGGTCACGAAATCTACAATTTAGAATCCCCATTGGCCAAGGAGTCTGCACACAACTTTTCAGCTCTCTAGACCTTTTGGAACTGGAGAAGAAGATGAAAATAGGTTTTTAAGGATGTGACCCCTGTGACCCCATTTGGGGTCACAGGGTCACGAAATCTACAATTTAGAATCCCCATTGGCCAAGGAGTCTGCATATAAAATTTCAGCTCTGTGGAGTTATTGGTTCTGGAGAAGAAGTCGAAAAAGCGAAAAGTTTACGGACGGATGGACGGACGGATGGACGGACGGACGGACGCCGGACGCCATGCCATGCCATAAGCCCATCGGGCCTTTCAGGCCTGATGAGCTAATAAACGCTCCAGCTCTAATCACTTCCTCTCCTGCTCACATAAGTCAATAGCCATTTGCACTTGTCTTCTAAACAAGTCTTATAACAAAGAAATATTAACACTGAAGAAAACATGACCCCCGATCCTTCGTCACCACGCAAATATATGAGCTGCCTTTGCAACCAGGGTATGAAAGTGGGGGGAGTGTACATTATACCCTGAGACAGGATGGACCCCTAATATTCATATATGCTCAAACAACCGACATGAATTAGTGTCCTTGATTAGTGTCCTTTATTAGTGTCCTTGATTAGTGTTCTTGATTAGTGTTCTTGATAAGTGTCCTTGATTAGCGCCCCCTTAAAATGTTCTCATGATGAGCACCCCCTTTTAATAATTTTACGTTGAGTGATCAGAGTGCTTGTTTGATAAATGATGACGATCAAACGCATATTCAGATTGAAGCATTATCTATCTTCACTTGAAAGTGTTGATTCTTGCATGCATATCATATTCACAGGCACCAGATCCTAATTTCCATATAAGTAAATTACCTATCTATATATATAACATACAAAGAAAGTAGGACACAGTCTGACATCTTGGATTCTGACATGGGAAAATGAAACGTTGATCAATCTACAAATTTTACAAAATGTATTTATTTTACCATTTCTCAAATCATGTCAGAATCCAAGATGGCCGACCATGTCCCACTTTCTATACTGGACAAAAGAAGTTAGGGATATTAGATGTTTTATGATAAAGATTTCATTAATATGTCAAAAAATAGATACATCAGTATTTATAATTCAACATTTCAAAATATCCCTAATTTTTTTTGTCCAATATACATATGTTATATATGTGTTATACAGATAGACAGGTTTACTTAATACATTAAAGGCACTGTAGCACATCGTTCTTATTGAAATAAAGTGATCTATCGAAAAGGTAAATAAGTGTTACCAATGGCTAGATAATACTCCTCAATCAATAAAGAGAGTTCTAAAATGAATGTACATGGTTCGGTTAAGCCATGCAAATCCATTTCCCTTCCAGAGGCTATTTTAATGTGTTCACATTAAAATGGCCTCACGAAGGTTGTTCAAGTGATCTGACCTCACACTGAAGAGTTCCACACCACTGTCTCTTTATATGTTGCACAATTTTCTTCCAGTACAGATAACCATTTTCTATGGATACAGTTTATCGGGTCGTCTAATGAGATGTGTTACCCTAAAACATAACAATATATTGTATAACCTTTAATAATAAATGGAAAATTTAAAAAATAATTTTTTTTTGCAAAAAACGTGCATACAGCTATGTACCTGCACATGTTTTATTTTTCCTGACAGACAGTAAGAGGATACTCCATATTGTGAAATTGTCATTAGCTCAAGATAATAGCCTCATTCCAAAATGTCAAATATTATATATACAGAGACTTCGGATTTAAACCTCCATAAAAAATCCTCATTTCACCATAGATGATCATGTTTAATGAGATTTTTTGTGTATTTTATTTGATATTCATGGTCTATAGTACCATTATCTCCTATAAATTGAGACTTTTATGGTCATGAAGAGTAATGATGTTATTGTGTGTGATATGAATATTGATAAAGAAATGGGTTTTTTTGGGTTCCAATTCCTTTATGTTCAATGCAAAATTTCAAGCGATATTCTATCAAATCAATGCTTGATTTTGGATTTGATTTGCAAAAAATATTATCTAAGTGACAAAACTTTATTTAATTTAGAGAGCTCAAGTTTAAGTATAATGGAATTGGAATTGGATATTGGATATTGGATATTGGAATGAGAGTGTCCATTTTTGGGAGACAGATTTTTTAAGAAAGAGTACTGTTTTTAAATGAGACAGAGACCATGTTACAGTACAGCTTGATATATCTAATTTCTTTTAATTATACGGGTAATAATTATTTTTATCTGTATAGCGCAACATTTCTATTCCAACTTTGAGCTACTCAATGGCGCTCGGAACAGGTGAGAGAAATAATATATTATCTATTTGCTGAAACAGGAATTAATGTTTAATGAAAACTCCCAGTGACGGATCCAGAGTGGGAGGGGGATTCAAGTGGTTTGACCTTGAGGTCTTTACTTCAAGCAGTAGATGCTTCCTCAAAATTGGGGTTGTTTACAAGAAGGCATGGTCTTCAAGTTTAGTAAATGTTTAAAAGGAGGGTTCTATCGGGGTATTTTTTGTGGAAACGACATTCGTCAGTCAGGGGGTTAGAATCCCCCCTTTTTAACCATTTTTGTATGTAAATTTGATGGACCCCCAAGGAAACCCCAACATCAACCTCTCTCTCCCCCCCCCCCCCCCTTCAACATTTCAGGATCCGCAACTGTACTTAAGACAAAAGGTCTCCTGAGTACTGGACCAAGGAAAGATAGATGTGTTTTTTAATCAAAAATATTCAAAAGAACACATTTGGTCGATCACTAGGGAACAGCACTGCTAAGTGCATCTAAATTTCTTTTATTCATCAAGGAATATTCAAAACCTGGAGGATCAAATATCGGGACTTGAAGAAAAGTTGGCAATGACAAGAATGAGAGAGTTTTTACTGTGTGGAATCATTGACGAGAAACATGTGGTTTTGTCCCAATCAGTTGCTCAAGTTGTTTCCCTGCAACATATGGTATGCTGACTTCCTATGTTAATAGTGATAATGATCTGAATGTTTACCTACATGTTGTAGTTCCAGAATAGACTGAGAACAGGTCATGCATGTTCCTCAAATTTCCTAAGCAGAATACCTCTATTGTCTGGGGGCTGGGATCGTGCTGTAGTGATTGCACTTGGCTTCTTATAATAGTTTTGGGGTTTGAATCTTGCCAGGAGAACAGACGCTTGATCAGTTGTAGAGAAGTGTTCTTACATACAGTTCCGTAATGATGAAATGTTACATTGTCATTCAATGCAGTAACCCCATTGGTCACTCAGTGTTGGAAATAGTGTCTGCTTGTTGGCCAATTGCTGTTATACTTATGCACAATGACATTTGCAAAAGTACTCTGCAGACCGTCTGGCTTGTTGATAGTTTACACATCAGTCATTAGTTTGTCATTATTTAGAAGGGATTGCAGAGTCTTCAAACCACACTGGTTTCAGTTGATGATGCAGGGTACATTGAGAGTGATAATTGTGTTGTTGACTACTATGATAATACTAGGCACTATGATGTAAGTAAAGTGTTCTTGGAAGCAGTGTTAAATCAAGCCTGGATTCTGTGACTCCTGTAAATTTGCCACTTAGAATGGATTGCCACTGATCAAATTTCAGAAGGTTATAAGTGTTAAACCCCAGGGGCTAACTCTACTAAGGTTAACCTTAACTCCCATTCATTAACATTGCACTTTACATTTTAGTGCTTTGTGAAAGGTAGTCCAGGACATTTCACCTCTCTTCACCTCTCTTCACCTCTCTTCACCTCTCTTCACCTCTGATCTCTCAGCTCATTGTTTATATGACCAAATTTACTTAAATTGGAATCTCTGTTTCAATGAGTTCAAGACAATAAACTGTAAGATATATATGGTGAAACCTTGGTTTGAAGAGGGATTAAACTATTGATGAATGGTAATTTTGACCAGATTTAAAACAAAAACCAAAAAAAACATTAAGTGTTCTATTGCAATTTCAAACTGTGTAATGATAAAAACGTCATGGTGGTGTCAGTTGTGAGAAAGGACTAGACAGCTCCATTAACTCTATGTTTGATCTCGGTGTCGACATGAACTTCTGTATTACCATTGTGTACTGCAGCCTCAGTTGTCAAATCTAACAAGACTCGCAGGTCATGAGATGGTGATGCTAACCCTCACGTCCACTTATGATTAGTTCAACTTTTGACCAAAAGTTCCTCCCGATTCTGTTTCCGACGTGATTTTGGTTACAATGTTGCTACGACCCTGATTAGCTGATGGTTTGTTCAGTCATGAGTTGTTAGGAACAAAGTGTTTACATAGGGTCGTATTTCAACAACAAAGTCAATCTGATTGGTAGTAGCAGACAGGCTGAAACTGTAGAAGGAAGAAAGAAAGGGTTTTGTCACTAAAGTTGTGCCGAGTTCTAACATAGAGGGAGATCTGTGAGACGGAGGAATCTAGTGCTTCTTATTATCTTAGTACTTTGGTAGTAGTGGTGCATCTTTAAACATTTAATTAACCCTTTATCTGCAGGTCCCAGAGTATTCTTGGATATCATTTTATAAAAGTAGAGTTCTGTCGGTAACTGTCCGCCATCTTGCTTTTTTGCATTGCATGAAATTTTTAGATTAATAAATAATGTATCATTGAACTAATCAACAATGTTTTCTTGTGCAAATTTGTTTACTGCTCTCTGACTTCAGTAGACTGTAGACAGACTGCAGTCTGACCGCGGTCAATTGCAGTCAGACTGCACAATAAACAGTTGTATATTCTTCTAATTAACAAAATTAATACTTCTCTCGCTCATATACACGACTGTGTAAATAGCAGGCGGATGCCCTCAAAAAACAAATCTGAAGATTCTCATTATATTATCATATATATTTAGAACCTGGTCTTATTTTTGGTGTTTGACAAGGCCGTTTTAGTGAAATAAAGCCGAAAATGCCAGATCGGCTTTCAGCACAGGCCCTCGTCCGTTCACATATGACACTTTCGCCTTCTCAACAACCACAACATCCCCAAAAACTTACATTTTTCAGGAGGTATCTTGCAAAATCCAAGTTTTTCTCTCTATATTTGGCCTAAAATATCTGGATTTGTGTTCAAATCTTGATTTTCGTTCCCCCAAAAAAATTCGAGCTGTGAAAAAATGGATATTTCATTTTAAATGTAAACATGCACGTGGACAGACATATATAGTTGTCATAAATTACAATTGAAGGGAATTAGAAACTTGAAGACCAAAGAACAATGAGCAATGGATGCATCTAGAAATAACTTATTTGAGACAATTAATACAGGCAATACATTTATTTCAGTTAACCTAATTTAGTTTATAATTACAAAAGTTATCATACTACATTCACTTTTGCAAATGGTTATGGTTTAAACATAAAATGAATGGATTGGCAAACAAACAAGTCCAGATGGCTTATATCACACAGAACAGGATGGTTCGCATTAAACTGCTACCCCACAATACATGTATGGTTCACATGTATACATGATGTTTGCACAAATATTACAACAAACTTTATGGATTTGCCCTAAGTTTGTTTCGTGTTGTTTCAATAGTTATGAATGAATATATGCAGGATGTTACAGTTGCCCACATGATGATAACTTGTGATAGTGTATTTCAATCGATCTTCAAGGACCCTGTTCAAGGTGTAGTTGTTGAAATGTAAAAGTGTTTACCTTCAAACCATTCAAGCTGTCCACTTCAACATTTAAAATCCGCTTTTTTTTATGGTTTTGAATGATAACTTCAAGCAATTATTTTATATCGTTTAGATATTTTGGGTTTTAATATAATTGAAATTCATAATTACATTGGTCATACATAAGACAACAGTTCAGTTTCAAAAAGTGCGTCTTTTTGTGAGTTTTGGTAGTGGTCGACTTCGATTGAAACGCAATCTGTCAGATGTTGAATGCAATTTGACTATGCATGGTCACTATCAGGGCACATTCTGAATGCAGTTGGCAGCGATCAGATTGCAGTCTGAATGTTGTCAGACCACAGTAAAGATATGCAACCCACTGTATAGTACTGTAACTTGTGGACCTCTGACTTGCAACTAGCATGTTGTGAAAGGCCTGGTTTATGTTTTGTGACCAATAATTTCATCATTATTTCTATTGATTGTATGTTTGCAAGACTTGATATGTTCTGCAGAATGTTTTCTTGTCACTGTAACTACCTGGCCCTTTGAAATAATATGATGAGATTTTTCACAAATATTGGATTAGGTGCTTGAAGATAAGTGTGTTCAAATTTGTATGTCACATTGATATTTCTACAATAGGCAATTGGCTAACTATCTGAGAATATTCCCTGTAAATAATAGGTAATCTAGTAGTTGGACAAAAATATATGGATCACCAATATCCTTAAACATTTATCTATTATATTCTCTGCCAATTTATTGATTTTACCTATTCTCCACTGTTGACTATTATGCATCCTGTATGTTTAGGGTTGTATATATGAACATGCATATATGTAATATGTAATGTACTTACCACACTAAAGCACTCCACTGAAGATGAAAATCAATTGCTCCAAGTTCCATAGTTTTAAATGTCTTTAAGCTTCTTTTCTTGACAGTTACAGTCCAAGTTTGTCTGAAAGTCTTCTTATACAGATGAAGATATTTCCTTGTTCTTTGTCAAATTTCCTTCTCTTGAAAGATTTCTGTTTACAGATGAAGATATTTCCTCCTCACCTCTCAAACTTTTCTTTAAGAAATTTACTCGCCCTGCTCAAGAATGTCCTTGCTTCGATCTATGATTGACTCGTTACAACTCCTTCGATTACAAACTCCATCATGGCTCCATATATATGGTGTAGAGAGGACATGGAATCATGTGACTTGTTAGTATTCATAGACCACTAACGATGTGACGAAAGAGGTTCGACAAACCATTACTTTACATTAGGCACTCAGATGTCTTAATTTGTATCAATAATGTTGCTGATGATCACCATTCTAGTGTTGTGTTTAAATACAGAATGTCTCCCAACTGTCTTCTGATGGTTCAATTATCCACATGATCGAGATGACAGTAAGAAATAATTGAACTAGCAGACTCTGTTCGAAGTTGACACCTGTGAATATTTTCATACAAACAAGTTACATGATTCCTTGTCTGTACATAGACACATGTTGGTCCATCAAAGGGGAATTGTCTAACAGCCTCTTCTCCTACCACCCTTGTCACTTTTAAAGAAAACGAGCCAGAGAAAAGTTTAGCTTTTTTAATGCAGCCCAATATATGTTATTTTGCAATTATCGTTTTCCAGTGATACGATTGTTCTAGAACTGGTCACATTACCTCTGACATAAATGTATTGACTCCAGCATGAGTCGGACTGAAAGCAATATTGACATAGTTTCCAGAATAGACACAATGACGTAAAACTTGTTTCATTAACTTATGTTACTGTTCCCAAGATGTTCTTTATTCATAGTCCAAAAACATCACGGAAATGACTTTCAAGTTCTTGTCAGTTTTGTTTTCCAATATGTAGTAAACCAATCATGGACTGGTGTATTTGGTTACTGTCTTATTTTATTGACCTGATAAAACAGTATTGACTTCAAACTGTGTCCTCTGTCAATACTGTTTTCTCTGATACATAGAAACAAGCATTGACCTCTTCGTCAGTCCATAATATATTTAGAACCCTCAGGTAAATGCTAAAGACAATTGCTGTGACTATTACCAGTTCTAGCGCTCTGACAGAGAGAGGTATGTTGAGTATAAACAGCTCTTTTCAACACAAACAACTGTGAACTATTTTTCACAGAAAACAGTTGCTAACTGTCTGGACATGAATGTTTGTCCATTGTAGAGGAATAAGGTCCTGGTGAAGATCAGTTGTGAATTGATACCTATTAGACAGGTATGTATTTTACAGAGTTAATCCATCAGTGCGGTAATATTACTCTCTTATGCCAATTGGTTTCAATTATGTTCAAGGTGGTATAAGACAAAGGAGATACTCAATCTTAGGTGATATAAGAGTTTGATGATAAATGATGGAGATATTTTGGTGTATGGCATCTGGTTTTATGTTGTATGTGTTCAAATATAATGAATCGTTTTGTGTTAGATAAGGAGCAAAACAGATTATTTTCTATTGAAAGTGTGTTGATTTAATCCACATTTGTTAGCCTGAAGCTAATGGAAATTGTAACATCCAGTTATCAATGCTGTTTTGATTCTGAAGTTGCCAGTGTTGGTAGGTGCCTGTATGAGTTTGAATCCGGCAATGGTCTCGTCTGAAGTTGGTTCAGAATTTGTAATGTTTCAGATAGTGTGATATCAAATAGAACAATGGTTTATACGTAAGTTTATGTATTAACCAGGGTTTGATAAAAAGTATTATTCAGGTAGCCCTTGATTTGTGGAAAAGTATTTGTCCATGAAATATATTGCCTGGCCTGAAATAGGCCTGATTCTAACCTCAGAAACTACAACTTCTTTGTAAATTCATTTGTAATCTCTTTCCCCTAATTTCTTTCACCAAAAATTAATTTTATTTATGACAATTAACTTATAGATTTACTAATAACATTCATGGAAGACATAGCCAAAATTTTAAGTTAATATTTTTTGATAAATAGAAAGAATAAATGAAGTTTTACCTTTCAAAACTGAATTCAAGAATTGTAACCTTCTTGTAATCTGTATCATGAAATGGTTATTTAAGATTAAAAATTTCAACAGTCTTTAAATTTCAAATTTGAAATTCTTTTAAATTGAGTCAAGAGGTAGGGTAGCCTGTCATAACCTTATGCAAACCAGATATGTAGATGTACATGTATGTTTAAGAGAAAAATGGCGAAGACAGAGAGATTTAGGAGAGAGTTATGAGTGGAGCACACCAGACTATCACAGGACGGAGAATGTTGCACAATGTGTGGGTATGATGAAGTAGTTAACTTTGCTGTGTGTACAGAGCTCTTCAATTTGTCCACTCGTTATATCTGAGGATCGTTATTGATGGCCAGACCCTCCCACATTCAGTCAATAGAGCCGTGATGTGATGTCAATAGGGTCAAGTCCTGTGTTTGTGATGCACCATTGATGTTTTCATTATTCTCCTTGTCAAACAAGTCAACTCAGTTTTGTGCTTGCGCTTCACCTTTTGACTTCCAACTCTTGACAAACAGCTATAGGTTTCCTTCATAATATTGATGGTACATGCAAAACATATGGTATTCTGCTTTGAGTTTGTAAGGTAATAGATGACAAATGCAAATGCTCTGTCAGGGGCGGGATAGCACAGTGGTTAGCTTGTTCGGCTTCGGATCAAGAGGTCCGGGGTTGGAATCCCCCCAGGGGCACGGCATCTTCGTCTGGAGTAGAGAATTGTTCTACACGGAGTAAGGTTTGGGTGCAATGCTACACTGAATTTCAGCGTAGTACTACCCATGGTTCGCTAGTTCCAACCAATGCTTGCAGGATTCACCGCAATGCATAACCACATGGCTTTCTTCCTGCCATAATACTAGCAGCCACGATATAAGTGAAATACTCTTGAAAGTGGCATTAAACCCCAACTCACCTCACCTCACCTCAAATGCTCTGTCAGTCACTGAAGTTATAGTCTTTGAAGGGCCATTACAAATATTGGAAAAAAGTTCATCATTGTGAACACACTCAATGTTTTGGACTATACTCCTTTTGAAATGGTTCTAATCCTGCCAGGGCTCCACAACTGTTAGTCTACTGTTCTACATGCATTAAGGTTTGGGTGCAATGGTTCCCTGAATTTCAGCACAGTACCACCGATGATTCACTACCTTGCAGGTTTCACCACAATGTTTACATACAGTCAAGCTGCGATAATCCGGCCACCGATAATCCGAATCTCGCAGTTTCCGAACGGTAGGAAGATGTAACAAAACTAATATATATAGTAGTCCTCAGTCCTCAGTAGTCCGAACATTTCACTATCCGAACGTTTTTGATGAAAAACGGAAGCGTTCGGATTATCGAGGCCTGACTGTATATATAATTTTGTGTTGGCTTTCTCCCTGCAATAATACTAGCCGCCGCAGTGATATGAATAAAACACTCTTGAAAGTTGCTTTAAACCCCTAAACCTTTTAAATCATTTTAAACATCTTTTATGTTCACAATAAAGAAATTGTTTTCAAGAAACTTATGTTGTTTTACTATATATAGTCCATTATTGTTGTTCATAGGTTCATTTTGATTTATGGTACCAGATTCCTTTTTAGCTCATCAGACCTAAAAGGCCCAATGAGCTTATGGCATGGCATGGTGTCCGGCCGTCCGTCTGTAAACTTTTTGCTTTTTCCACTTCTTCTCCAGAACCAAAATCTCTTAAGAGAGCTGAAATTGTTTTTGCAGACTCCTTGGCCAGTGGGGATTCTAAATTGTAGATTTTGTCACCCTGTGACCCCAAATAGGGCTCATAGGAGTCAAAACCTTAAAAACGTATTTTCATCTTCTTCTCCAGTTCCAAAATTGGGGATTATAATATAAGTTGTAGATTTGGTGACCCTGTGACCCAAAATGTATCTTTTTCTTGTTAACAATGTATTACTTGAGATTGCTTAGATCTTCAACCTAAGATAATAAATCACTATGTCCTGATGAGCTTCAGAGCCCATGGCTCTATTTTTATTGCTGTCCATTGTAAAACCTGTTTGCTTGAATGTTTAAGCATTGAGCCTCTGGAGTAGGAATATTCTGGAGTGCTTTGAACCATTCCCTCATGACGGATTGCATTTACATGAATAAACAGTAGATTAATTCGTCTAACACTAAGACTCTGAAGAAAAAATATACTAAAAGGAGCCTGTTTTACAGAATGCTATTTCTTACAGTCTCCTTTCAATATTTGATAAAATGGTGATATTTTCAGAATAAATACTTTTTTTCAGAGTCTGAGTGTAAGACTACAGGTAAATGTGAGATAGGTTTTTGACAAATCCAGGAAGACATCATATTTGTTTCTTCTGATATTGACTGGGCGGGATAGTGCAGTGGTTAGCGCTTTCAGCTTTGGATCAAGAGTACCGTGGTTCGAATCCCGCCAGGGGCATGGCAACTTTGTCTGCAGAAGAGAACTGTTCTAGACGCAGTAAGGTTTGGGTGCAATGCTACACTAAATTTCAGTGTAGTACCAACCATGGTTCGCTTGTTCCAGCCAATGCTTTCAGATTTCACCGCAATGCATAGCCACATGGCGTTGCGGGATTTCTCCCTGCAATAATACTAGCAGCTGTGATATAAGTGAAATACTCTTGAAAGCGTTAAACCTTAACTCACCACACCTCTTCTGATAGTGAAGTTTGCAATGAGTGCATGGTTCAAGTATTTGTAGGACATCAAACAGAGATAACATCACTAGAATATTTTCAGGTTATATTCTTATAATTCAGTTCATTATTGTCGTTAAAACTTTATAAATGCCTGTAAATGAAGTTAAAGATATAAAATATCTTAGAGCAGTTGGAAAATTATTTTCTCTGAAGTATTGGTGTTGATGCACTTTTCCTCATGTCTAAAAAAAACACATCCGGAAGTTTCATATACCAAAAAACATCAATGAATATTCTATTTGTAACTAACGGGACAAGCAAATGAAACTAATTTGCCGAAAGTTGTAAAATACTCTATGAAATTCAAATATTGTACACTGTCAGTATGATGTTTCTCTCATTCCTTGTTTTTAGACAGGCACACATTCCAACCAGAACATATAAATAGCTGCACGCACGGGGGAACATAGCGTATCAATTATCATCTTTTCCTCTTTCATAAACGTTTACACTTCTGAAAAAATATCCTTATCAGTTTCTTTCCATCCTTTACAAACAAAACACATATCAAGTATCGTTGTTTCCCTGTTTGAAAAACCTTCACACATGTTTGCATGATGACATGCATATCAACTATCATCTCTCCTCATTTCGGATACAACTACATTGTATTCACACGTGTTAACATTAGACCAGGAGGAAGTGTTGATGGTTAAGTAGGCAAGGTGTTGGACGGGAGGCCTGCAACTAGAACCTCACTTGATGATTGGAACAACATCTCTCCAGGGATGAGCCAGCTGCTCCAGAATAGCTCCAGAATAACTCTTCTGGATTGATGGTACAAGAGTGTTACAGTAGAAAGTCCTGCTGGAGATTGTTAGTCACAATTGCTTGTGATGTTTTCAAGCCAATTACCTAAAGTTGTCATTCTTAATGGATCTATAACATTCACAGTAGTGACGATAGTAAAACATTCTGAATAAATTACTGAGGCAATTATTTATAAACAATATCTCCAAATGAAACTACAGATAACCCATATAAAGGACAACAGACAAAATATTTTTGTCTCACTCAAACAACTAATATCTCAGCAATTTTTAAGAGACTATTAAAAAATGCAAAATATTGATATTATACTGATGATAAGCACATACTCAAGGTAGATATGAAAGACAATTTAGCTACGAATATATTAACATATAATAGAGTCATGTGTATCAATTTTAAGTACATTACAATGAATAAAAAGTTAAAATCTGGTGGCAGGTTCTGACAGTATAAAAAATGATATCATATTATAAAGGTATTACCCTGGGGTAATTCAGGAGTGCATGATACTCTCACCTGCACTATAACAGCACTAGCTGGTCAATGTTTAGTGGGACGGTACAAGACCTAACTAGAAGCTTTACCTTGAAGATGGGATTGAAGAGTGAAGTCCCTTATAGGATAAAGCCAGCTGTACCTGAATTGGTTCTTGTTGAGTGATGGTCATAGAAGAGAGTAATAGTTTTGTGATATTATTGAGAACAGTTCCATATTTGCTCTTGATGTTTATATACTTGTCATATTCTGTTTCTTTGTCTGACAGAGCTTTCTATTGGAATTTGAAATACATGTTGTATTTGTCATATTGTACACATTTTTTGATAAGTTGAGATCTTGGTGGCTGAGTGGTTAAGCTGTTGGCTAGTCAGTGCTTGTTAATGGTGTCTGCCTCTGAGGGTGTGGGTTCGAATCCTGCAATTGGCTCAACCCAAGCAAGAATGTGTAGTACTCATGAAAATGAGAATGAAAATAATAGTGTAAACAATAAACAATGTTACTTTCTGTGGGAACATAAAACAACCAAAACTTTGTTAAACCAAAAGAAGTTTCTAATAGTCAAGTGATAACAGAAAATTATATTGAAGTGTTAACCTGATATTACTAAAAAGTGCCTGTGTCATCATTTGATCGTATGTTGCTATGTTTATTACAGTTAGCAGTGTTTACTGTATCAACTGAAAGTTGTTGTTAGCTAGTTATTATCAATTTCAGCAGAGAAGGATATTGAAGGGATGTTTTGTTGGCTTGCATGTTGCTGAGCAGAATCCAATAATGAAATTCAGTTTTCTTTGAAGAAGAGATATCATGAAACAAGCCACAAGCCAAATGGAGGATGTTGTTTGATCATACAATATCACATTTTCGTATTAAATATCAAAGATAATAAAATGTAGAAACTTTTAACAAAAAGTTGTAAAGTTGAATATGGTTGGTTTGATGATTTCCTAGGTTTTTAAGTTTAGTGTTAATTAATATCTGGTCTTTTGAATTATAAATCATCAAGCTATACTTTCAGGACAGAGACCAGACAAAAGTTATTTTATTAACCTTTTACTGCACTATTTTGTTGGCAAGGATATGTCCTATGCCCTTGAAGCTTAACTCTGATGACCTGGGCAATAGTTTCAGTAGCAGTGTCGATGAAACCTGCTTGATTAAAGCAGACAGTGTCAGATTTGTTTAGCAAGTTGCTAGGTTTAATTTTTTTTTAGAAAATTCCATCAAGAAGTTGTCAAAGGTTGAGGTGTTTGGACCCCATGTGCTAGCCAATTTGTTTATTGAATTGGTTAGGTTTGATTCCATGAGAGGACCAATAAGGCTGAGTTCCTTTCTCTTTGTATGTGTAGGTTCAAAGAAGGAGTATTGGAGAAGTGAGCGGAATTGTTCCGGGTTAAGAAGTCGAGGTGATAAGACGCTTAGACATATTGAGCCCCAGACAATGAAAGCAACATAAGTTTAGGATCAATCTGGCTCTTGCGTCTTTGCTGAATTAGTTCCATGTAATACCCACATTTATCTTACCGTAGTTCTTCTTATGAATGCTAGTGAAATGATCTTCTCTGCTATGTGGTATGTTCTATAATTGAGTTGTATGTGAGCAGTCTATCTTCTCTTTGCTCGATAGCTCTCTGTAATAATCACATTTATATTACCGTAGTTTTTTTTCTAAGAGTGAATTAAAACTGACACTAGTCTACTACTCTGTGCAGAAATCTCTGAAAAAAATACCATAAAAGTATTAAAAAGTTGATGGTCCTGTTACTCAAACCCCAAGGAAACCTGAAAACAGTAAAGAAGTCTTAGTGTATTATAAAGATAGCATTATAGTTAACCAATTCTTAAGTCTTTATTCTATAAGTCAACAGGATGTTTTCTGTTGCCTGCTATTAGTCCATAGGTCCAGCTAATGAAAAAAATAGCCGCAACAATAAAAATGAAATTTTTTTAATGCAGAATTAGATACCCCAAATTATGTTGCCTTGTTTTACAGTATTGTTTTCTGAATAAAAAAAATATTTAAATATTGAGAGAGAAATACAGATAACATACAAAGTTCTGCTACTGAATGGTAACTCTTCCCAAAGAAGGTAGAAAAGACAGAAATGATCAAGTGAACGTTTTGAAAGCAGCATTAGATATCCCAAATTACCTCACCTTGTTTTACAATATTGTTTTGTCAATTAAAAATTTCTTTAAATATTGACAGAGAAATACAGACAACATACAAAGGGCTGCCACATAGTTGGCTGAATGATAACTCTTCCCAAAGAAGGTAGAAAAGACGGAGATGAGTAGGGATGAGGAGATGAAGCCAAATTGTATGGGATGCTGGAGATGAGTGTACAAGATCGCTGCTTCATAATGGTGATTTATCCACTGTGGGAACTGTCAAGTATTGGGAGGTTGCACAGAGTGCTACCGAAAGGTGTTTCTCCAGGGACGCAAAGCAAATTATGTATGTGTCTGTTCGGCTATATCTCACTTTTTAACAGTGTCATGGACTCAGTGCAGTCTTCATTAGGGGAAGATTTGGCTTGTTGTTACTGAGAAATAGCTTTCTCGGACAGTCCTGGTTTATCAAGAGGCCAATCAAGCCTTGTTGCTTTGTTGTGGGAAAACAAATCTTCTGAATGTGTTTTTCTGTTGTTTTGTGCTTCTCCTAACGCAAAGGTCCTGAAATTGGTTGTAGGTTATCAAAACTTTGTGGTAATGTTTGTAACAATAGGTCATTGACAGTTAAAGATGAGGTTGGGAAAGTGTGGTGGTAAGTGTGTTCGCCTTCGGATCAAGATATCTGGGGTTCAAATTTTATTTGCTGTAGGGAACTGTTCTGCATGCAGTCAGGTTTGGGTGCAATGCTACACTGAATTTCAGTACCATCTATGGTTAACAAGTTCCAGTCAATGCTCGTAGGTTTCAATGCAATACACAGACACAGTGGTGTTAAAGAATTTCTCTGTCAAGTGAAATACTTGAAAGCAGTGTAAAACCCCTAATCACCACACATAATGACAACAACAGCTGCTATTGTAAAGATCAAATGGACTTTGATAATAGCAGACAGTTCAAGGTTCTTTTCTTCAAACAATCACAAACCATATCTGACTTAACTATGGTCGGCAATTCTGGAGGACAGATAGCTCTCCCTACTAGAACATGCATGAAGTGCAACTCTATGACAGTTTTTTATCTAGTATTTGAACCATCTATTAATTTGACTGAACATCTACAAAGAAATTAATTAATTAATATGTTTCCAATATCATCCAAAATCAGAGGTTCCTTTTGATGCTTTAAGAATTCAATACTTTAATCCTGGAATTGTTTATCTTAAATGCACCAAGAAAAAATTATAAGGAATATTTGTTATCGCTGTTATACTTCTTATTGCCTATTTATTCTGAAAATTTCTTATATTGGTGTATGCTGCATCTTTTATGTCTCAAAGGTTTTGGTTATGTAAATCTTGTTAAATATTCCATTTTTCCTTGATAAAATTTTGTGAATATCTTTGTGACATTGAACATTTTTTTAAATCCAAATTTATGTTTAGCTATAAGAGTTGTTTATCATGCATTTTTAATTAATTAATTTGAATAAACATCTACAAGTAAAAAGTTTGTGAGTCAAATATGTCTCTGCAAATATAACATTTCTACCTCACTCGATGAGATAAACATGGTATTAGTCAAGAAAAGATAGATATCCTATTTATTATATGAGGTTATCCATATAATTACGTCAGAACGGCTGCTGGGACCAGCAGCAAAACTGTGATGTCATAAACCAAATCACCACGTGAGACCTTTGTTATATGACGTCAAATTATATCAGTGACTGTTCGCAGTGAAAATTCGTCGCTAATGGCTGCAATACTGCCGAAGCGGCGTTAAACAATAACTCACTCACTCACTCACTCACTCATTCGCAGTGAAAATATAAGTTATTTTCGCTGTAGCTTGATAGACAGTTTATTTCACTGATAAATCCCAGTATTTCATTGCTCATCATGTAATAAATAAGTGTAATAATACTAGCAGCCATGATATAAGTGAAACACTTTTCAAAGTGGGGTTAAACCCCAAATCACTTCACCTCTCAAATCTTTAAAGAAACAATTACTCAAACATCAGTTTGTTCCAAATGAAAGCTTATTTTGACCCGATTGAAGACCTTTCAATCTGGATCTGTATCTGACATCTAGTTTTTGTAATGAGAAATAAGGTAAAAAGATAAAAATTACAAAATTGTTTTGTATAAAATTTGCTGGAAATAAAGTCACATGATAGTTCTTGAGTGAAAGGCCACTGATTAAATTCAAGTTATTTCATCCAGTCATTTGATCACCAATTAAAAAGTATTTTTTGCCGGATTTATTACAGTTTGACGATGTTACGACATTCTGATTGATGATTGATCAAGGATCACAAACAGATTCAATGTTTTATTTTATTATCTTTTCTGAATAGTTCAGAATTGTGATCATTTAGTGCAGTTTTCTTTTCTTGTTAGCGAATTAAATTTTCTGTGAATCTCAACTATATCTCCGTACCGAGTTCGGGGACATGTGCAGGAGAGCACATTAGTTAGTGTTTTCAACGGCACATTAAGACATCCATAGTATACTCTTGTCTTTGGTTCAGCAGTGGTTCTAGCTGCATTGTAGAAGCTATACTTTGTGTGGATTGACTACTAATTAAATGCTACATGTACTACTAACTACCACAGATAGTTTGATGGTTCCAGCCGATGCTCTCAGGTTTTAACACAATGTACATAACTACCAGGGATTTGGAACGACACCTTTGACTATAGGCCTTTTTTTAGGTCTTTTAGTCATTTCCGGAATTTTAAATGGGCCATCCTCCTTCTTGCAAAAGTAAAATTTTAAATTTGAATTGGCCATTCAATGTGCAAAATGGCCAATGGCCCCTGCCTTTCCCAATCCCTGAACCACTGTAATGGTTAAGAATCTCTCTGTGCTTTGTAGATCTATTCTTTGAGCAGTGTGTTTGCTAATTTAGTGCAATGCTACAGATGGTTAGATGGTTTTCGTTTTACCGTAACATATAACCAATGTGGTGCTTCAACATTTCTATCTACATTGTGCAGTTTGATTACTAAAGCTACACTACAGTGTACCATTGACAGTTTGATTGTCACACAAGTATGTAACCACTGTTGTGTTGCAGGCTTTCTCCCTTCAGTAGTCTCCTGGATGTGTTAGTCTTAAAAGATTAAACTATATCACTCTTTCTAAGATGCCTAGCGGCTAGAACAATCGAAATAAAAGTACTTTATCAGACGATAAAGGTATAGTTTTTGTGATGACGTAACAATTGAATGACGTTTCCGCTCCCACCGTAGTCATGTGTGCCCATGGTAACCCAACGAAAGAGGGCAGTTGAAAAGACCGTGTTTTTCTGCAAATGATAATTTCCTAAAACAACGGTAGCGTTGTTATAACAATTATTGAAGGAATGTGTTCTTTTGTATCCGAATTAGTCTTAAATTTTAAGCTACATTTGTACTTGAACCAAAACGACCAAATCCGCATTTGGCAACCCCAGGAACCACTATGACGTCACAACAGAACAATGACGTCATAGTCGCTGTTGTCGCACGGCTCGTCAGTTGGCCCTGATCATGGATTATTAATATTTAGGAAGTAAACTCTATTTTTCTTGCAAAATTACTCAAAGCAGAATGTTGTGTTATGGGTTATCTTAGAAAAGTAATAAAGTTCGCTGTTTCCCAATGTGTTTTGTAATAAAGTATAGTTTTGCCCTGAACTATTATAACGTCAAAGTACTCGGACTGCCGTCCTCGTACTTTAACTATAATAGTTCAGGGCAAAACTATACTTTATTACAAAACACATTGGGGTACAGCGAACTTTATTTCTTAAGTATATGGATCTTAGTCATACTAATGTCCCTTTAACTTCTCATGTGTCTCTACTTAATACAGAAATCACTTCCTGGATATTCTTTATGTTTGTAATTATTCGACTTTTTTTTAATGAGAGTAACTCATGAATTAATTTGATTAAATAATTAATTGCCAACACATTAGTGTCAGCAGTTTGTTTACTTCAGTTTCTTTTTAGATGTTTAAGTTTAAGGAATTATTTATGAAGCAGTCAATAATTTATCGCCCGAAGGGTCAAGTGAAAACTTCTTGCATTTAAATATCCTTCAAGTAATGAAATCTGTGAGAAATATCTGGATAGCCATGGAAGGTTTAAAGGGTACTTTGTCAGTATGAACATGGTGTATTTACAAGCTAGCTTGGTACATCTACTGGCTGCAAGGTTCATACTCCTCCGGAGTTGAGATTGAACAAAAATATTTTGTTAACAGTGTTCAAGGGAAAAATATAGTGCCTTTCAACTACAGAGTTTTAGATAAATGTTTGTATATACATATGTGTGCATGGTTCATTTCAGTTGACAATATTGATATCTCCATATTGTCAACACACCAACATTGATTGATAGAAGTTTGCCCATGGGTATATCACGCAAGACAAGATTTATGTTTCTTTATATATAATAGTAATGGGTATTTATGTAGCGCAGTTTTCCATCCACAAGTGCATGCTCAAGGCACTCCCGACATTATTACCCTGGTCTAACCCATGCTTACATACATGTCAAAAAAAGGTCTCCCCCAAAACAAACATGACCATAGCTGGAGCATTGGACTCTTCATTTGATAAAAGATCCTTTATTACTCATATGGCTGAAAATAACCCGAGTTACCCGGTAATATGTTCGATACGAGGTCATTTGCACATATCACTTTAGCCTAACAACCTTTGTTTCAGCGTGACTTCCTGTATTTCGTCATCTGTGACTTAAAACAATGGTTTGTGACGTCACTGTAGCTTGCTGTCACAAGAGAAGTGGGGTGTTTCCTGACTAATTTTTACGCAATTCAAATGGATTGGTATAAGTAATAAAGAAATTATTACACTCAAAAGTGTGCAATATGACTTTCACGAAAGTCGTGCAAATTTATATATAAACCTCGCTCTCGCTCGCAAAAGATTCACACTTGTTTTGTAAAATTCATATGTCACACTTCCTCACATAATAATATTTATGTTTGGAGAGATTTGAATATGAACTTGCTGAAAAAATCTGCGATTAGAAGTGCAGTGTTTCATTTCATTATGAGTATCTGGCTTTTTCTACATGCATGTTCCTACTTCCACAGTGAGTGAGTCAAGTCATTAGGAAACCAGTAGCAGGACGACTAAACCACAAACTACTTGCAATAAACGAGAGTAATTACAACTAATGATTCAATAACTTATAATGGATAGAACGTTATTGTATTAATAGGTTACATGTGTAGGAGCATTCAGTGTGTGAACTGATTTTTTTTCTAATTCTCTTTTCTGGTTTTACAAATAGCAATAAGGAATAAGTGGGATACCATCCAGTCAATCTTTGGAGGTCAAATCATGGTGGTTTTTTACACTTAAAGACCTTTAGAGATGGTGGTTGATGCTTCTGTTTGGCGCAATCATGGTGTTTTATCTGAAATTGGGAGTTAGACAATTGAGGTTATTGGTAATAAAAAAACATGTAAACAGTTATGTGAAGCGTAACTCGTTAGCAGACATGTTAATTAGCATAGGAAGATAAATCGGATCTCATTTTTATTCTCGACGCAGTGTCCCTTTAAGATATAAGTGCATTAAGCAGCTTAACACCCGAGTTACATGTTGAGTTCTTCAACTGAACATTATCCTATCTTCCTGTTTCTGATAGGGAATGGTCTATACAGATGTTACACAGTACCGTTAAACTGTTTGATTGCTGCACCGACCTTGCTATGCTGTTTATAACCTTGCTATACCTGCTAAGTTTGCTATGCCCCTGTTTACTAGCTGTGCTCTGCAGTAAGCTTCACAACATGTTATGTGTATTATGACACACTAATAAAAACACATTTCCATCCGAAAAACCCAGGGTCGTTTTCAGTATTCTGTACAATATCACTTGGGGGGCGGGATAGCGCAGTGGTTAGCGCGTTCAGCTTCGGATCAAGAGGTCCGGGGTTCGAATCCCGCCAGGGGCACGGCAACTTTGAATCTCAGCTTACTACCACCCATGGTTCGCTAGTTCCAGCCCATGCTCGCAATTTTCACTGCAATGCATAGCGTTACAGGCTTTCTCCCTGCCATAATACCAGCAGCCACAATATAAGTGAAATACTCATGAAAGCAACGTTTAACCCCAACTCACCTCACCTCATAATATCACTTTATCCTAATATAGATACTATTTTCACACACATGGTGTTAGTGTATGTGCTATGTATTTAAATATGTCTGATATGTTTTCTGTATCTTCTGTATGTAGTTATTGTTGCATCAAGTAGTAGTAACAAAAACATTCAAATAGGTTTAGTTAAGAAAATTTTATTTTCATGATAACAATATCTTGGAGTATTTTGGAGTATATGCTCACTCCTTCTCATTCCACCTGATGAAGGAGTAAGCATATATACTCCGAAACATTGTGTATGTTCAAAATAACGAAGTTATTAACCAAAAAATGTATTCCACTTCTAATTTAATGCCTTCAAAGACTAAACTCGTGTTAGTTAATTTGGTGTCATTTTGTATGAGTAAAGCTGTAGCCATGCCTTGACATTGAGACAATATTATATCCTTTTGTGTGTATAACAATTTACATATTCAGCTGCTAGGGTTTGATTGTGTCTAGATGGTTTCCTGTGTTTATCATAGCTACATAGTGTCTTTGCATGTCATCAAATTTATTTCTCCACTGCCATGTTTTCTCATGATGTAGAAATTAAGTAAACCAATGGTCAGTGATAGGCCTTTATCAGATATACTTCACTTGTACATCCCTTGTGATGGGACCCTTCAGTTAAGGTTAGAGTTTTTACCTTTGTATGTGTCGGATCAAGAGGTCCGGGGTTCAAATCCCGCCAGAGGCACGGCAACTTTGTCTGCAGTAGAGAACTGTTCTACACGCAGTAAGGTTTGGGTGCAATGCTACACTGAATTTCAGTGTAGTACCACCCATGGTTCGCTAGTTCCAGCCGCTGCTCTCAGGTTTCACCGCAGTGCATAGCCACATGGCATTGCAGGCTTTCTCCCTGCCATAATACTAGCAGCCGCGATATAAGTTAAATACTTTTGAAAGCGGCGTTAAACCCCAACTCACCTCACCTCACCTGTGTATGTGGAGCTGTTTCCAAAAACTTTTACCTTGGTCATACCTTGATAAATCAGGAAACGTTAACCTTTAATACTTAGCCAGGTCAGTCACATGGATTTTAATGGTAATACTTTTTTACCTTGAGAACATTTTGATATTTTAGTCGAAAACTTTATATCTGGGGGCATCAGTGTTTAACAATCCAATCTTTTTGTATAATTATGTTGGAATATTATTCCCCAATGGAAATGTCAAGTTATTTGTAAACTATGGAATTCTTTTTACTGCTATTTTTTTTAGAAGCTTGATTACTCGCCTGTGGTGTACATGTATTTATACAGCAATATCAAACTTCTGTAATGCCGCTAAACGTTTTGGTTATTTAGTTCTCATTTGTGAATAAGGAAAGTACAATTTTCATGGCTACAATTCTTGAGGTATGGATTTCTTGAAAACTACTTAAAGTGAGTTTTGAAAGACACATTACCATTTTCTCAATGAATCATTTAAAAAACATTAAAGAGCCATCAAGGATGTTGATGAACATATCGAAAATTTTCCAAAACTCTATCTCTGTGAAATAAATACACTTAATTTTTCCCAAATTTTTTCAACTTAAAATAAGCCGAGAAATTGCATTAATTAGAAAAGGTGTTTTCCAGTCTAAATATAGATCCAGTCTATTATTTTCAAGCGCAAAGCATTATGGTCTAGCTCACACACAGTAAACAAAGACACGAAAGAATAAAAAAAAATATGAGCAATGAAAGAAATCGAAATATATAATTTTTTGGCGGTTATTTATTTACCATTTCATTTAATTATGTATTTGCTACAGATATTGCAATAAATGTTTTACTCAACTAAGTATTTTTCTTGAATTTTATAATTAATGAGAGTAAAAATTTGTCATAATTTGCTGGTCTTATCTCAATAAAAAGTACATTAAACAGGAAATAATTTGTATATTCTCAGGACATTTAGAAACATTGTTTGTAAAGCAATCGTCACATTCAGTAATGTGTGACAAGGGTAACTTGCAAGAGAGACACGTGCAGTACGTGCAGCACATGGGTTGTTATGGCGACTTGCGCTAGAGACGAGCCTTCACGCTTCGGAAGCGCTAACTGTTTGTGTAGTACGTATTACGCAAAAAAGGGGATTCTGTTTATATGACGTCAGATACCCTTAGCGCGCGCTAGTCGAAGTGGTACTTCTCTTTGAAACCAAATTGCAATACATTGTCGTGATATGAAAATTATTTAACATATGCCATGTTGTAGATAAAAGATTTCTCTGGCAAATGACGTTATAAGTTTATTTTCCAAAATTTATTTTTAATTTGAAACACTAACATCCTTGTTGGCTCTTTAACATTTTAACTTTCTTTTATTGAAGAATATCAGATATATCTATTGCTCAGTTGTAAAAACTTTCAATTTCATTTCATCAGTAGTAACTAGACAAGAAAACAAATCCAGATTTGAAATGTTAAGTGTCAGTGAGATCATATTTCTGGATTTACTGTATTTTGAAACTACTTCAAAAGTAAGAAGATACTTTGGTAGAAAATGTCAAAACAAATTGTTTAATCATCATTTTTCTGACTGTGAATTGAAAACCTTAAATCTCTAAATAAGTTTAATTTTGAGGTTGTCTGAAAAAATGTTGAAGTGATATGTCCTGATCGTGAAGCTGTTTCTGAAAATCTGAATATTATGTAAATACATATTTCTCCATTTAATTGTTGTTCTTAGCAGTGGCTGCATGCTGCTGCTAGTCTTTAATGTCTCTAACATTCTTGTAAATTATAGAACACAGGATTGATCCCTTTTATTTCAATGAAAAGTGATGCGTACGTTGGACTTAGTGCATTTACCGGGTAAGTAATAATTATATTTGTCCTCCAGGCGAAAGGCGAGAAGAAGTGTGTCCGTGGATCGCCACATAAAAACTTGTTTACATACATCTCGCAGTTAGCCACGATAACGAGTCTTTGTCAATGTCCGGTCGAAATATCAAGTAAAATTCACACCAAAATTGCGTGTGCATTGTTGACCCGTAACGCATCGATAATTAGCTTTACAAAAGGCCCGAAGCCTAATTTCGCTTAGGGCTATTTTCATCCACGTGTTTGCATTGCCTCAGGTTTGCCTCGCCCGTACCTGCTATCTGCCTCGCATCTAGCGAGACAGGGGAAAAAATCGGTAACTCGCCTTACTCCCGCACTTCATATCATGTGAGCGAATTGTTTGTTTTAAAAAAAATATACGGCAAAATAAAGGGGAAAGAATGGACTACATTCCCATATAAAATTAGCAAATGTCAAAAAAATAATAAAGACACAGCAAGCGCCGTGAAAAAGGTCATGTTTACACTTCATAAATTTTGAAACAATCGGCGATTTTCACAACTTCTTACAAATTTATCACGGCTAAAATACTGAATGCATTTTCATAATTTTTATATCACAATAAACCGAAAAGAAAAATCTTTTATTCTATATAAAATGCGCATATTTATTCACAGAAATAAAGATACAATTTTACCTTTCTGAGAGGCATGTGAAACCAAACGGCACACAAACTAATCAACATATTTTCATCAGTTATGGTTCGAGGTTAGCGTTTATTTGAAAGGTCAAACAACATAACCATATTTGGGTTGACATGTGCTTATTTGTCAACTGGTTCGAGATTATGATTTATTGGAAAAGTGCGATGAACGACCGTTTGCAATGCCGCATACATGTTGTAAGTATTTACTATTTTTATAGGTGGAAATAAAAACAAACTTTACATAGCTATAGAATTATAATCAAAGGTCGCATTCTAATGATTTTATGTCATTGTGAAGCTAGACATCTTGTCTTCAATTCCGTATCTAAATCGAATTTTTTCGTTTGGTATTTATGATGTTACGAGGCCCAAATCAAAGACAATCTTTATAGTAATAGAATAAAAACGAAAAATCATAGAAAATTCATTCAAAGTTTCGGGTGTGAATTAGCCATTTGTGTACGGGTGTCGCTACTTGAATTTGTATTGAACGCCCGTATATAGTCCGTATTCGCCATGTAGATGCGGTATATTTTGTAAAAACGGTACCGGAATCGCCGCCTGGAAATTCCGCCAGCAGAGTTAGTTAGTGCCTAAGCCCAAACTACTGCTGCGAGCTGCGAGCCTGTAAATTCCGCCACAGGGGCTAAAATTGGTAAAATAGAAATACGCAACGTTAGGGATAACATTTGCATAATTCTGTAAAGTTTAGTTGTGATTTGATGATTATATAATGTAATAACAAAATATTAAACATTTTTCTAGGTCATGTTTTATTTTGAGAATATTATAGTTTGAAGATTTTCAATTTTTATTCTCTATAAAACGACCAAATGACAGCTGAATGACCTTATCTTTGGGGATATGTGGTTCGTTAGTGACTCTAAATGACTTTTAAATCCTTCTTTTGGAGGTTAGGTGATTTTTGGTACATATACATAACACCACTATTATTAGTATTCACTTATATCATGGCTGCTATGAGTATATAGTAGGGAGAAAGTCTGCAACATGTGATTATATTTAGCATTGAAACCTGTGACCACTGGCTGAAACATCTTGAATAATAGGAGATATATGTATTAGAAAATATAAGATACCCAAGACAATAAAACACAGGCAGTCAATGGGACCGACAGCATGCTTTATGAGACAATAAAACATGCTCATGATTTCAGATGTCAGTTAGAGCGTCACTTAGCAAATGATGTCATATTTTACGTCACTCTGATTGTTCAGTTGCTGGTGAATGTGTTCTACGACGGGAGGCATTAATATTTTTTTTAATAGTTTATGCAGGCAATTAACACAATCTCTCCACGGTTTTTATATAAAATCCTGTAATTGTTAAGGGGCATCTCATATAAGAAATAGAAGACTCGTTGTTGTGCTTTATCGCAGAATAAAATATAGCAGAGAGCATAAAACACGAAGGGCGCATCCTGCTATGTTTTATTCAACGATAAAGCACGCCAGCTCTTCTTCTATTTCTTAAATACATTTAACTATGATTCTGGTGCTTGTTACAAGGATATTGACATGAAATGCAGTTGACAGAATTAAGTTGATGTATTCATTGTTTAAAGTGAAAATCCAGTTTATTTTCTCTCTCAATATTTCACAGTGAAGATTGAAAAGGTTAATTTCCTTTGAGATTCGGATCCATCATATCATATTCATTGCACACTAACTCAGAGACTTCTTGTCTTATTGTAGAAATCCAAGATAACCAATCCTATTCAATAGCTTTGATCAAAATCCTCTTTAGTTGCAGTTAAATTGACATATTCTAAATGGGAATTCTTGCTCCAGCAAATATTTTCAAAAATTCTAAATTGGAATGTGCAAGGTTCAGATTAATCGTTTTCTGGGCCAAATGATTTCTTGACTGGCTGGGAAGAAAAATCGGCCAATTTTCCCGATTAATTTGATGGGGGAGAGCTGTGGATGGTCAATTTATAACTTCACTCCAGTCAAATGAAATGCTGATCACTCAAGCGAAACATCACGAATCAATAAGCATTGAGAAAAGAGGATGTAATCTTCTAAAATATGGCTAATGTTCCGTTCAGTATAAATGATGAATATCCAAATGTTGCGTCTAATCGTATAAGGATACCTGTCATGTGTCTGGTTTCTGGTCAGCAGATAGCGGTGATAACCTACTGAAATATGAAATCTGATGCTTTTAGTCTCATTTCACTCTGATTATTGGCTCACTGTCACTGAGAACTCGGGTTTTGAAATATGTACCGGTAATAAAATTAATTGAAGAATATATTGGTTTTGATGTATGTATTCACTGATTGTGATAGAAGAACATTTTCTTTTGTTTAAATCCATGCATTTTGAATTTTGATTTATTGAATCATTTTAGGATTCATTTGTTTCGTCATAAAAAAAAAATCAAATTTGTATGATATCCCTAGGAAACTTTTCACCATGAAAGGCTTTTTTTAAAAGAAATATTTGGCATCATTTAAGTTTTAGATTCATGAGAGAAATAATAAATAATCAAAAACAACTTCACTGCATAACAGTGTAATGTCCATGCATGTAATGCTTGACATATTTCAAAGAAATTCTGTTTAGATAATTTAACCAATTGATATGAATTACATTTTCAATGTATGTTTCTAATATATGTATTGTTAACCCTTTCTGACTATCATTATGTAATCATATTTATGTATGTTTTTCTGTTTACAACAACAATCTATTTAGAAGTAGAAGAAAGCTGCTATCGTTAGCTCCGGCAATTATCTTGCATTGGTCTAAAGATAGACAATCCAAGAATATCCCAAGACTCAGGGAGGGTTGACAGAAATGTCTGTTGTCGACATCACATATACTGAGTGTACATTATTATATATGTAAGTTACATAATGTAACTGACATACCTGCTTCGAACAATCTGTCATGCAGTTCTTTTCAATGAAATCATTATCACCAAGGACAACTCTGTCTCTTATATATATATATAACAACTGGAAACTTTAAGTCATTGTTCACCTTAGTTAAATACTTAAGGTGAAACTTCTAACAAAAGGAAACACTTTCTTCATATAGGTGTTTTTTGAGCTCCACACATCCTAACTGCACAGTGTCATAAATTAACTAAATTATACCACTTTGGTTTTCATTCAATGACATGTACGTTTATTTTTCTGCCAAACTTACGTGATGTTTTGTGTTTCAGTTATCCTCCCCCGTCTTGCTGCCATGGCGATGGCCAACAACAACGTTACCAACGAGACCAAGAAGATGGACATCGCTCTCCAGATGTTTGAAGCCTACAGTGCCATGTCTTGTTGCTGTATCCTTGCTTTCTTCCAAAGTTCCAATGCTTGCTTGCAAATGAAGTGTTTCTCTCTGGTACCTCTTTTCTCCTTAAAGAGACTGAGCTAGGAGGTTTGTACTAGACCTTGGGCCGTTCCACAAACTGATCTTAGCCCTAAGAGTAATTGCAAGCCCATCTTCTATTGGCTAAGATTGATCTTAGGCCTAAGATCAGTTAGTGGAAAGGCCCCTGTACGTTCATCAGTGACTGATCTTAGCATCATACTTCAAGATATTATATTAAGATTTTGTTCAAAATAAGATCAAAGGTGTGTCGTCAGAATTCTTCAATGCCTGTGAAACTTATTGACCTGAACATAATTTTCAAGGTCACAGTTTAGACTTCTTAGTTTTGCAAGTATCAAGCTTGTTGAAATGATAAGTGAAGAATTCATTATTTTGTTAAAAATTGGTGACAAAGATTATAGGTAGGATATCCAAGTGCCTTAATTCTGGTGATCTTCAGATGATTACAAAGGTCAATCAATAGTGCCTGGTAAATCATTCCATGTTATATAAATTTCAGGATGTGCAGGGAATAAATTTTTTTAATCTCAGATTATCTAGCCTTGAAATAGGTGACCCATCCAGTGAGAAACCGCCCACATTGTTGCCTCGCATACTCTTTTAGCGGGGACTCTTCCCCAGCAAGGAATTAATGACTTGTGCCAGTCTCCATCTCTGCCTTCCTGTGTTGGTATGGTGCAGCACACTTTGAAGGTCAGGTTCAGTGTGCTGCTATACTAACGCAGGAAGGTAAAGGAAATGGGACTAGACTTAAATTAGCCAGTGATGGAGACTGGCGCAAGTTGTGCCTTGCGGGGGAGGTGTACCGTCCCTGAGATATGTAGAGTCCTAAGTACTAGAGTAAAGTCCTCAAATTTCGTCCACTTTAATGGTTGACCTCGCTCGCCGGAATTCTAACCCTCACTGGCCTCACTCGGCACTTTTCTTTCAACAGTCAGCCCAAGGCGAAGAGTCTTTGTTATAAGAAAAATGATTGGATGATATTCTAAGGGGGGTAACTCTTATGAATGATATAGCATAAACGTAAAGGTATGCGTCGGGTAATTTTGTCCACCATCTCGTAATTTCGTCTACACAGTTTTAAGTAACGGAGACACTGCATTATAATTTCGTTCACTTGTTTATGTCGTTTTCAAGTCTCCCGGGCGGGAAGGGTGTGACGTAACAGCTTCATCCCGTTGTATCACCCATTCAACATTGCTATTTGTATCATGTGACTAATATCATGTGACTGCTATTCCTAGCAAGAAAAATAACAAACAAGACAACATTTTGGGGGTAGGACAGGCTGTAAATTCGCCTTTATTTGAAAAGTGGACAGAATATCAGGACTGGACGAAATTGTAGGACTTTACTCTACCACTAAAAGAACCTTTCACATATAGATTCCTCTAACTTTCCTGAACGCAGTGGGAGTATTATGTTTGCTTGCCAGTTCTCATGCTGAATGCAGCATACACTTTTTTGTGGGTTTTTTCCCATTTTCCTGGAAAAAAATGTGTTTCCTCTGTGACAGAGTTAAAGAAATGTCGGTGACCTTATACATGTGAGATGTTATTTAGCAGCTCCGAGCTGCTATCAGTTTTTGTGCAGTTTCCGCCGCCGCTGCCGCGTTTTGTATTTGCTATAACTTTTTTCCTAGAAGGTTTTGAGAACTCATATACATAACTTCTTACTTATGCCCCTGGGGAATTTTTTTGACGTGTTCACATTCAAGGTCAAAGGTCAAGGTCACGGTTTCTGAAATCGCTAAAAAAATGCTTGTAAACACCAAGATTTGAAAAGGTTTTCGCTAACATCCGTCAAAGGTCAAGGTCATAGCGAGGTCACAACTTAAGCATGCTTTTGCGAAAATGTCTTATTTCAACTATTAACACTTTGAATCATTACATGATTTTGATACACAATGAACAGTGATCACTAATTGTGTGACCTTGAATTTTAAAGGTCAAGGTCACTAAATAACTTTTTTCCATGAAGGTATCAACACCTCATATATATAGCTTCTTTCTTGTACACCTGGGGAATTATTTTGACATGCTCACATTCAAGGTCAAAGATCAAGGTCATGAGTTCTGAAATCACTACAAAAATCCTTGTAAACACGATAATTTCAACAACTTCTGTGCTATCAGGCCCTAACTTGGTATATAATCAACTAAAATCTGTCCAAGGTCAAGGTCACAGCGAGGTCACAACTTAAGCATGCAGTTGCGAACATGCCTTATTTTAACTATTACACTTTGAAGCATT
This sequence comes from Gibbula magus, assembly GCA_936450465.1. Classification (NCBI taxonomy): domain Eukaryota; kingdom Metazoa; phylum Mollusca; class Gastropoda; order Trochida; family Trochidae; genus Gibbula; species Gibbula magus. The sequence continues at coordinate 29,589,757 of OW388299.1, read as the reverse complement.
ACATGATTGTTATACACAATGAAAAGTGATCATTGACTGTGTGACCTTGAAGATAAGAGGTCAAGGTCACGAGATATGGTCATGGTGACCAGTTCTGAAATCTCTAAATAACCTTTTCCAAGAAGGTATTAACACCTCATATACATAGCTTCTTTCTTATAAATCTGGTGAATGATTTTGACATGATCACATTCAAGGTCAAAGGTCAAGGTCATGAGTTCTTAAATCACTACAATAATCCTTGTAAACATGATAACTTTAAACATTTTTGTGCTGTCAGGCTCTTATTTGATATATATCAGCTATGGAGAAAGTCCAAGATATGAAAACGTTTTCGCTAAAATCTGTCAAAGGTCAACTTCACAGCAAGGTCACAACTTAAGCATGCTATTGTGAATGCCTTAATGAATGCCTGAATGTTAACATTGAACACTTTGAGTCATTGCATGATTGTTATACACAATCAAAAGTAATCATTGATGGTGTGACTTTGAAGGTCAAAGGTCAAGGTCACGAGATATAGTGACCAGTTCTGAAATCCTGTTAATCTTTTGGTCCAATTTTGAAATCAGAAATAGGTTTTAAGAACAAACTTGTGAAAAGTGACCCCAGTGATGATTCAACTTGTTAGAATAACTTGAATAATGAAAAAAAAATTGTCCAAAAAAATTCCCATTTCATTTATGCTGAGGAGAAGGCGGAACAGGGAAAGGCGAGACCCAAAGTTTCGGAGCTGCTCTGCTTTTGCGGTGTCCCGCAAACGCTCATCTAGTTATAGGAACATTTTGAGAGGGTTAGTATTTTTGTGAGGACAAAATTTTAGGAGATATTCTCCTTTGTACATATATATATTTATATATATATGAATCATGATATTTTTCATATATGAGTTAAATACAATCCGTCTGAAACAAATTACTGAGGGTAATCTTTTGCTGGCTTTATTTTTGACATTTTGACGAAGAATTAGGCACAGTGTGGAAAGCCTCTGTGCTATGGCATAACAAGACACTTTTGATCAGTCAGGTGATCATTTGCTACTTCAACGATATTCTAACATATAAATCTATGATTATTACTACTAAATTGTAAAATAAGTAAAATTAATACAACATTTTAAAAACATATTTGACGTAAAAAAAACAAATTGTTTAATTTCCAACAGTACCATTCAATGATTAAAACTTTATTACATATCATTATAGCTAAAATGGATGGAATTATCATGAAACCAACCTCATGTTATTTGAAATGAGACAGCCCTCTCAACGCTGGCAGGTTTCACCGCAATGCATAGCCACAATGGTGTTTATAGGCTTTCTCCCTACAATAATCACTAGTCTAGCCCTTTCGTCATCATTTGAGTGAAATACTCTTGAAAGCGGCAGTAAATCCCAAATCACCCCACTTCATTTGTTAATAATCTGAGATCCCTCCAAAGTATCAATTCAAAATTGTTTTGATAAAAATGCTGGAGCCGATGTGGCAATTAAACAGTAAACCATAGAGAAAAAAGCATATGTCCATAAATTTTCTTATTATCATTGTATTATTTGAAAAAGCTAGTTCATGGATTTTCTTATACCAAGGCTTCAATCTTTAAACATTTTGACAGCAACGTGGAATTTCAATTAATTATTCAAGAATTTTAAGACATTACCCTTTTTTGACACTTTGTATTATTCAAATTTTCAGTTTTTGACAGGTCATTGCGACAACTGAGAACAATTTGACTTTGGATAAATGTTCTTTTTCTGAATTCATCATTATAAAAATATACAGTTTTGTTGTTGGATATTTTATGATCAATTTGGAGTGCAGTGGAGTGTTTTTTATCAAGTAATTATTATTTCTGTCTGGAAAGCAATAGATTGAAAATCTCTAGAGAATTTGCAATCAACTGTCCGCACGTAATTGCAACGCACTTTATGCTCCTGGTTTAATTGGGTATAAAACTGTCAACACTTTTAAACGTTTATTTGAGAATTATAGCTCTTGATTTCTAAGTGTTAACTGCCATAATACTAGCAGCCGCGATATAAGTGAAATACTCTTGAAAGCGGCGTTAAACCCCAACTCACCTCACCTCACCTCTAAGTGTTAAACAAGAAACTTGATGTTGAGATTAAATTCCATAAAGTCCATGATATAAGAAAATCTTGACATACAGATTGTTAGAGTCTATTATGAAAGATAAAGCCAGAGATAAGTAGTTTTGGATATCTAAGTCTAAGTTTTAGATTTTGATGATGAAAGTAATAAATATATCCTCATACTATCCCAATCATAGTCACTGATATGAATGTAGATATGACACACTTGAATCTGTCCCAACCATAGTCACTGATATGAATGTAGATATGACACACTTGAATCTGTCCCGACAATAGTCACTATTATGAATGTAGATATGACACACTTGAATCTGTCCCAACCATAGTCACTGATATGAATGTAGATATGACACACTTGAATCTGTCCCAACCATAGTCACTGATATGAATGTAGATATAACACACTTGAATCTGTCCAAACCATAGTCACTGATATAAATGTAGATATGTCACACTTGAATCTGTCCCAACCATAGTCACTGATATGAATATAGATATGACACACTTGAATCTGTCCCAACCATAGTCACTGTTATGAATGTAGATATGACACACTTGAATCTGTCCCAACCATAGTCACTGTTATGAATGTAGATATGACACTTGAATCTGTCCCAACCATAGTCACTGATATGAATGTAGATATGACACACTTGAATCTGTCCCAACCATAGTCACTGATATGAATGTAGATATGACACACTTGAATCTGTCCCAATCATAGTCACTGTTATGAATGTAGATATGACACACTTGAATCTGTCCCAATCATAGTCACTGATATGAATGTAGATATGACACACTTGAATCTGTCCTAACCATAGTCACTGTTATGAATGTAGATATGACACACTTGAATCTGTCCCAATCATAGTCACTGTTATGAATGTAGATATGACACACTTGAATCTGTCCCAATCATAGTCACTGATATGAATGTAGATATGACACACTTGAATCTGTCCCAACCATAGTCACTGTTATGAATGTAGATATGACACACTTGAATCTGTCCCAACCATAGTCACTGTTATGAATGTAGATATGTCACACTTGAATCTGTCATAACCATAGTCACTGATATGAATGTAGATATGACACACTTGAATCTGTCCCAACAATAGTCACTGATATAAATGTAGATATGTCACACTTGAATCTGTCCCAACCATAGTCACTGATATGAATATAACAGCTTGTCCTATGTATCTGTACAAAGTGTGTCTCAAAGATGAAATATCTAAATGCATCTCAGCCTTTTATGTAAATAAATTAATATATGACTGTTATCTCATTAAAAACTTTATCTGTCACACGGTTAGTTTCTAACATATATCTGTTCCCCAGACTGTCACATACTGGTTTGATGGAGATGGGTAAATGTTGAATACAGACTCAATTTGCAGTTATATGATTACTGTACTGTTGTCTTGGTGAACCAGTGTTTGAAGCTGTACAAATTGTGTCTCAAAGTAGAGAATAGCGGGATGATGTGTCCATTTACGGATTAAATTCCAATGGTTCGATGTCAATGCATGAATGTCACTAATATATGTTACTTTTACCTTATTATAAGCATTGTTTGGAGTTGTAACAAACTCTGTTGGACCTATGATCAAAGAAAACCTGCTGACAATGTATTACTAGATAGATGATAGGTCCAATGGTTTGAGGGGGCGGGATAGCGCAGTGGTTAGAGCGTTCAGCTTCGGATCAAGAGGTCAGGGGTTCGAATCTTACCAGGTGCTTGGCAACTTTCTCTGCTGTAGAGGTGAGGTGAGGTGAGTTGGCGTTTGACGCCACTTTCAAGAGTATCTCTGCTGTAGAGAACTGTTCTACATACAGTAAGGTTTGGGTGCAATGCTCCACTGAATTTCAGTGCAGTACCACCTTTGGTTTGCAAGTTGCCACAATGCATAGCCACATGGCATTGCAAGCTTTTTTTCCTGCAATAATACTGGCATAACTTAAGTGAAATACTCTTGAAAGTGGTGTTAATCCCCAACTCACCTCACCTCACCTCCAATGGTTTGATAGAGAGAGATTATATCGATGGCTGACTTGCAGACTACCAGTGTGGCCAGATTAATAGAGTAAATAGCTCAAACTGCTCCCATGTGACTATTTGCAATGTCAGCGAGGAGAGGGAATATAGTACAGTCAGGACAACCAAGTACTAATTTCCTAGCAACTGTTCAGATGTTCCTGTCTGGGTGTAATTCATAACCAATGTATGTCAAATCCAGAAATATGTTGCAATTACCTGCAATATACCCTGTGTGATGATTTCAACTAAGCAGCTACCTTTAGGGAGGAAGGATGCCATGTAACGAGGCAAGTTTGGGTGACCCAGTTTCCTGCTAATGGACTCCAAACTAAAGTGTTTTAGTCCCTGGTGGTTCCAGAATGGATGATTACAAGATCAGCAGAAAGTTGGGTCCGTTGATTTCCCTCTTGTCTCCACCTGCAACTTACGATGCAGATAAACGCCATGTAACATTTTTTACGCCAATTTAACAAATCATTGCCCGAAATGTAAGAGTATCTTGCATAAAATCCAAATGAATCATAATTATTTACGATGGATTGGTGAGGTGATAAAGTAGAATATGAACTTTTTTATTGGTGAGGTTTTGACAAATGATTACCTGAACATATTCATATTCATGTCTCCCTTTTGTTTAAAATTTTGAATCCTAATTATGATGAATTGGTGAAGATATAATCACAAAAATTTAAATGGTTGATTATGACAGATCATCGGTTATTCAAGCATTACTGATTAAGTCTTCCTTATAAATAATCATTATTATTTATCCTAGTGATACAAACAAATATGAATAAAATGTATATTTAATGTGGTGTTAAGCTGTCAAGCTGTTACTTTGTACTGCATTGTATTTTTAAGTTGTAGTAGATTTGATATTTATAACAGAAAGGCACTGATTACATGGAGAATATCTGTCCTATGAAAAACTGTCTGATGTGGCTTTTGTGAAACTATAAACTAAAATATGGTAAATATGGATCAATAATTCAAAGATATTCCATATGTCATAGAGTTGTCTTCATTTCTCATCAGCATTCTTTATCATCCCTGCTCCTTTGGTACAGTGAGTGCTATCTGTCTGTCTGTCCGTCTGTCCATCAAACCATCACAAGTTCTATTCTATCACAAATGAATTTGGTAGTTTTGCTATTCAGAATTTTAAGAATAACGTACACTTTGATAGTTTGATGTTACAATCAAGAATAAACTTCATTTCCAATTTGAAACTGCACTGTCATGGATAGTATGCATCCTGATTACATTTGACCCTATTCCGAGGAATAAAATCTGCAAAATAATGCATTTACCAGTTTACAAACTGATTCTATAGATTCCTTGCCACAAGGTCTGATGAAACCCGGTAAAGATGTGTGTTCTGTACCAGTTTAGTGCAGACAAAACCCAGTCATTAGCTGGCCAATCACATCATGGTTTTCAAATGATCATGGTTTAAAAGCAATCTAAATCATTTGTTAACACATTCTGATTGTTATGAAAACAGATGAAAGGATGGCTGCCAGGAGTTATTTTCTTCTAGCATCTCAAGACGAAAGCTTTTGACGGACATCTTGTGATTGGCTACCTGAATTGCATCAGAACATGCAAGCATGTGGGTCATCATCAGACTGTTTGGAGAGGAAACCTCCGATTGGTACAAGTTTGTACCCTGATAGATACACTATTTTACAACTTCCTCAGATTTTAATCAGACTGGGATAGAATGACAATGAAATTTATTGACCATATCAAACAGGTGGTGACCTTGCTCCTTTTGGTTTAAGAATTTGAAAATATTGAAATCTTTGGATGAGACAATACAAATTTGACAAAGGTTATTCTCAATGCCACAGACAGGTGTTGCACGTATTTGATGCTTGTTGTACAACTTCTTGGTTGTTGTTGTTTCTGATTAGATATTTAACATCACAACAAGCTCCATATTTGTTTATCTCCTTAACGTGCAAGTCTTGAATGATCAACTGATCCAGGAAGCGATGTTGCCGGGACTACGTTGTCTGCGGCAGGATATGGCAGTGATTGCCCCGGAACACGAGGAGGTGGTTGCGTCGATGATCAGAGAGTATGAGACCAAGATGGAGGGCACTCGCTCTAACGATAGGTGGGTGTATACAGTTGATCATCTGAAACAACAGATTCCAGACAATTTAGAACAATAGCACAGTGTATAGCATATTTGTCTTCACATTAAGAGTCCGGGTTTGAATCCTGATATGGTTACATGTTGTTAGGTTTGGGTGCATTTGATGCCTCTGAAATTCAGCGAAATTGCACCCAAGGTTTGTAAAGTACAATCTAAGCCAGCAGGTTTCACTGCAAATGCAGAGCCAGTGGTGTTGCAGGCTTTCTACTTACAAACAAATCATACTCAATGATACATATGAAATAAAAAATTCAAAAACTGCTATTGTGCATCTCACCCACCAATGATCAAAGTATTTCAAGTTGGGTTGAAATGGCTGGTCATACAAGATATAGGATAGAGTAGACTGCTGGTTAGAGAAATGGATTCATTTCAAGCTGATCTCTCGAGGGCTGTTCCTTTCAAACTATCGGTTCTTGTTCCGAATGTCCGGTACATGCACCAAGTAAAAGGGAGTGACTCCGAACACTGTTCTGGGTGTGCGGAACATGTTCTATTGCTCTGTGGCTTGCACCTGCTTTTTTTTTTGGAACATGTTCCTCACGCCTAGGACAGTGTTCGAAGCTACTCCTTTCACAACGCACATGTACTGGACAATCAGAACAAGAACCAGGCAGTGAAAGGAGCAGCCCTCTGTTGATCAGCATACCATTTAGAGTTGTCTCCCATGTCCCCTCTGGATCTGCAACTGCAACTGCATGGTGAAATTGTTTCTTTGTAATATTTCTGAGGTTGATTATTCTGATAATTATTACTTGTCTCTGCGGTGGAATATACATATAAATACGAGATCGGTTTGATTCGTTGATCTTCAAGACAAGGTGGTACTCAGGTCCAGGTAAATCTGTTCTAATGTTAACTGCCTTATCCGTGAATTTAGATTAAAGTATTTTGTCTCAAGCAGAATCTTGCACTAAGGAAGATCAGCTATCAAATTGTCTGATTATGCATTGAAAAGAGTAGAGTCTAGTTCTTCACTGAAATTTGACTTTCAATGAATTGCAAAGTCTGAAATTCACAAGTTGCAAACAGTTCATGAATAAAGATTGGGCTAGAAAGATAGTTGAATCTTTGAATAAAGCAAGCAACAAGATTTGTTAAAACCGATCGACTGAATTTTTTTATGTCCAGAATCCACTACCTTTTACAAAATAAGTCCAAAAAGCTTGGTTGGTGTGGAAAGGTGCAACTTTGTTTTATAGTAATTTTTAATGGATTATTTTTTCATAGCATATTTAATAATTTGAATCTAATTATTGGGTGTTTACCTCTCTTTGTATACATTGGTTACTACATTTGTTGACCAAAGTATATTGTAGAAAGTATTAAAAGTATCAAATAAAATTTATTGTTTCAGGGGTGGAGCACATCTGGGAGTGACGACAGAAGACGTCAAATCTCGCGTCATGTCACGCATCAAAGATACAAATCTCTCCAACATCTTCACGCGCAAGAAATAGACAATGAAAAGGACAGAAATCTCACGACTTACAGATCTTACATCTCCTTTCTTTTAGTTTACAAAATTCATATTTGAAAACAGAATTATTGCATAATCAAGCCTTTGAAGGGCATTTAGCAGTGGAATACAAAAAAACAAGCTTTCTGGATTAACAATAGTGAGGATAGTGATTAAAATACAGATAATAATTAGTCTTCAAGCAGTGAGTTTTATGAAAGGTTCCTTCTATAGAGAATCTTTGCAAGAATTCATACTATTTTAAAGATGAATAATAATATCATATATGAGATGAAAGCAATAACCAATAGGAATGAGTACAAATTGAAACTCTTGTGTGTACAATTACAACAATGTTTTGGTTTTTGTGTGAATAGAATATTATGAGCATTATATCACCCCAATAACATGATATATATGTGATGTCAGATGTACAAAGTTGCCTATTGTTCATATTTCAGTGTCTGTGTACTCAGTGAAACAAATAAAGGGAAGGTTTTGTAAATATGTTGATAAAACACAGGGAAACTTTCTAATTTATAGCAAAGTTCTATGACTTTCAACTACTCTCAGCATAGTCATGACTTAAAGGGACTGTAGCACGTTTATAATGGGAATAAAGAGAATTCACAAAATTGAAAAGACATTTTACCAATTGCAAAACAATTCTCCTCAATCAATGAATAGAGTTCTAAAACAAATGTTATGGTCCACTTATGGTCCATTTCCCATCCTCAAATTATTTAAAAGTGTTCACACTATAATGACCGCTAGCAGTTTTTGTTTTAGACGTGTCACCGTTTTCTACAATTACAGATAACCATGTCGCGTAATGGACTGTTTTACCCTCTGAAGTTAATATATATTGCAGTAACTGATATAATGAATGAACAAACTGAACATATACGAATGCACAAACACATGCTACAGTGCCTTTAACATAAATCATTTTAGACATAAAGTTACATTTTGAATAGAAATAAAAGTTACCTTTTCTAAGCTAAGAGGCCAATCATCAGAGAATTATCAATTGATTTCACCGATATTTGGTTGGCACAGGGTCGATTTTTTTCTGTTAACCCTTTATGACCCTGTTCAAACTTCAGCAAGTTCTCTTTATCCATGTTTCAAGTATTTTGTATTTGTTTCTACTGGGACTCTGTGTATGTATATTTACCTCACCCGGTCTAACAGTGTACAAGCTTTATATACCCCGTCTGTCTGAGACAGGGTTCTGTATCATGTCATACTGTATTAATTTCCTTGAATACAACCCAGGTCTCAAATAGATTTGAGAGCAAAGGATATGTGTTTTTTCCAATTAAACGAGAATTGTGCCCTTGATAGTTTTTTTGTCTGAACCTGTGCAATATTGTTAAAGTATTATTTAATTGCATTTTGTGCTTGCCAAATGAAACTTCTTGTCATTTTGTACATGACATCATATGAAATGATAAGATTTACAGTAATTGACGTAATTGATCAGTCAAACTTCAAATCATGTTCAATATTAAAATACAAATGATATCTATACAGTAAATGAACAGTTGATAATGTCATATGAATATGTTTGTTTGGACATTATATTTCATTTCAGATACTGATAGTGACAATGATAAAGGGGAAGTAACTCTTCCGTGACTGCAGTACAAAAGTCTTAAAATATATTGCTTTAAACAGTTAATTTAGAATTTTAGACTTCATTCAACAATTTGATTTAAAATTCTAAGGAATGACTGAACAAAGTGACATGGACAATATTATCAGTAAGGTTATTTTTTTCAAAATTACATATTCCTAGGAAAAATATCAGTTTGGTTTCTATACAGAAATATTTAAAAAAAATAAAACTGTTGTACTAGCAAGAAATGTAATAGGGTATATTTGAGCCTTGTTTGCCTTTACATGCCAATAGTTACAATAATAACACAAAGTTTAAGAGTTTTTGTTAGTCCAAATTTGATTTCTTGTGATGAAATCATCAGAATCTTTGAACAAAATGGATCTCATTTGGTGTGGGTATATATGTCATAATGTCTTCATTCCCTGTGTTCCAGATTGCTTTCACTGTTAAGTCTGTATAAATCTGTCAAAGCAATGTACAGCTGTATATGATGCTTTCAACAAACATGTAAATATATTTATTATTGGCCAGTTCCAATAATCATGCCAGAGTTATCTCCCTTTGTTTAATACTGTGTTGTTGTGCATTCGCCTTTTTCAAATATATGTTTGTAAAATGATAAAATTTGGCGTGAATTCATTGAATAAAATCAGAGGAAAAATCTGTAGTATAGATTTTTGCCGTTGGTGATTTAAATAGCACCGAGAGACATACCCTTTTGGAACAGTTTACTTGGGAAGAACTGACTTGAGTTACTGTGTGCATGGAGAGTATGGCCTCACAAGGCATGTGTAAATAATGGAATTATATTTGTCTGAAGTTGATCACAGATAAATTGCTTTGTGAAATCTGGAAAGAAATTAAATCATCAATTTAAACATAAGATATTATTTCTCAACAAATCATTTTTGTAATGAAAGATAGAAACATTATTTCTAAAAAAAAAAAGGTTCATGCATGAATAATTCTTTTATCACATAACACAATCTCAACTTAATTGAATCAGTTAGGTTTGTTCATTTAAGTTGAACATTTCAATAAAAGTATGATCTGGTTTTGTTTTCTATATATAATAACCATATATGTAACAATTTTACAATATAAATTCCTTTTAACATATATACAAATATATATATCAGCCAAGTTATTGATTCATGTAAGCTTTTCAGCATTTACTTTGTATTAATTTGTTAATGATTCTTTTAAAATATCTTTTGAACACACAAGTAAGGAAGAATTTTGAAATTTCATTTGGTTGTATACAATATTTCTGCCATATATTATCCAGATATATTTGAATTGAAACATAAAAAATTGGTAAAGTTATCAGGTTTTTTCTTTTAGATTTTTGGTATATTTATCTGAATTTAGTTTTACCTTAGATGCACAGAATCAGCTATGTTCAAGTATATCTTTTTTCAAAATGCCAACTGGATTTGATTTCTTTGAATTTTTTCACAAACCTTCAGAAGATTGATTTTCCTTTTATTCTTATAATTTTGAAGATTGTTGATATCGATGAAAACTTTCATGTACATAGAATATATATATATATAACACAACTTTACATTCTGTGTACTGGGTGTTACTGCCATATGTCATTCATATATATATATATATATATATACACATATCACGTTCTCATTCCCATAGTAATATGTTTATTGTATGATTCTATAACAGTTGATAATAATTGTCACGTTTCAGTGGACCGTTCTCTTCCCTAGAAGATTACTCCATTCAGATTTTCTATCGTAACCTCTGTTGCATATCAAGCTTTTTCTCTGCTAGAAATAGAGCATACTGATTGGTTGCATCAGAAGTTAGTTGTTCAATCGACAATGTTTCAAAATAAACAATTTGTAAATGCCGAAATGACTAGAGATGCCTCTTCTGTGCATTGCGCAAATATTGTTTACAAAGCAGAATTTTCGCTGCTAATGGCTGCAATACTGCCGAAGCGGCGTTAAACAATAACTCACTCACTCACTCAAAGCAGAATTTGGACGCAGATGTGAAACAATGCTTGATTGGAGAAAATAAAGACTTTTCCAGTGTTTCCAGTGTCCACAGTGTCCACCACAAGGGGATTATGTGAGAGTAGTGAAATATCGTCAATATGCAACAGACGTTATGGTAGAACATGTGAAGTAAGTAACCTCTGTGAGAAGAGAATGAGTGTCAGTATGATATATTGAAAATTGTAACTTTAATACATTCGATTTATTCTTCATTCCATTTTAACTGTTGTCAATATGTGTTGTAAACACTATGTATATGTAATACATATTATGTATATATATTTAGAATTTGTGTGATTTTGATTGTTTTTGTTGTTATTTTATCATAGTCCCTTCCATTTGTATTGATTTTTAAACATTATTTATCGTAACACCTTAGAGTTTTCTACAATAGTTTGTCTAGATTAGATTGGTTACATTTGTGAAATATCGTCTTTTTTTTAAATTTAAAAAGTTTCATTGGTAGTTGGAGGAAAAGAGTCCTAGAAAATTACTCATTTCAGTCATTTTGAAAGAAATTAAAAATACATTTAGTATTGTTCTATTAATTACTGTATAAGCAAAATATCTTCTTCTTTTTTTTAGAATGCAAAAAAGGCCTGTTTATGTGTTTTTCTGTCACGTATCTAAATATTTATTACTTTTGATTTTTAGATTTTGAAAACTTTCTCTTGATCAGGGATAGGATAACCTTGGGGCATTGTTGTATTTGTAACTCAAAGAGAGCTGAAAAAAGAGAGGAATTAATGATAAGTATAACTGGTAAGTAGGAAGTGAAATTACACAGCATTATAATGACAACTTAATTCAGTTGACAATACTAGTCATAACTGCAATTCTTTATGCCATAATATAGCTTGGGGTCCTTGATACTCTGTCCCTCCCCAGTGGTAATACTAGTGAAAGTCTGTCACACAAGGATACTGGATACTGTAATTAATTAATAAGGGTGAATAAATATCAATTAGAGTTTCTTTCGGCTTCATTGTCGACATTTCCATTGTTTCTGTAGCAAAACTCTAAAACTCTTTGTCCAATCTTCGCCAAATTTGGTATATTGTGTCTCCATATCAACGTAGATGTGCCTTTTTGGAGTTTCAGCACCTTTTTAATTCTATTTGTTCTTGTTTCATGGTAAAAATTTGGACTTGTTGTGAAGGGTATGGTCTGGTTCAGGAGCTTAACTCTTAAAATCTTGGACCCATCTTTCCCAGAATTCTCTGAACCCCATTTCTGACTCCCTATATCCACGACTGATTCACATGTATTGTCCACTTTGAGGGGAGGAGTTTGTAAAAGGCTTGTTAAAAGATTATGATAGGTTGTTTATAACTGATGAGATGGTTTTTATAAAAGATACTTCGGACACTCTATTACGTATGGTTTGTTAAGGATGGATGTTTCTTGGTTTTCATAATTGCTTGAACTAATAGAATTTATTAATTTATTTTGTCATTAAATCTTTTATTTTGTTGATGTTCCATTTGCCAATATTTATATTTTAAAAGAACAATATTCCATATTAATTTAAATATGATTATCCACGTTAATCGGCAAACATAATATCCACTATTGATATTTTATTTACCTGTGAACACCACCTCCATTAATCTATAAATAATCGTATGTATCTCCAAAATTTTGCGTGTATTTTATTTGCTTTTGGTTAAGATTGATTCTAACTCCTATAATTACTTTCTCATGTCATTAGTCATATTTTTAAAGAAAATATGTTGACAATTTCAGATAGAATTTTTTTACCTTTAATAATCTTTTCTATTTTAAATTATCACTAAAAATTTAGTAGTACATTGTCGATAAATGTTATTCATATTCACCGATATTTGTTAATCTGTTTAACCTTGCGTTACAAATATTTCATTGAAGAATTGTGTAATGGTTTCTTCCTTCAGTCACAGACCAATATTGACACATGTTCATGGCCAGGTTGTACACTTTCACAGCCCCTACCATGTATAGAGATAATGTAAAGTCACAGTTGTGAGACAAGGATAAGAGAATTAGGTTTCCACATGTGAAGACACCAGTGATGAGCGGGAGCGAAATGTGAAGGTCAAAAAATAATATCCGCCCACAGTCAGACAAACCAACACGTTTATCAGCGGTCCCACGAAACTGTGCCTCAAGTGTTGAAATCTTATCGCTACGACAATAATATTAATAGATTTGCAAGTGTCAACTCAGCTAGATCATGCATTTGAAACATTTTGTATCATGATTTCAACAAAAATAATAATAATATTATGATGTAAATTTTCTCATGTTATTTTTTGGGAAATGTATGTTATTGTATTAAACTGTTTTGTTCAGGCAGAGTACAGTCAGACCCTGTTTTACCGCACAATTTAGTTATAGTTAAAAATCAGAAAGCGAGACGTGTGGTTAAGTGAATCATCATTTGTTTTGAAATGCATATACGATTTTAAATACATTCGTGCAGATGGTCAGGTTTTGGGATACAGGGCCGGGTAAATAATCTTAAAATTCAAACTTTTTTAAAACGTTTTCTTAGAAGTTTTGACTAGAATTCCCTTATTCCTTTGTGCTTGCAAGTATATTTTCATAAAAAATATTTGTTGAAAGTGGCTGCATTGATAAAACTATTATGTGATTTATCTAAACTCACATGTAAAGAAGTCACATCAGTTCTTTCAAACATACTTACAAGAAACAAGTGTGAACTAGTTTGATGTTCCCGTGATATTGCTAACGATAACTTTGGAAAGATTTTGTGATCTTACATTTTGAGCAACTTCCCTCCGCAAGACATAACTCGCGCAAGTTTCCATCACTAGCTAATTTAAGCCTTGCTGCATTTCCTTCACTTTTCTGTACTGACATAGCGGCACGCTGCACCTAAACAGTGGGTTCTAATATGGTAACACAGAAACACTGAGGAGATGCAGCAAGGCTTAAATTAGCTAGTGTGAGTTATGCCGGAGGGAAGCTGCATTTTGAGTTGCTCAATGCTTTATTTAAAACTTTGTTAGTATTTTGTGGTAGTTTTATCTTGTAATTTATCATGTCCATTAGATTTACGAAATTTGAATTGTAATTTGCATTTACGATGCTCACAAATACATATCATAAACTGACATTGTTGCCATTTCTCTGTGAGAGAAGGAATAATAGTACATACAATCACTTCCTCAATAAATTGTGACTTGTGTTTCCATGTTGTTGTGTTTAATTGTTCAACTATAATCAACATTGATCAGTGCACTTAGTTGAAATCAAGTAGAATCACAGGATTTTGTGTCACACATTACAACTTTATTGTTATTTCAGCTCGTCAGGCCTACCGGTAGATACGGCCAGATTGAAATATGGCACGGTCTGTAAACTGTTTACACTTTCAAAATGCACCCCTGAAATTTTGAAATGGGATATTTGGGAGGAGATACTTTGCACCTAGGGGATCTAAGTTTGTATATTTGGCCGTGACCCCCCTCAAATACTGCTGTGGCAAGCAATTTTCTCTAAAAGATTTTATGGACTTCTTCTCCGTTTCCAAATGCCAATGAAGCTGACATTTTCAGAATATCATCTTTGATACATGGAGACTAAGGTTTCTTCATACTGATTCATTCCCCCAGAAAAGATTTTGGTGTCCAGCCAAAAATATTTAAACGGCTTCTCCCCAAAAAACAGTAATATGATATTTGGATGGAGACTAAGATTTGTAAATTTCATTACCCTACTCCCAAACTCATTGTGTGGCAGGGTTCATTTGAAGATAATTCTTCCTTGAAATGTAAACGTCTAAGACAATGAAATTTTCTGTAGACATAACTTTAACAATGTTGATTATGAATTGTAAATTTGTCGACTTTCCAAACCATAACACTGTTATATAGGCCACATAGGCCTTATTATTTGATATGTTATTCTTTACCTTAGAGATAATGATAATCATCAATACCTGATGAGCTACAGAGGCAATGGCTCTACTTTTATTGTTAGGTGAAGCAAAATATTAAAGGGAGAAATTTCAATTTACATTTAAAAGCCTGTCTCACCTAAACTTTAGATATTGTAAGTGCACATTGTCACTGTATGGGACCTGCGTCGGCAGGAATAATTTTTTAACGGGTATTTGTTACGCTGCTTCACCCGGGTAGGCTGAGGTCGTGTTTTCGAAAAAGCTATAGTTGTAAAAAACATTTGAATTCAAGGTTAAATCTACTTTCTATGTGCCTTTAAATGGGTATATGATCAAGACGATATGTTGAAGCATAATTTCCTAACTTCTGAGCGAAATCTGTGCATTAGTTATATAGATATGATCAAATATATCCCCTATTCCTCGAAAACATTGACTATTTAGCTATTATTCTTTAAAATGGACGATTTAAACTTTGAGAATTATATATATAGGAACATACACTCTATTGAAAGTGTACATCACTGTTTGAAATGAAATTTTTCATTATCATAGTCAAGAAAACGTGTTGAACATTTCGCCTGTTGATGTACCGATTTTTGAACATGCGACGTAATTTGAACAACGTGTTACGATTTTAGTTACACGTTTAGAGCTACTTCACATTTTATCATTTGTAAAGAAACATGGAATAATCTTCAAATAAAGTACATTAAACTTACACCATTTGGCATGTACAGCCTTATCTTGTTGCATAGATGAATAGAACCATTGAAGAAGAAGAGGACAGTATGATTCAGACAGGTGACAGCACGGATTTCGACCTCATCAACGTGAGCAACGTTGAGGAAGTCCAACAAGCTTATTTAAGTAATTCTCAAATAAACTGTACAATTCAGAGACAAATAAATTCACGACAGTCCAAGAAAAGTGAGTATTTTCCAAAACTACAACTTTTGATGAAACATTTTTGATTGTTCAGCACTCGGTTATTAACAATATTACATTTGTAGGAGGAGTTTGAATGAAGTAAAATACCCTAAAAGACTCAGATAATTTATGTTCAAGAGTTATAAGTAGTTATATATACACCTACAGGAAATTACTGTTTTGTTCTTGTTTCGCTGCAAACGTCTACAAAAAAAGTGTTTCCTCCAAAAACACGTAAAAACACTTCATGCTCACAGTAAAGCATATTTCACTTTGTTGACCTCACATGACACCTCTTCAAAATTCAAAACTGATGGAACCATCCATACCACATTTACATCGTATCCAAAAAATATTAATTCACAACTTGGAAACTAATCGTGTCCTTCCAATAAAATGCAATGCAATACGAATTTCCATCAACCTAACCACTTTATAAATCCAACATATTATATATAGTGTTTAATAAACTCGTCGCCTTACAAAATACAAGATATTTCAACCAACGAGCGATACATAATAATTATGACTGAAACAGTGTAACATCTTGTTTTCAGAAGCCAACATAACTAATATCTGTTCATATTTATGTGAAATACACTTGAAATTGTGATTTTGGAAAATTCCTTAAATAGTAAGATAGATCCAAAAATGGCTTTTAATAATGACGACCTATAATAATAATAATGACGCGTCGAAGAAGGTACATTATACCAGGGACTTTATATACTCCCTCATCCTCGATAATCCAGCGCTTTCGTTCCGATAAATCTACACGATTTATCGGAACGTAAGCGCTGGATTATCGAGGATGATACTCCCTTATAGCGTCGCTGATTATACCGACTATCGTATATACTAACATACTATCCTGTCAATGAAGCAGCCTTTGTATAAAATCAGTATCGTAGGAACATTTGTCGCAATCATTCCATCATGTAAAATGTAATTTAGTTGTTTTGTTTTGTGTCCTTTCACATTTTAATATTGCGAATAATGTTCTAAAATCGTAACACTGTCATTTACTCACGTTCAAAAATCGTAATAGCACGTTCAAAATACGTAACAGTAAAAAATTGGGTGCTTGTGTTTGAATGGAAATGTTGAAATCACGCGTGAATTAAATAGATTGCAGTCAGTTTTTACATGGAGATAAGAGGTTTTGAAGACTATCTCAATAAGAATTATTAAACAATAGTACTTAATTAGTGAATATTATGTCTCGAAAGTAGAAAATATAAAAATTACAATAAACTGACTTCAACTGTTAAAAAAAGATGACCAATGTTAATGAAATCATACCAACTTCTTAACAAATGTATTAGTGATCAGCGACCAGTAACATCTATTACCATAGAAGATCCATCTCTTTCACTCACGTGTTTTTCTAGTGTAGGGGTACCTCCCCGTTGCAAAATCGGAACACCCGTGTGAAGCAGCGTAACAAAAACCCGTTAAAAAATTATTCCTGCCGACGCAGGTCCCATACAGTGATTGTATTGTGAATGTCTTATCCTATTTGTGAATAATGTTTACATATAGATCTAGGTCTATCTCAACATCTACCTACATCAACACTGGGCTATGAGCTGTTGTTATCATTTCAAGTACCAAGGGGTTATGTGAATACTGATAACATGTCTAAAATAGCATGTTTACCTAAGAGATAAACATGTCAAGGGTCTAAATATCATGGTGGATGAGGTGAGGTGAGTATTTCACTTCTATCGCGGCTGCTAGTATTATGTGGCTTACACCATTTTGCTATGCATTGCTGTGAAACCTGCGAGCATCGACTGGAACTAGCAAACCATGGGTGGTACTACGCTGAAATTCAGTGTAGCATTGCATCCAAACCTTACTGCGTGTAGAACAGTTCTCTACTGCAGACAAAGTTGCCGTGCCCCGGTGAGATTCGAACCCCGGACCTCTTGATCCGAAGCCTAAAGCACTATCCTGCTTCCCATGGTGGATGCAAACTGAAATTACCCTTAATTCAATCCATTTGTATGCTCTGCCAAAAGTAATCCTTCAAAAACTAAAATGACAAGCAAACACATGTTTGGAGAAGGAATCATTTAAAGTTTTAAGGCTCATTCTGTCACACCCGTATTTGAACCATCTCATTAAAATCAGATCGAATGTAACACTCGCATCTCACGAGTACTGCACCGTGGAGGTCACATGACCTTTCACTCCAGCCAATCAGCAACAAGGCTAGAAATCATTTGACCGAGTTGACATACAAAACACCACATTTAATGGCACATCTAAGAAGGCCTATCTATGATCGAATTCCTTAGAGGTAAAAGGTCACAGTGGAGGTCAGGTGACATGACCTCTGCAGGGTAGAAGTCAGATCAAAGAAGTAGGTAGAGTGTTATGTTTGATCTGATTAAGGTGAGGTATAACGCCGATTTCAAGAGTATTTCACTTATATCGTGGCTGCTAGAATTGGCAGGGAGAAAACCTGCAACGCTATGTGGCTATGCATTGTGGTGAAACCTGCGAGCATCGACCCATGTGTGGTACTGCACTGAAATGTAGGGCATCATTGCACCCAAACCTTACTGCGTGTAGAACAGTTCTCTACTACAGGCACAGTTGCCTGACCCCTGGCGGGATTTGAACCATGGATCTCTTGATCCGAAGCCGAACATGCTAACAACTCCTGATCTGATTAAAAAGAGATTGGTATTTGAGTCATGACTAAAGATACAAACTTTGATTGTCTAGGTGCAATATACCTGCAAACAGAAGAAGTGTTTGCCACTCATATGGAATTGTCATTGCCACACATTTACTAGTATTATCATTTGGGCAAAAGGTGGTTCTTCATTTATTGCATTACTGGTAAAAAGTCACCAAATTTGCAGACATTGGATGCTACTGTCCATGAGATACCATTTTAACAAAAAGTTTGAAAAGAGGTCAAAGTGATTTGGTGACCATGAAAATGGAGTCAAGGTGTCTTGCGTAATCCTCCAACGATGAAGGTCAACAAACTTGGAAGACATTTGGTGCTATGTTATGGTTATGGTTATGTTATATCACGTTAACATTAGTTTGGCCTTGAAGATTAGGTCATGGTCGCCAAAGATAACTTGTATCTGTATATTCCAACAATATAATATTTGATGTCAACAAATTTGAAGACATTGGGTACAACGGTTCACCTGATATCTCTTTTTAACAAACAAGTGACCTTGAAAATACTGGTAAGGTCAAGGTCATTAACTTCAACTGGTGCCTGTGTAATCTGCTGATATAGGTTGTCTCCATTGTGTACTATGGGTTATGAGATATAGTGACAATAGTTTGAAAAGTGGTCGAAATGACCTTGAAAATTAAGTAAAGGTCACCAGATTAAACAGTGTCTGCGTCATCCAGAAATGATGCCTGTGACAAAATTTTAAGTGGATGTTATGGTTCATGAGATAATGTGTTACAAGGACGGACTACACTGAATACATAGTCCTCAATTAGTGAATTAGAAAAGTGTTACTGTCAGGTGAGATGAGTTTGGGTTTAATGCCGTTTTCAAGAGTTTTCAGTTAAGTCACAGCTGCTAGTATTATTGCAGGGAGAAAGCCAACAAGGTGACGGTGGCTATGCATTGTGGTGCCAGTTTTGGCAGGAACTAGCAAACCATAGGTGACACTGTGCTTAAATTCAGTGAAGCATTGCACCCAAACCTTACTGCATTTAGGACAGTTCTCCACAGCAGACAAAGCTTCCGAGCCCCTGGTGGGATTTACAGATTTACACTGCCACATGCCATAAACCAATCTGGCCTGGCGTGAGAGTCCCAATGAGCTTCAAATATATCTGAGGTACAATCGATTTTATATTCCAACTGAAAAAACACAAATCTTTTGTAAAAGATAATAACAATGGTTTATTGAGCCAACATTATAAGTCAACATGCTCTGGAATGCAAAACCATGAAATTAATTATCTTGAATAACAAGTTTATGATTTAGTCTTGGACATGAAAACTATAATTTTGGACATACAAACCCAGCTCTTAACTGCTTGTAAGACAGCCAGTACTCACTGCTAAATACCTTAATCATGGTACAAATGTATTTACTTGCCCAAGTTAAAAGATTGTACTGTCAAGTCTCAACTGGTTCAGTACAGTGTCATGCAAGTCCATTTAAAGGCGCTGAAGCACGTTTTTTCGCTCAAATAAGTCGATGAAATGTTTTTTTAAAATAATGTCAACAATAGCAAAACACCCTTCTTTCTTTGGAAAATCAAGTTACAAATGAGTGTACATGGTTCCGTAAAGCCATGGGAATTGTTTTTGTCATTCGAAATAATAAAATGTGTTCACAATAAAATGGCCGCCATGCAATGTTTGCTTTATACGCATTACCGTTATTACCACTACGGATAATTGGTTTGTGTAATAAGATGTAAATGACATAAACTATCATTATAAAGGAGAAATTTGAAAAAATAAAATTTGCAAAAAATGTGCTACAGCGCCTTTAAAACTACCGGTAAATCTGGTAGAGAGTAAATACACAGGTTTTTATACTATGCATGAAATTGAAAACTATTGGTTGAATAGTTAGGTCTTATATTTTCAACAGTGAATACAGCATTTATCAAACATATAGAGAATATTTAACAATTCTTGTTGAATATCATATATATTTAATCAAGTGAATTAGAAATGTATATTTTCACAAGTGTAAATATATTATTTCTACTTTACAAGATGATACAAGGTATTCGAGGAGAAATGCCAAATGTTCTATTTATAAGATTGAATAAATTATGCATAGTTCGTAAATGACGTTGATTTTATGAATGGGTCATCTATAATCACCTTGCTTTACCGCAGACATTTTAAGACGTCATCCTCATGTCATGATGACGTCATATGATTGAAAGTGTTATTTCACTCAGTAGAATAACATGTTATTTCACTCACTGAAAATACGGAATTTATCTTAACCGATAAACTGCTGTATTTCACCTCTTAAAATCGAATAAAATAGAATCTGTATTAACACAAAGTGAAATTACATGTTATTCTACTCAGTACTTGGTATGTGAAAAGTCAAATGTCCTCCATATTCATTTGTCTGAAAATCTTACTGTAATGCCCATATGCAAAGGTACCATATGTTATTAATATGCCAAATTAATAAATTTCAATATAGTCATTGAAGCATATAAATCATTAATGCATAATAATTTTAAAACCTAATTGTTATGTGAAGTTATTACAACAGCACTTTTCAATTGATGTCAACTTTAAATATATAAGCATGCCGTTTGACATATCATACACACATACGGACCCCAGAACACAGAATTTGTGAAACAAAACATTTACCATAATTCTTCCATAATTTTGAAGCCTCTAAAAGTTCGACCATGTAAGATCATCTGACAGCCAAAATTAAAAATTGCCTTAAAAATTACCTACACATGCTTTCGTTATTGTATCCATTGACAATTTGACACAATTGTGATTTTGATGGAATAGTTTTTGGAATAAATAATATTATAAAAATGTGTAATATGCTTCCTCAAGAAGATATTCATGGCAAATAAATGAATATCAGGTTCTAAAATTACGACTATGGAGATGCATAAGCGAAGATAAGTGGACAAAAGGTTTGACTGTGAAGATTTCATGAATATATTTGGAAAATTTGAGGGTCAAAATTATGGAAGAATTACAGTAGTTTAGCAGCAAATCAACCTGTCGATACACTGTCATGATTTAGTAGTAAAAGATTCTTTAATCAGCTGCTCTTGCTCTTGTGTTTGTGAGGTAGAAAAGCTCTGATTGGATACTGTCTTTTCATTGGCTACTAACATGACAGGCATACTTCCAAGACCGAGCTGATTGGTCGGTTCCAACTTGGAACTCTTCCTCATGGCCTCTTCTTCCTCAGTTTCAAGATGCCAGATTGGTTCAACTTTACTACTTCTTTTTAAATGGTCAGCGAGATGAACTTGCATGACCGCTTTCTTCAGGAACTTTTGTTTGCATATTTGACACTCGAACATCTTTCCACTGTGATGTCTTTTCTGGTGAATCTTTAGTGTGCTGTTCTGAGCTGTTGCATATTCACAATATGTGCATTTGAAGGGTTTCTCACCTGAAGAAACAATAAATAAAGGTATATAAACAAAAGGAATAAACTAAATCCTGGAAAAAGCTATTGGAATCGGTTGTTCTGTAAATGAATCTAAGTCACGCCTCTTCCTATTGAAACGTTAATTTCTGATAAATCTGAACTTTTCAGTACTTGATACACCATAATGTGATTTCAAGTAAAATGTTCAGCATTTACTTGTCTTAAAGCTACACAACAGGGTCAAGAAATCACCAGCAAAGCACACTTGATGGTTAGGGGGAACCATCTACTTGCCTGAATATGTATTTGATATCTATATGTATGACTGTGTGTATGATAAGAACTTGTGTTATGACTCGAACTATGTGTATGACAAGTACCTGTGTTAATGATGTTTAACGATGTGTACAGTGTGTATGACACGTACCTATGTGTATGACACGTACCTGTGTGTATGACACATACCTGTGTGTATGTCACGTACCTGTGTGTATGACACATACTGTGAATCTGACACATACTGTGTGAATGACACATACCTGTGTGTATGACACATACTGTGAATCTGACACATACTGTGTGAATGACACATACCTGTGTGTATGACACATACTGTGAATCTGACACATACTGTGTGAATGACACATACCTGTGTGTATGACACATACTGTGAATCTGACACATACTGTGTGAATGACACATACCTGTGTGAATGACACATACCTGTGTGTATGACACATACTGTGTATCTGACACATACCTGTGTGAATGACACATGCCTGTGTGAATGACACATGCCTGTGTGTATGACACGTACCTGTGTGTATGACACGTACCTGTGTGTATGACACGTACCTGTGTGTATGACACATTGGGGTGACTATTGACCCAAAGAGACTATTGTGATAGCGATAGTCTATTGCCACTTACTATTGCGATAGCAATAGACTATTGTAACTCACTATTGCAATAACTATTGCGATAGGGTTTTTTGTACAAATACGCAATAATCAGCTAGATTTCTTATAGGTTTTCGTAGAAATGTTTAATTGATGTTAAGGACTATGGAACCAAAATCAGTAAAGAAATCATAAATGAAAAGACTTTTTGTCATTTTGCTATTTCCTATCTCTAGTTTTATATTTTGACATTCTAAAATGAAAAATCTTGAATTAAATGCAGTGAGGCTTGTGTAAATCATTCATAATTAAGGGAAATTAAATAGTATCGATAGTATCGATAGTTAACCTTACTTTTTGTATTAACAATCGATATAGTACTATTGCCAAGCCAACTATTGCGATGCATCGATAGTTCAATGTATTGTTACACCCCTAATGACACGTACCTATGTGTACGACACGTACCTGTGTGTATGACACGTACCTGTGTGTATGTCACGTACCTGTGTGTATGACACGTACCTGTGTGTATGACACGTACCTATGTGTATGACACGTACCTGTGTGTATGACACGTACCTGTGTGTATGACACATACCTGTGTGTATGACACATACCTGTGTGTATGACACGTACCTATGTGCATGTCACGTACCTGTGTGTATGACACGTACCTGTGTGTATGACACGTACCTGTGTGTATGACACGTACCTGTGTGTATGACACGTACCTATGTGTATGACACGTACCTATGTGTATGACACGTACCTGTGTGTATGTCACGTACCTGTGTGTATGTCATGTACCTGTGTGTATGTCACGTACCTGTGTGTATGTCATGTACCTATGTGTATGTCACGTACCTGTGTGTATGACACGTACCTATGTGTATGTCACGTACCTGTGTGTATGTCATGTACCTATGTGTATGTCAGGTACCTGTGTGTATGACACGTACCTATGTGTATGACACGTACCTGTGTGTATGACACGTACCTGTGTGTATGACACGTACCTATGTGTATGACACGTACCTATGTGTATGACACGTACCTGTGTGTATGACACGTACCTGTGTGTATGACACGTACCTGTGTGTATGACACGTACCTATGTGTATGACACGTACCTATGTGCATGTCACGTACCTGTGTGTATGACACGTACCTGTGTGTATGACACGTACCTGTGTGTATGACACGTACCTGTGTGTATGACACGTACCTATGTGTATGACACGTACCTATGTGTATGACACGTACCTGTGTGTATGTCACGTACCTGTGTGTATGTCATGTACCTGTGTGTATGTCACGTACCTGTGTGTATGTCATGTACCTATGTGTATGTCACGTACCTGTGTGTATGACACGTACCTATGTGTATGTCACGTACCTGTGTGTATGTCATGTACCTATGTGTATGTCAGGTACCTGTGTGTATGACACGTACCTATGTGTATGACACGTACCTGTGTGTATGCGAATGTGCACCTTGAGATGACTGCGCTCCACTGTGGAGTAGTCACACTGCTGGCACTTGAACGGTTTCACTCCTGCAATGTAGAGGACATTTCACGGCTTTAATCATGAATATGTGCTGTCTTGACAGATTCTTGTGTTGTTATTGAGCAGAAATGACAAAACAATCTGTGTCAAAATGTTACACATTGTAATACAGAAGTTTCTTTCCTTAGGACACTATATTTCCCTTCTTAATTGTTGTTTTTGCTTTTACAAGCCAAAAGTGAGCACAATCCACAGTTCCCCCAAGCGTGGTTATAGAAATGTCTCTTTAAGAAGTTGGTATTATCAACTGTTAGAAGTTCAAGATCCATTTAGGATCGATGGACATGATACTACACATAGAAGACTCAAGAGTCAACCGTTTATAAGAGTAAAATAGATACATTTTTTAAAGCTCTTTTAAAGTTCTAGGGACATAAAAAGAGTATGCTTGTCTCATGCACATTTCACACATTTCAACAGAATATGTCATTTGATCAACCAGGTCAGATATAAAATATGAACTGAATCAAGCTCCACTGACCTGTATGTTTGCTCATATGTTTCTTCAGGTGTATGCGCTGGTTGAACGCCTGTCCACACTTGTCACATTTGAAGGGTCTTGACGTCGGGTAGCGTCTCTTCTTGCCGCCGCTCTTGTCCACAGAATCACTGTCCATACCAAACTCATCCTCCATCTGATCACTGTCCATATCAATCATCAGTCTCTCCTCGTCGACATCCCCTTCCCGTGATCCTTCTTCTGATGCATCCTGGGAACGTGAGTCTCCATCTTGTTCCTTCATCCTCAGTATCTGAGCCATGTTCTGGTGAGCGCCGACCACAAAGGGACTGGTAGTGGACGAGATTGTCATGATGTTGGACGTCCCGACCGAGAATGTCGCTTGTTGAGGAAGACTGTACAATACTGGAGTGGTCATCGGACGTCCAGCTTGAGATTGGCTTGATTGACTGTCGGATTTAGGTTGGTAGGCATAAGACACTGGAATTGAAAATGTCATCCCAGGTTTCATGAAGACGGGCTTGTCAGGTTTGAGATTTTCAGGTTGATCCGTGTTCTCGGTCTCGTTTGATCTTCCCTGCCGAACTTCAAGAGTTCCCCAGGAATTAGCTCCTTTCTTAGGAGTAGAAATTTGGCTTCTTTCGTTGTGAGGTCGGAAGTCAATGTAGATTGCATCATTGCTTGTCGTGTCTTCCCGCTCATCGTCCTCCTGATTCTCTTTTTCTTCCTCTTCTTCCTCCTCCATCTCCTCTCCCTCCTGATCATGGCCCCCCTTCTGCTCCTCCTGACCTCCCTCCTCCCCCTCCTCCTCATTTCCTCCTTCACAACTCATGTGTTTCTCCATGTGAAGCTTACGTTTCTTGGGGACGATGGCGCTACAGCATTTCTTCGGTCGCTCATGGGTTCCAGGAATGATGGTCACACAACACTCTTTACTATTGCAGCAGATAGTGGTTCCACCAGCGGCGGCCAATTCGGCACATGTTTTGGACAAGTTGGTTTTGATGCTTCCTTCTTTCTGGTTGATCTCCACTGTTGTCCTACCTGGTTCTGTGTCTTCCATCTCTGAGGGACTTTCTTCACGGGCAGTCTGAACTGGAGGAGTTGGTGGGGAAGGTTGTTTGGAGAAAGAGTCTCGCTGGAAGAATATCTTGAGATTGTGGGACAGCTGAACATGATGGAGTAGACCTCTTGCCGTCACAAAATCTTGAGAACACGAGAAACAGGACAAGACAGTCTCGTTGGGACCTGAAAACAAAGGATTGTGCACTCAATGGATCAAGTCAATTGTTGGACAGATTCAAATGTTGGAAATTCAAATGTGATTTAAAGGTGATATATGGGGACAAACTTCATTGAGTTGATGACACTTCTTTTTGGGATGTATACAAAATTAAAACATTATCCTCTATCCTTGATATAGTGATTGATTTAACACAAATAATAGCATCCTTCACCTTAGTTGAATACAAAGAACGGAGAAAAACAATAAAGGTGGAACTAAAGTACATCTCTGCCGTATATCTGTGAAGCGAAAAAGATACTCACCTATTTGAGTTATCTCCCATGACTCATATGGAGAGAGAAGCGATTCGTCAGAGCCAGGAGTTGAACCTAGGAATAAACAAATCAACCAAATATATATTATATGTGACAACAGAAAACATGTTTATCTAACTAATGTTTTCGGAGGTGCTAGACGGTGGTTTGTTGCGAGGATGAGGATATAACAACATAGTCAACAGGAGTTGGGTAAATTAGGATAGATCCAACAAGATCTAAGATGTTATCTGCAGAAAGACCAGGAAACTGATGTTACATTTTTTGCCCCCTCCTCTTTCAAAAACTTGATAAAAAAAAATCCAATTGTGCTGATTATAACTGTACCTTTATCATAAATCACTAAAACCATATTCACTTATAGGTCCTGTAATATACTAGGTTAGTCTACCTAAGTGCCAGTGTCTGGATTACTAATTCTGAAGTTTTAATGAATTGATTCCTGAAAAATTGGTCACTCCAAATGGTTTGGCACATATTAATTTAATAGCTGAAGTATTTATATCATAATAAAATCAATATTAAAGTTTAATGGAAAAGCTCTCCCGGAGGACATAGAATGCAGTTGTGTGTGTGTGTGTATACATATATATATTCTGATAAGATATAAGATCAAATATTTGTAACTGCGTTATCATTCAGAATATCAAACTAGATTATTTTTTTAAATGATTCCTACATCACTTAATTATTACACTGATTAATTGCACCGGAAGACAGTTAGGAGAATCTATTACTGCCAACAGTTTTTACCTTTATAAGGCTGTGGAGGAGGGCTGGCATCTTGACAGTCTATCTTCTTATGATCTATGAAGTTAGTGATGTCTTTCAGTGGGTATTCTTTACCACATCCCCCACAGGTTAAGTAGTCAATCAGCAAACCTGAACAAATGAAAATTAAAAGATAAGAAATAATGAATCAACACTTTGAAACTTAATACTGATTTGGGACAGAAATACAGATTCTAGTCGAGAAACAACATATCAATAATCATGAATCATGCATACATATAATATATTCATATTTCAATAAATCTACAACTGATGAATATTGATTCATTTGATTCTGTCTAAATAAAAAAATATTATTTAAGTTTACTACTTGACAAATATATGGATTTATTGCATTTTTAGCCATAGGAGTCCTGTAAGACTGTCAACCTTTAGCCAAAGGATATCCGTAGAATAACTTTTTTTTAACCCTTTTAATCCCTTTTAGTTTGTTTAGTCACTATATATATCATAAGGGTTAGCAGTTGATAAATATCAGCGTGTTATCTCCCAAATATGTTCAAGAATCACATATGGTGGATATTATTTTTTATCTAATATTTGTAAATAATATATAATTTGTCAACAAATAAAGATATAGGCCTATATTTCTTACAAAATGTTATTCTAAAGTTGTTCACTTCCTTGATGATATTACAATCAAAATATGAAATTAATGAAGGATTGTAATGTGATGTAAATCCAATATCAAATTCTTCAAAGAGGTAGGCCTAAACGTGTTCCAAGGACATTTCAGTTCAAACGTGTCGTGAATCAGCTTCACATTTTATAAACGTTTAGTCAGTAGAAATGAGTGATGAGATACAATGACATTTAGTTATTATAGCTCTCACCTGCTGTCATTTCTGTCGGTTGACTTGAAGGAGACAATTAAACAACAATGTCGTAATCTCCACGTCAACATTGAAACTATTTCGTTGGAAATTGGTGCAACTATAAATATTTGCTGTTTTACACACTGCCCGAACTTTGCCTTCGGGGATGTGTGCAAAAATCCTGATAGTGATAACAACGCCGGGAACTGTGAATATAACAGATGGCGATTAAAACTCGTTATCAATATTTTATCTGTTTACTGGTTAAGCTAGTTTGCTAAACTTGCATTTGAGTTTATTTCTAAGAGTTGGGAGCATTTTATAAGTTGGAACGTGAAACTTCGAAGTTTCCCATACCGGAAGTAGAGTTTTAAAATCCGGAAAATTTTCATTCGAATCCTTATATACTGTTGTAATCGGAATTAAATTTTTTCCTCTGCTCGTTCATATTTAATCAACCTTTTTAAGAAATGTGTTATCTAGTGGTACAACAAAATAGATAAGATGCGTGAAACGTGTTTGTATTCGTTTAGATGGAAATATTTTAATAGTTATTAATAAAAGTGATTACCAATATTTAACGAAATTAGCACCATTCTCTGTCAAAGAAAGTTCGACATCAATGCATAACTATTTTGAACTCAATGTTAAGAAATAAATCCACCCGAAGATGAAACAAAAATCATTTGTGAATTTGTTATATTACTACACTTATTTACAACTTGCTATTGGTGAATATAATTCACACATATAAATAGTTATGAAACACAATGGATGTGCTTTAACATATTACTTCAGTATGCCATTGTTGTCACTTTCAAATCAATGACAATAAATTTGTCAATATGTGTTTTGTATTTTACCTCATGACTGTTCTTGCAAATCAAATCAAATCTAGGTAATTTGTAGACTGCATCTTCCACTCCTATCCTTCAACTATTAAGATAAGATGAGATAAGATAAACTTTATTATCCCAGATGGGAAATTCGTCTTACACTCAAAGAGTCTTTGGTAGAATACAATACAAAATAACAATACATGAATACAATATAAAAAACCAAAACAATAATAACATACATTGTGTTGATGGGTACTAAATATGACATATATAGTGTGACTTCTTTAAGATCTCACCGGCAAATCTTACATCTTCTGTGATGTTCAGGTTGATGTTCAGGTTGGCGGATTTACAATTTTGATGCATTTCAATTGGAAAAAACCCCAAAATAGAGCCAGTGGTTCTGTAGCTCTTTAGGAATTCATTGATTATCTAAGGGTGAATATCTAAATTATCTTAAGTAATACATTGTTGACAAGCAAATAATAGGTTTATAGATTGTTTTTAGATTATGACTCACAGGGTCTACAATTTACAACTACAAAAAGTCTGTACCCAACATTTCAGCTTTCTAGAGCTTTATGTACTGGAGAAGAACATGAAAATAGGTTTTTAAAGATTTGACCCCTGTGACCCTATTTGGAGGCGTGGGGTCATCAACTCTACAAGTTAGAATCACCATTGGCCAAGGAGTCTGCACACAACTTTTCAGCTTTCCAGACCTTTTGGAACTGAAGAGGAGGAGGAAAATAGGTTTTTAAGGATGTGACCCCTAAAGGCTTTTTGGGAAAGAGGGGGTGCACTTTTCCGGACCTCGAATATGCCTTCAGTGGGGGGTAAGATGCTCCAGAGCTAAGCAAAGTGGTATTCAATTCACTCCAAAATGCTCTCATTGGGGGGGGGGGGGGGGGGGGGGGGGGGTCCTTGATGCTTAGTGAAAAACGCAAATGTGTATTGCGAACATACAGTGTATATGTATCATCTTTGTGTGGAAAAAGGGGGGGGGGGGGGTGCACCATTGGTTTGAAGGTGCTTTCAAAGGTCATTTTTAACAATCTAACATGTAAAGGGGGGGGGGGGGCTGCACCCCCCCTCTGGATCCGCCCCTGCCCTGTGTCCCTATTTGGGGTCACGGGGTCACAAAATCTACAATTTAGAATCCCCATTGGCCAAGGAGTCTGCAAATAAACTTTCAGCTCTCTAGAGTAAGTGGCTCTGGAGAAGAAATCAAAAATTTGTTAGAACCACTTATTTTAAATTTTAAATTTTGCATGTTAATTTGTTGAACCCCCCAGATGAACATTGCTAAAAATGTAATCAGTATTTGGATGCAAATTTTGTGTGTTAATACGTATGTCCCTTTTTATAGGCACAGCACTGGTAGAAGACATTTGGGTTCCAGGAGTGTTGTCATTGCCAAAACCTTTCATCGGAGAATCCCAGATTACTCTTGCACAAAATCCTACGAAAGGTGAGAGTGCAGACTATGAAGATGCTAAAGTCATCTGGAAAACCTTCCGATCAACGATCCCCAGTCACAAACTCTGGACACCAAGAACTGGAGAGGTTCAGACAAGTCGACAAGAACAGACGGTGTGGCTAACCAATCTGGGTAAGATGGAAATAATGGTCACATTAAAAGAAAATTGTCAAACCTTCTCTTCACATTCCGTAAAATATAGAGGTAATTGTCTTTTTTTTTACTAATACCATGTTTATCTCATCGAGTGAGGTAGAAACTTTGTACTTTCACGGGTGGCGCAATTGTGCTGTTCATTATGAAATATAAGAAATATTGTATTTAATTATTGCTATACAACTTGTAATATTGTAGGGTTACTACCAGTTATAAATAATTCTTATGTTTATGTCCACAGCTGCAATGTCCCCGGCTATGGCTTGAAGTCGCCAGAAATAAGGCTTCTTCCCCACAATGAATCTGATCTCTGAGAAAAAATTGTTTCATGAAATATTGTTCAAAGAAATAAATCTTTTGTATTTTCATTTGTCTTTTAATGTCTTTACAGCAATGAGAAATTGTTTCACATAATATATCCAACAATGGTTGCAGTTATCTGTCAGCATATTCCACTTCAAAGAAAGCTAGATTAGTCATAGATGCAATGCAAATATTTAGAATATAAATAAACAATATGTAAACATTGACAGCACAAGTGGTTGTGCCACTCGTGAAAATATAGACTTTCTACTTCACTCGATGAGATAAACATGGTATAAGTCAAGAAAAGACAGATATTCTATTTATTATATTATGTTATTCTTCTATAATTACGCTTAAACAGTGTCGTTTTCATGTTGAGCGACCGCAAGTAACACCCCGTCACCACAGTAACAATGTTACATCCTAATATATAGAGAATCTCACCCAAGTGTCTTCTGATATCAAATATATCAACACGAGTTGATAAAAGTTACAAATATCCGAGGCTTGCCGAGGATATTTTCACTTTTATCAACGAGTGTTGATATATTTGATATCAGAAGACACGAGGGTGAGATTCTATTTATCATACAAAATCATTCTTATTACGTTAAAGTGAAAATAATGTACATCTCTGAGTACATTTCTGTTATTTGACTTCCAGTGCGGTGAGGTCATAGCATTGTGACGTCATCATGTTTATGACGTCATAGCATTGTGATGTCATTACTCGATGACGCAAAATCATTGTGATGTCATGTAGTTGACGGTGACAGGGCATTGTGCAAAATATACTGCCAAAAAGATATCTCCTAGGAGATATCGTTTGATCTCCCACAAGCGATATCTCCTGTGGAACCCAGTTTTGGATGATAAAATTCGTTACGTCAGACCATTGTTTTATGACGTCAAATTATATCAGTCACTGGTCACAGTGAAAATATACGTTATTTTCACTGTAGCTTGATTGACAGTTTATTTCACTGATAAATCCCAGTATTTCATTGTTCGTCATATAATAAATCAGTTAGCTTGATGAGAAAGCAGAACTCATAGTGTTGTGATAACAAGCTGATGTTGTACATGAAAACACTTGAGTCAATCTGTGTTCCCCTGCAAGGCATAACTCTAGCCAGTTACCAGCTGCATTTAGTCAGCTTTTCTGTGCCATCATAGCAGCGTGCTGCACATTGAGTTGCTCGTAACATCAGACATCTCTGACAAAGAATAGGTGATGAAATGCATTACATTTGTGGCGGACTGATGTGAGTTATGCATTGTAGGAAGTTGGGGTCAATCCCCTCCCAAACCCACCTGGTTTTTTTCTGAAACAGCTCAACAAAATCTTTTTTGATTTTATCTGGAACAACAAAACAGACAAGGTTAAACGTGATATTTTATGTAAACCAATTTCAGAAGGAGGTTTAGGCATGGTTGATATTTTTGCATATGTCAAATCACTGAAAATAACTTGGATCAGAAAGTTGTTTGTCGATAGTGAATGCAAATGGAAGAATTTATTTTATTCTCAACATCCTGATGCAAAACATATAGATGAGTTTGGAGACCTTTTCCCAACAGTATTAGCCAACAAAGTAAACAATGACTTTTGGAAAGATTGTTTGTTATCTTATGGCTCTTTGTATGCAAAATGTTCTCCTACTTGTTATGAAGAATTACTAGGAGAAAGTATATTTTATAATAGTAACATCATGGTTGGCAGACACTACTTCTTCAGTAGGAAATGGTTTGACAAAGGTGTTGATAAAATCTTTGATATCATTGATAGCGAAAATGATTTTATTTCTTTCAGTGAGTTTGAGGAGGTATATGGTTTACATGTTCCATTTACTCAGTATTACGGCATTATACAAAGTGTCAAAAATTATCTTAAAAAAGCAAATGTTTCCGTAACATCTCCACCTAGACCAGGAGACAGGTCTGTTTATAAGAAAATAATGTCTGTTTCAAAGGGTTCAAAACATTATTACTATGCACTCACTTCGTCAAGTGTTACTCCCAAGTCACAAAATAAATGGAATGATACATTTACTACAGAGCTTCTCTGGGAGAAAATTTACCTGAAACCTTTTAAAACAACCAGTGACACAAAATTACGATGGTTTCAGTACCGTTTGCTTCACAGACTATTACCAACCAATGTTTATCTCTGTAAAATAAAGATCTGTCTTGAAGACACATGTAACTTTTGCAAATGCGAAAAGCAAACTTTAAATCATTTATTCTGGGAGTGTCAGGAAGTTAAATCCTTTTGGACTTCTTTATTATCTTGGCTCAATGAGCATTGCTCACATTTCCATAACATGAACCTTAGTTCAGAACTTGTTCTGTTTGGCCTTAAGGAAAATATAATAACAGATGTTGTATTTGACCTCATATTGTTACTGGCCAAATTTTACATCTACAAATGTAAACTGGACGATTGCCACATACATTTAAAATCTTTTAAACATATTTTAGCAAATCGCTATTCAATAGAGCGTCAAGTTTTCTTCAGAAAGTCCAACCATAATAAATTCTATGAAAAGTGGCTCATGTACCATTCACTCTTTGATGAGAAATCTTGATTTCACTTTTATGCAAGTATCAATCTGACCATTAATATTCATTTCAATCACTTTCTTTGTTATTGTTTGTCTACATTGTATTTACAAATTATACCTATGGTATGGATGTGTGTATGTGTGTGATAGTGTTGTATCTGTAGTTTCCAAAAAATCCGAATCCATCATGTCTGTACTTTATTAAACATGAAGGCAAGGCCCTCCCTGGCACCTTGACCTGATTTGTAACAGGGACTCGGAAATAAAATATTGATTACAAAAAAAAAAAAAAGGTCGGGTCAATCATGTTTTTGCTTTATCTAATGAAAACAGTTTATAACAAGAGCATTAGTTAACAAAATCATTTACCCCGCTTCCCACATTGGTCAAGGAATTAATTAAGAGTCATAGTTCCATCAAAACCACACAAATTTAATTCAAAAACAGATATAGCCCACAAAAAGCACAATTGAGATCATGGTTGACATGCCTGTTAAATTTCATGAAGCTAATATGTATATTTTGGGAGATAGTTAATAATTATTGCCAAGAAAAAATTACTTTGTCACAGTGTCATGTTTCAATGAAAATCACAAACAAATACAAGTCATTTATAGGTATATAACACTTAAAAAAGCACATCTGGGGGCATGGTTAAAATGTGTATCAGGTTTCATGAAGCAAAGCTGGCAGTTTGAGGGATCCTCCCTCATTGAGTAATAGAATATTTTACAAGTGCTTCAATTACAAGAAATAAAGTTGAAAATCTAAAAAAAATAAAAAATATTTAAATAGAAATACGAGGGAACACAACCGAAACACGCAAAAGATAACATCAGTGAAAACATGTGGCAACTTAGATTGTTTAATCGCACACGTCTGAAGCAACAGGTTTATGATTTATATATATACATATCAATCTATACATCAAAGCTGGAAAGTGATGATTGAATAATGTAATACAACTACTTTTAAGTCTTTTTATATTTAAATCAATTAAAGGTGCATCCATTTTGTTTCATAACATTTTATTTGGATTTAATACGTTCCAACTCACCACATGTGCTGTCTACAATACAAATAAATTCACTCAGCTTGCATATATATATCCCCAATGTGTTGATTTATCCGTTTGACAGATACCAGACTAATATTACTGCTTTCCCAGTATCAGGAATGCTGAATCTTGCTTAGGAACTGGTGACACGTTACTGGGCTATTTAAAGTGTTAATTCTCTTCCTCCCAAAACACGTGTTCAACAGCCTATCGTAAAACCATTCTCTTCGTCCCAACACGTTTTCAACAGCCGATGGTAAAACCATTCTATTCCCCTCAAACACGTTTTCAACAACCAATTGTAAAACCATTCTCTTCCTCCAAACACGTGTTCAACAACCAATTGTAACACCATTATATTCCTCTCAAATACTTGTTCAAATACCACTTGTAACACCATTCTATTCCTCTCAAACACGTTTTCAACAACCACTTGTAAAACCATTCTCTTCCGCCCAAAACTTTTTTCAACAGCCATTTGTAAAACCATTCTCTTCCTCCCAAACACGTTGTCAACAGACAATTGTAACACCATTTTCTTCCCACAACGGTAACTCCACTTAATTCTACTATCCGAAGAACTGAGTGGAGTAACCTTTGTGGGAAGTGAATGGCACCATAGAAACACGTGACCAGTTTCATATCGCAAATACCTGACCGACACCAACACACTAAAGACGTGCTTCAAATTAAGAGCTTTTGGCATCATCGGGTTAAGCTTTCATGAACTGAAGTACTCAGCTTATAAACCTCTGAGCGTACTTTCCCACTACCATTTAGGTTTCTTGAAATACGATGAAGATCTTACTTCGAGGCAGACCCAGGGACTTCCACATGCAAACCCGTGTACTTGATTTTAACATTTGTAATACAGCTATTACCAAGGTACAGCTATTACCAAATACCTGGGTTTTCCACTCGAAGAACACATTTTTCACACAACTCTATTATCAACAATATATTACAGGTCTTTGAAGGGCATTTAGAAGTGGTATACATAAGAACATGAAGATTTTCTGGATAACAACTTCTTTAATGTGAAAATACACGACGTTTCGGAGTACATACTCACTCCTTCATCAGGTGGAATGTAAGGAAATAACAAAATATAGTACATTTATATAGCAAACAAAACAATGGTGAAGGAAGTCAATCAGGGAAATTTACGTACATGAGAATGGTATACAATGGGGATTTGCAATAAAAACATGATGGAGATGAAGCATGAGAATGATGAGGATTTGCAATACAAACATGAATGGGAGTAAGTAGATAAACAAAGTCCTGTAGGCTTTATTGAAGATGTAAATAAACACACATGATGAAACGAGGGAGGCCAATTGGCTTTATTGAAATTGTTAAGCAAATACTAATTATAGTTGATTGGAGGAGAGGCCAATTGTTGATGTGGGTGGCTTTGAAGTTGTTGCATGGTGATTGGAGCTGATAGGCGTTGATTGGTGGGGACTCCTCGGATAATTTGCTCCGACAGGAGTGGATGGAAGGTAGGGATACTTGGATTTGGTTTGGTTGAGTTCTCCTCGGATATTTCCTCCGACAGGAGATAGAAGTTCTAGATCAGCGGCAAGACCCTCAAGCAACTACTCAAAGCAAACGGCAGAGGAACCAGCACCGCAAGCCCCAACCCAAGAGGATGCATCTACAAAATTCCATGTCATTGTGGCCAAGAGTACATCGGAGAAACGCTATGACCTATCAACACAAGGATCAAAGAACACCAAGCATCCGTCAACAAACTTGACCAGAAATCCGCCCTATCTGAGCATACCCTGAAAAACAAGGATCACATCATCGATTGGGAAGCTACCAAAGTCCTGTCGACCAACAACAAGAACTGGCGCCAAAGAAAACTCCAAGAAGCGATTGATATTCGAAGGGGAAAACCTGCAATAAACCGCGATCAAGGCATCTTCCTACCATGTGCATGGGATTCACGAAACGTCGTGTATTTTCACAATAAAGAAGTTGTTATCCAGAAAATCTTCCTGTTCTTAATATATTACAGAAAAATATATAACATTTCATATAGAGAAACGCCTTCGATTTGATCACCGACGCTCTACCTCTGTGCTAGGGGGATGAGCTGAAGGAGCTTGCTTGAAGTACTCTATTTATAGTCATATTTTCCCGTATCAAGATAACGTGGGTGGGGGGGAAACTATTCTTTATAACGCAGGATTTGGGAATCAGTCATCATAAAATGTTAATTTTGACATTTGACGGTTTATAAATTGGAGAAAACAATCCTCCTAGGTCTCCTGCTCTACAAGAAACTCAAGGAAGCGTTAATTCTCTATACCAAAAGTTCACTTATGTTTTTCGTGAAGTCTTTGTACTGAATAAGTTTAAAAGACAGATAAAACACTGGTTGAAGTATGAACAACACATGTCCAGTTTGAAACTTAAACTTCATGCAACCTCCATACAACAGGGACTTTATATATAAATTAGAGAGTCCCTGATAATAGTTATGTTACACTTGAACTGTTACAGAATGTTTCGGGCTAGTCTTACACTTACACAAACAGTATTTATTCTGAAAATATCACCATTTTATTAAATATTGAAAAGGAGACTGTAAGAAAAGGACTGTATTAAAAAAAAGGCTCCTTTTCATTTTTTTTATTATTTATTTTTTTTTTTTTTACAGTCTAAGTGTTAAACTAGCTTCGGGCCAGTGACAGAATTATGAGCACAACCTGCACAGCATTGCAAATTGTTTCACAACACTCATCAATCGTGTTGACATCGCCAAAACCCTTCATCTCAGCAGGGACTTTCTATACAGTATCTGTACAGAAAGTCCCTTATCTTTGAATCCCAGGTTAATCTTGCATAAAATCCTGGGAAAGCTCAGAGAGTCGCCGACTACGAAGATGCTAAAGTCATCTGACAAACCTCCGGATCAACGATCCCGTAAGTGGCAAACTCGGGCAACTGAGAACTGGAGAGCTTCAGAAAAGCCTAAACAAACGAAACGGACAATCATTTTATTTTCGAAAGGGGGATGGCAGCATGAAGTCGCTCTGGATCCATATGGTAAAAGATGGTTATAGTGAATACTGAAATAATGGCTGATCCAATGGAAGACAATACTTTAAAGGCGCTGTAGCACGTTTTTTCGCTCAAATAAGTCGATGAAATGTATTTGAAAAATAATGTCACCAATAGTAAAACAGCATTCTCTCTCCGGAAAATCAAATTGAAAATGAGTGTACATGGTTCGGTAAAGCCACGGGGATCGTTTTTGTAATACGAAATGATTAAATTGTGTTCACAATAAAATGGCCGCCATGCAATTTTTGCTTTATACGCAACACCGTTATTATCACTACGGATAATTGGTTTGTTTAATAACATGTTTTACCCTCTAAAGTTAATATAAATGACATAAACTATCATTATAAATAGGAAATTTGAACAATTAAAATTTGCAAAAAACGTGCTACAGCGCCTTTAATACTTTAAAAGTTGAAAAAATAGAGCCATGGGATATGTAGCGCATCATTCTTAAATAATAAATTATACATGTAGGTTGAAAATATACAATAGGCCTACATTATAATCCACATCAACTTCCCAACGCAAGGCGTAACTCTTGCCTGTCTCCACCCCTGGCTGATTTAACCATTGCCACGGGCACATCAGGCATGATGAGATATCAAGAAATTCTGCTTGCCACTTTTGTACAAAATTATTTTGGTAAAAAAAAAACAACCGTCTATGATATTTGCATAAACATCTGTGAACATAGTCAATACAAGATGTTATTTTGTCCATATAATAAGGAACATGTATATAATCCTAAGAGTGCAATAATGCATTATAAGAATAATCAGCGTCATTCTATAGATGTATATAATGTCCCTGGAATAATAATAATAATAGTCAATTTATAGGCCTATAGCGCATTATCCATGCTCAATGCATGCTCTAAGCGCTGAATAATCAACGAGTGGCGGGGAATTACGGATTATCTGTCCCGAGTTAATTATTGTGATAAACTCCGAGCATAAACTCGTTCCACCTCAGCTAGTTTTTGATTATTTTCAATTTGTCTTTATTTCAACTGCTATTTTGAGATAATAACATTTGTAAAGAAGTCTTTTGAAAATTTAATCATTACAAGCTTCCTCTGGGCAGAGAAGGTAGTTTCTTAGAATTTCATGAGTCAGTTTTTTTTATATTTCGTGTTTCATTATGAGTTTTTCGTGTTTCATTTTGAGTTATTTTTGTGATTCAATTTGAGTTTATCGTGTTTTATTCTAGGTTTTCCGTATTTTCAGTACAGTTTTCTGTGGTTTCAATGAGAGAAATGCAATAAACTATAAAACATACTTTATGTCCCTTATGGGCCACCATCAAATCCGTATCACTCCCGTTTTCACAGGCTTGAAGTATAGCCACCTTCAAGCCTTTGCCGCCAAATGGTTAATCAAACATTCAACGAAATATTCAATATATATATATATATATATATATAGATGTAAACATAAAAACTTACCATGTCAATAAAATATATACATATTAAAGATTTTCTTCTCCTTTATAACGTCAGACGCTATCACCATTGTTAAGAAATATCAGATACTTTAAATAAATCTACGTTTTTCTATGTTTAAAAAAGAAACAATGCCACTGTAAGAAACTCTCTCACTGTAGTAAATTGTATATTCCAAATTCGTTTCTAGATCCAAATTTTGTAATACCCCATTCCGGATTCAATAACCGGGACCCTTCCTAACACTTCCGGTAAAACAAAACACGCCTGTGGTCGCGTGTAAGATTTAAAAAGAAGTCTAAGAAAATCAAGTTCACTGGTTAAGGTAATCGATTATTGAATATCGGATGTATTGTACCTAGATCGAGAAATATGGTTACTGATTTTCATAAAATATATTGCAGTATTTGATATGTATGATGTATCCGCGTTTACAGGTAAATTGTTGTCAACATGAAACAATACCATCCACATAGTTTCATTGTCGATTTCATGGATTCATTGATCTGTGTCACCCTGTCATCTGTCGAGGAAACTCTTTGTCTTAGCTATCGAATACAATTTGAACTATGAAATATGGTTATAATCAGACTATTTTCTTTCAATTTCGGATATTCTTATTAATTTATTGAAGTTATTCATACTCTTTGATTCTGACAGTCACAATGGTGCTTAGTGTGATTGCTTCTGTAGCTTACTTCCAACATATATGCAGTCTTATTTTTATCACCAGTTTGAATTCAAATATGCAGTTCAAAGAAGTTAATTCATATTTAGTTCGCTATTTTCAGAAAATACTTGCAAGTTAATATTGCAATGCATTCATGGCCCTGAAATAGAATACATGAAACAATTAAATAATAATGATAATAACACTTTATTGTCCGCAATACAAACTACATAGGAAATTTGGTTTGTGCATTTTGCACCCGGCAGCCACAGTGCAGCGCCAGTTCAAGCGTTGTTCTATCCTTATAATGCTGAGCGCCAAGCATAGTTGTTTACAAACCCAAATCACTAAACCGAAACCTCTGTCGTCCCAATGCTCTATCTCACACAGCGAGCCACATACTAGCGACAGAAGACGGCTACTGGCTGGCAACCAATTATCGCCGCATAGCAATTATCGCCAACACATAGCTACATAGCTAAATACTTAAGTTGAATTGAACTTTTGTTGGTTATCAGTTTGGTGATATCTTAATGTGTGAAATAGTAGGGAACCATATGATAAAGTTGTCTGCGCAAGCGCTGTAGCAATGTGTTGGCGATAATTGGTCGCGAGCCAGTATGGTTAAAACTGGGTGAAAATCAGTGAATCTTAATTATCAATTGATGCCGAATTTTGATGCAACAGTTCGCTTAAAATGCTACGGATCGTTACTTGATAATGTTTTACAATATTTAAAGACTTTAAATATTTCTATCAATGCGTTTGATAGGTGGAGCACAGTGGTGTAGTGGTTAGCATGCTTGCCTCTCTGGTTAGCATGCTTGCCTCTCACGCGAACGGCCCGGGTTCGAATCCCGGTGGAGACACCAAACATTTGTGACCTGGGTCTTATACTGTTGTACCCCTGGGCAAGGCACTTCATCCACATTGCACTCAGTCCACC
Organism: Gibbula magus; assembly: GCA_936450465.1. Classification (NCBI taxonomy): domain Eukaryota; kingdom Metazoa; phylum Mollusca; class Gastropoda; order Trochida; family Trochidae; genus Gibbula; species Gibbula magus. Next base: position 29,548,749 of record OW388299.1, on the reverse strand, counting down.
CAGCTGTTTAAATGGGTACCTGAACACGGGAGGTATGGACCTATATGGCCGCGCGGAGCGCTAAGTAGCGGCACCGAAAGTACAATTCCTTCAGGGTAATAATTGTGCCGCCATTGAGCAGTGCTTGCACTGGATATTAGGCGTTAAAATGTTTATTATTATTATTATATTATGTTTTACAAATCCTTGTAAACATTTCAATCATTGGCACTCGTCGAAACAACGTTGGGTGCTGCCATCTTGGAAAGCACCAGCCAATCAGAAACGACCTTGATCATTTGTTAGGTTGCTATGAATATAATTAGCGTCAGCGGGATTTCGTTTGTAGCAATATCTTTGAATAAGCCACTAACCATATTATGCCTATATATTTGTAAAATTATAAAATAAAGTATTTTGTAAATATGTTTGTTAGTCTTTAATAGTTTTAGTATTAGCTATAATGTTCAATATATTCCATGGCAATTATCTTCGTAACGAACCGACTGTCAATGTGCCGACATGAAGTCAAGAAGACATGCATGCAAGTGGACTAAATGGAAAAAAACTATTATTGTGTTGTGGTCCCTCATTCCCATCCGGATAAAAAACAATTATATTCGAGTGAGTTTATATGACAACATCTTTTGTTGATGTGTTGTTGACGTTTACAAATCATTTTGTTAAATTCAAGTAAATTCTGTCACACATCAATTAAATTGTGCAAAGTGCACAACACAGTGAAACTTACTGAATGACCAGCGTAACTATTTAGTATAATACGCAGTATTTTACAGTTTATAGTATGAAATAATTCCCAAAAATTTATTCCTGCATTTTAAAGGAAAAAGTATTTGTTTTCAGTCGTATTTTACATCATTGTCAGTCCAACTTCCTGCTAAAATCATAACCTTGTACTCACATATTTTTCAAACTCATACATCCTTTGATTCCTTTCTAGCTAAAATTCAACTATTTTTATTTTAAAAATATTAATTTAAGATAGTTTAAAAAAACGTCAATGATCATCATATGAATATTAAACTGATATCCACTGGTGATACAAAAAGTGCCAGGATCATCATCAGGATGTATGATGTCACTTCCTTTAGGGTCTATGATCATGTGATTGCACATCTATAAATAACTGTATTGGGGGGTGTCCCAATGCACCCCGCTCTCCCCTACGCACAATAAGGCTGCTGCACAGGTCGCATTCACAGTTTGAGTTTTGACATCTTTCTGTAAATCCTTTCAGCTTCATTGATAATTTGTTTTAGATATTTGCAATCTGAACCAATGTCTTAATTGTAGGAGAATGTTTGCAAAATGCTATACAGCTTACTTTGTAAAAATTCATTTCGCAGACAATACAAAATGGAAATTGTCGGACGTCTTGCATGTGAGGTAAAACAGGTGACGTATGTCTCATAGACATGTCTGCTAATTGAATATTAAATAAACAATTTTCATAATTCAATTAAGGTAATTCGTCTGTCTTTAAAATCGTCACCGACAGATCGGAAAGCATCTCGGCTACAAACACATAATTTCACCTTTTCATTGTGGGTGGATTCTTAAGAACACTGCCCTATGTATATTCTTATTTCCAAGGCGGTCTATTGGAACATGGCATCAGTATATCAGTTGTCATTTGACAGGTTATCGACAGTGGATACAATATTATTCTGTACGTTTAAGAAAGTTGATTTCCAAACTTGTTGTAAAAGTTGACAACAGTAAAGCTCCTGATTAATTAGAAAAATCATGTGCAATGCTGTGATATTCGTTGATTACAGTTTATAGAAATTCTAATCCTCCTTTTTGCTGACGATGTTATTTTAGCCTCAGATACTGTAGTCGGTTTACTGAATCAATTAAATATCTTGGAAAGTTACACAAAAGAATGGAGCTTATCAGTTAATCTTACAAAAACAGAAACCTGTGGCCGCAAGAGAACGTTGGTTCTATGATGGTAATTTGATCAATATATCCAAGCAGTATTCCTACTTAGGGTTCATGTTTTCAGACAGAATGAATTTAAACAAATGCGCACAAAATTTAGCCTTACGTGGAAAAAAAGCTTTAGTACAAGTTATATCAATTTTATGCAAAGTTGGAACCATGTCACCCAATGTATTCTTTAAAGTTTAGGATATTTAATACTCAGATTCAGCCCATTTTGTTATATGGATCTGAAATATGGGGTTTTCAACGATTTGATTGTATAGAGAGAATTCACCTTTTAGCTTGTAAAAAGTACCTTAATGTACGTCCAATGACACCTAATTGTATGGTATATGGTGAATGTGGAAGATTTCCTTTGTACATTAATTCCCAATTAAGATGTTTAAGATTTTGGTTTAAGATTCTAAAAATGCATGAAAAATGTCTTCCAAAATTAGCCTACAATATGCTTTTAATCTGGATAATTTAGGAAAACATACGTGGACAACTGACATAAGGAATTTATTGTTTCTTGTGGTTTTGGTTTCATATGGATGTCGCAAACAATTGGTAACATGAACTATTTATCAGTGAGTTTCGCCGTAGATCAATAGATATGTTTAGTCAAAAATGGTCATCGACCCTAGATTCAAGCTCTCGATATGAATATTACAGGACCTTTAAAACTCTACTTCAACCAGAAAAATATTTATCAATAATTACAACATACAGTTTAAGAACAACGTTCGTTAGATTTCGTTTAGGCTTATTAACTTTAATGATTAATGAGGGGAGAAAATCATCTATAGAGAAAGAAAGAAGAATTTGTCCTTTATGTAACCTCGGTATAGAGAATGAAATTCATTTTACATTGTTATGTCCTTGTTATGCCGAATTACGTCAAAAATATATACCACCCCATTTTCTTGAAAAACAACCAAGAGATGCTTACGTATCTATGTTACAAACTAAAAATGAAAATGTTATTGTTCAATTGTCATTATATGTAAAGCATGCTTTAGCCAAAAGAGACATTCTTATAAAAACAACTGTATACCCTGTAAATATACAACAATGTTAATATACCACTGTAACTCTTCTGTATATGGGCCGGAGGCCTGGAATACAATAAACATCTTTGACTTTGACTTTGACTATATCTTCTAAATATAATACTTGATCAATTGGGAAAATAATAACATTGTTTTGTATCCATATTTTATTAATACATATGCATGTGTAGAAATATCGGTGGAGACAGGCTTATCTTTTGGAAATAATTAAAACATAAATACTGAGGTGATGAACATTTATAGACGTATATATTCATATTATTTGTAAATTCAAACGAAATAGTGCTTCATGGCCATTTGCTAAACAGTCCCATGATTTTGTTAGTTAAATAATAGATAATGCATATCACACATTGTTTAATGTTTGAATGGGTTTTTAAAGTTGTGACCCCTGTGACCCTATTTGGGGTCACGGGGTCATGAAATCTACAATTTAGAATCCTCATTGGCCAAGGAGTCTGCACACACATTTTCAGCTTTCTAGACCTTTTGGAAGTGGAGAAGAAGATGAAAATAGGTTTTTAAGGTCGTGACCCCTGTGACTCTATTTGAGGTCACAGGGTCACCAATTTTACAATTTAGAATCCCCTTTGGCCATTGAGTCAGCTCCCAAGAGCAAGTGGTTCTGGAGATGAAGACGAAAATGCGAAAAGTTTACAAACTGATGGATGGACGAACGGGCGCCGGATACCATATTATCAACTTGCTCTTTCCAACCACAAATGATCTGTACGTAATTTTGTCTTCTCAAATGGAGAGATGATCTGAGTTAACTCTAAGCCTCTAACTCTAAGTTAAATAGTCTTGTATCACCTAACACTACCACACCCCAACCCCACCCCACCTTACCCCACCTAACCCCACCTAACCTTACCCAACCTCACTTCACTCACCCCAATTCACTGCTGAATAATTATAAAAAAATGTGGAGACATTTTGTCCTTAACCCTTACGTTGCGTATATATATTTTACCCTTTTTAGCCCCTGTGGCGGAATTTACAGGCTCGCAGCTCGCAGCAGTAGTTTGAGCTTAGGCACTAACGAGCTCTGCTGGCGGAATTTCCAGGCGGCGATTCCGGTACCGTTTTTACGAAATATACCGCATCTACATGGCGAATACGGGCTATATACGGGCGTTGAATACAAATTCAAGTCGCGGCACCCGTACACAAATGGTTGCTTTATACCCGCATCTTCGAATTATTTTTTTACGATTTTTCTTTACTTTTCTATTCCTTTGTAAAGATTGTCTTTAATTCGGGCCTTATAACATCATGAATTTGGAGCGCGCTACTGAAATTTTTATATGGACTTGAAGACCAGATGTTTGTCTTTACAATGATATAAAAAATATTAGAATGCGACCTATGGTTATAATTCTATTGTCATCTAAAGTTTGTCTTTATTTCCAGCTTCATGAAATCAAAACTCCTGAGCGCGCATATTGCGAAATTTATATGTGCTTGTAGATAGTTTATTCCTCTTTACAATGACATAAAAATTATTAGAATACGACTTATGGTTCAGAAAATATAACCAACCAAAGGAGAGTGACGCTACCCCGACAGTACCACGTGAATGGTCCCGACGCGCACCAATTTACTGGCACTGCTTGGTCCCCCCGGGACTGTGCTAATTACAGTACCGTTACCTCCTCGAGACCTCCTCGAGGGTGCCAGAGCCGAGCGCGCGTGGAACTAATGGGTACTAATGAGCACAGCATACACTAATCACCGCGGCGAACGCAATACATGTTGCGCGGTGTAAAGTTTGTCTTTATTTCCAGCTTTATAAAATCGTAAATTATTTCGCGCGCATGCGAAACACGTATGTACTTGAAGACAATTTATTCCTCTTTACAATGATATAAAAATTATTGGAATACGTCAAATGGTTCGCAATATATGAAGAGCGTAAGGAAGGCACCCCCAGTACTTAGAAAATTCATTTTTGAAAAACTAACTTTTTGCGACATCTGGCGCATCATTTGCCGCATGTTTATTTTTCGCTGCGCATATACATATGATACATGGAATTGAAGACAATTTATTGCTCTTTACGATGATGTAAAAAGAAAAAAAATGCGCAACTTCGTTCGGAAGCTATAGCGTGCCAAATGAAGGTACCCTCGGTACTTTGAGGCAACTTTTTGACTATCGCGCATATCGGGGCACGTGCCGCAACTTTAGTTTTTCGTGCGCATGTATAAATTTTATATTGAATCAAAGCCGAATCTTTCCTCTTTACCCCATGTAAGTTTTATGAAAATCGGCCACCCGGTTCAGCATTTATGGGTGTTTTTTTATGATGCGGTTCTGGCTGAACTTCCAATGAAAGCTCGCATTCACTTTCTCTGTCTCTTTGATAAAATAAAGAATATTTTATTTGCAATGATATGTATTACAATGAAATTACAATGCATTTATGTACAAATATACACAATATTTACCTGCGGTTGTGCGCAGAACAGCTTTAGGGACCTAACAAGGTATGTATATAATGTGTATATACTAGTCCACACTTCGGCTCTCTTTACTTTCAATTTTCTTCTTCTTCATTCCCTTCTTCATTTCTTTCTTTTTCCGTGGCAGTGATGTAAGCCCTGGAATAGTCAGTGGCGGTGTGGTACAGTTTGAAGCATGGTGCGGCGCACAGAGAAACATTACAATCTGTACATTCATAAGAAGACTCTCTGCCTACTCGTTTTTTCTTCCTTGCTGGCCCATTGCCTTCTTCAATCTGTTTTGCGAGGACGGCGCGTTTTGCCTTAGAGCATACCACACACATCCTTGTGACGTTTTTCTTCCTTCCGACAGGCTCAATCTTCGTCGGAAAGTGACGTCCATGAAGACGAGTGACACTCTCGTCGCTCGTGCTCGGCCGACCACGGGGACGTCTGCAAAGTGATGGAACTTGTTCCTTGTCCGCAAATGTTACTATATGTTGCGCCAAAGCCTTCCTGTATTCCCGACTTGTTTTTAGAGGTTTATCTTTGCTGTATTCTTTATAAACGATGTAAGAGTTCAACATGGCAACGTTTAGAACGTGAAACCAAACCCGTTTCCACCACTTCAGGGTCTTCACTCGGAACGGCGTGTACGACAACATCTGGTCGGCCCGATCAACACCTCCCATGTACTTGTTGTACGTTGTTACAATGCGTGGCTTGAGAACTGGTTCCCCTGTTGCCCGGTTCTTCTTCCCTGTTTGTTCAAGTTGTGTATCTTCAACAGTAGACATGAGAAGCACTGATTTTCTATCTTCGTAGCGAAGAACGAGTAGGCCATGGTTGTGAGAAACTGTCATGTCCCCTTGCTTGGCTTTCTTTTTAGGTTTCTTGACTGAATCAGGAAGTCCCTTTCGATTGGCTCTCAACGTCCCCGTGGCACCTATTCCCCGCTCCCACAAATTTATGTACAGATTTGTGGACGAATAGTAGTTGTCCATAAAGATGTGATGCCCCTGTCCAACGTAGTCGTTCACCAAGTCCATGACTACATCATAAGTTTTGCCACCTTCAGAAACCGGTTCATTCGTTTTTCCAGTGTAGAGTTTGAACTTGCAAACGTATCCGTTGTGCGAGTCACACAACATGAAAGCCTTTATCCCATACTTCTTAGGCTTGTCGGGAAGATAAACTTTGAAAGATAAGTTACCTTTCCAGGGCACCATGCCCTCGTCGACTGAAATGTTTTGATGCGGTTTATACACTCTTGAAAAACGGTGAACTATCCGGTTATACAAGTGTCCCAGTTTATTTATTGGTGAAAAGCACGGGGTGTTACGGCCCGGCATCCTCCTGTTGTCAGCCAAGTGTAGGTAGGTTATAAGAAGCCAAAACCTGTCTCGGGGCATGCACTTGGCGAAGAAAGGCGTTGAGGTAACATCACTTGTTGACCAGTAATCAGCAAAGTTTCTCTGCACAACCAATGACATGGCAATTGTCATGGCTACAAATACCTTCATCTCTTCTGCATTAGTGTCTTGCCACTGTTGCATTCTTGAACGGGGTCTTAGAATTTTGTCCTCCATTGCTTGTTTGAAATATCTATTGGTTTCCGTTGCCATATCCTCATAGTCATCATTATGTATAAACAAATTGAAAAAGTCAATAGGTTCAGGGTTCTCAGGAAGTTCTATGAACTGGCGCAACCCAGTTTGACCAGTGAAAGGCAAGTTTACACGTGGCCGCGGACCATCCACCCACTCATCAAACGTCTGTGAATTATCATGATTATATTGTGGTATTTCGGCAAACTCCTCCTCAAAACCACTAAAGTCTTCTTCGGTGGAATTACCGGCGGCTAGAATCTTTCTGGCAATCTCTGTCTCTATATCACTCAGAGCATCTGTGTCACCATGTTCACTATCTATTACAGTGTCCCGATCATATGCATCATCACTGTCTAAACCACTGCTACCATCACTGTCAGTTGACTCCATATCAGAGGCTTCATCAGCATGGATCTCGTTGATGAAGTCGTCGTCGCTTGTAACGGCTTCAAAGCTGCGTGTCCTAGTATGCAACGTCCTAGGCCGTCGCAGGGCCTTGCGTCCACGTCCGCGCAGCATTCTGCTTCAACCTGTAAATGATTGAAAATGCGTTAGATGTATGCAACATATAACATGTGATTAGAGACAATAAACATACAGAGATAATGAATGTGAGCTTCATGGACGTTCATTTGCCAGTTTCAGAACCTCCCGGCGCATCTAGGACGACTGCGCCGCAAGCGCCGACGGCGCCGCAAGCGCCGACGGCGCCGACGGCTTCTGACATCGCGCCGATTTTTCCGACGCATATGTCAAACGGACCATTTTCTGATTTCCTCGGCGACGTGTAGCACCGGGCGCGAGGCCCGGAAAATAAACTACTATGTCAGGGAAGCTCGGGTTGTCAGTTGCCGAATGACTTCTCTTTTCGAGAAGCAGAGCATCCAAGGAGCGGTCTCTCGAGGCGGAGCCCGGACCCATGGGAGCATACTCCCATGCTCTCCGGGAATTCCCGTCCCCGTCTTCCGCGGCGGACCCCGGATTCAATCGCGGGACAGGTTTCCCATGTTCTCTTTTGAGAACGAGAGACTCCGAGGAACAATCCTATGGGACGAACCCCGGATTCTATTGGGAATGGGTTCCCATGCCCTCTCGACATATATAGCAGAAACCTTCATACCTCGGAATGACACGAACCTTTATTTCAAAGTAGAAACAAAAAAATAATTTGCACAAAAAGTTTGGGGGGTGGCGACCAAAAGCGGGGGGGTCCGCGCACCCCCCGGTAGATATTTATACTTGTGGGTCGGTCCCGAAGATGACGGACCACGCCCATGTTCATGGGAATTTTTTCTCATTATGTCATGGCGAATCCCGTCGGAAATTCCCCTGCTCACGAAAAAACTAATACCTAAAAAAGTAATTGTGATACAAAAGAACTTTGGTAATAAAAGTGGTGAGGAATCAAATTCTCCATCTGCTCAGTTCAGTCCGCTACACATATAAATAATTCTTCAAATCTTATTGAATGAAACGTCTTTTATTCAATAATGTAAAAGATAAAATAATAAATTCAATTCAAATGGTTTGGAAAGGTGCGCCCTCGCATTTGAATTTTAGAAATAAAAACCTTTCGCAAATGGCATCAGTAACAAAAATGTTCACGCATTTTTAGAAACTCCGAAAAGTGAAATATTTTCCTGAGAAAATATTCCCACGAAAAGGCTTTTCCCCGAGCGGCGGGTCCCGTACTCAAATATATTTTCACTTTTATGTTATAATTTTTTTTCCAAAACTGGAAACAAAATTCCGTCATGACAGTTGTTCATCGTTTATAAAGCTCTATATTTGCGTATCAAAAGAACAGTATTTTAGTTATATATTATCATACTTCTTCACTTATGCGTACATCAATATTGCGGCTCTTCGCGCATGCATAGTTCTTCCCAAAAACATGCGCATTATATCTGGAATTAAAGACAATGTTTTTCTCTTTACAATGATGTAAAAATTATAAAAATCGGACTTGCGGTTCAAAAGTTATGAAGTGCGAAAATTATACCTTTTGGCGCGGCGCTTCGCGCATGCAGAGTTCTTCCCGAAAACATGCGCATTATACATGGAATTGAAGACAATGTTTTTCTCTTTACAATGATGTAAAAATTATAAAAATCGGACTTGCGGTTCACAAGTTATAAAGCCCGTAATGATGGTATATGCTAAGAGCGCCACTTATTCAAAGCCGAATATCACCTTCTGCGCGACACCTGGCGCATCAAAAGTTATTGCCGAAAATACACGTATTTTATATGGAATTGAAGACAATTCTTTTATCTATATACTGATAAAAAAATTATGAAAATATCCCAAGTAGTTTCTTAGAAATAGAGCGCCGAGGCATGTTGGGGTAAATGCGCCACATGTATCAAAATTCAAAAGTGCGAAAGTCGGCTATCTCTGTGCGATTGCTGTATTTTCAGTTATGTTAGCGCAATTGCGATTTTTATATGGGAATAAAGGCCATTCTTTCCTCTTTATTTTGGTATAAAAAAAATGAAAACAACCAATTGGTTCATATGATACGAAGTGCGAGAGAAAGGTAGCTTATCGCAATATCTTCCCGTAATTAGAAGCTATCTGCCCATGTGGCGAGATGCGAGACAGATAAGCATAGGCTATCTGCCCATGTGGCGGGATGCGAGACAGATAAGCCTGTACGGGCCTATCTCACCCCGGGGCAGTGCAGACACTTAGGTGCTAATTAGCCGCCGGGCAGTGTAGCCATCGGAGCGAAGCAGGACAAAATTGGCCTTTTGTAAAGCTAATTATCGATGCGTTACGGGTCAACAATGCACACGCAAATTGGTGTGAATTTTGCTGGACGTTCTGACCAGACACTGAAGAAAGTTTTATTCTCATTGCGGGCTGCGAGGCATAAATACAGCCATTCTCATGCAGCGAGTCGCGGAAACAATCGACTCGGGACCCGGTATGGAGGCTAGCCCAGTACATAGACAGGCGTGAATTCTTCTAAGTAAGCGATCCGGGATCCGTACTGGAGTACCTACGAATCGCTTATAGCCCGCCCGGATTATTCCGTCGCCCGCATGTTAAGGGTTAACTTCTTAGTCAGAACTGAACTTCAATAATGAAAAACATAAAACTTTTCAAATGGTAAAGCTGTAAATGCATTTAAAGGATCATAGTCGTTAAATTTAATTGCAGATTTCATGACCTGCTTTATAGGATCTTCAAAACATTAAAAGTCATTTAACTATCACAGATGAAATAGAGACAATATTACCACATGACGAGCACCAGGTTCTGAAGACGGAATTCAACTTAACAGCTGTCTGATCCCATTTGTTGTAAACCATTGAAGCGAGAAAATTAGGAATAGTTTTATATTCAGGACGCTATCTTTTCTGTCAGATTGATTATTGTTCTATGAACATGCAACACCAGATGTTTGTTATAGATGAGAATTGTTTGTGTGGTGATCAAATTGCTTTGACATATGGCACATGGTCTAAGGGAGGTAATTCTGTCATGACTGAACACTCTGCTCTCTGAGATGTCAGTGGTTGAGTAGAAAATCTGTTCATAGATAACTTGATGTTGTTATAGCATTACGTTTCTGTTTATAGTTTTAATCTAGAAAAACAATATTTATGTTTTGTTCCCTTTTCTTTTAATTGTGTCCTAAAGCTTTAACATATTACCGGTATGTGTTTTTAGAAAATATTAATATTTTTATTGAAAATAATATGCAAACCTTTTTTTCTTATGTCTTATTATACCCCCGCTACGAAGGTATAAAGCGGTAATTACGTCCGTCCGTCCTTCCCTCCGGTCATCAACCAAACTTTGTACAGATGTTTACCATGTTCTTCTGATCGCGCACAGACAATTTTCAATTTTCTGAGATTTAAATTTGTTGTCGTTTCCATGGAAACATCACTTTTTGGACTTAGTTTTATTGTGTTCAATGGCGACAAGTTATCTCGGATACTGTTCAACCTAGGTGAATGAAATTTTGGTTGTGAGTACTCATGAGGATACTCTTTATCGAGTTCGAAAACCAGTTCCGAAATATTATTTTTTACGGAGTTATGGCCCTTGAATACGAAATTGAACTTGGTACCAAAAGAACTGTGATGCTCCAATGGAGACAAGTTTTCTCGGAAACTATTACATCTAGGTGAATGAAATTTAATATGGAAGTAGTCCAGAAGATACTCTTCATCGAGTTCGAAAACCAGTTCCGAAATATTATTTTTTACAGAGTTATGAAGCCCTTGAATCTGTAATTGAACTTGGTACAAATTACCAGTGTGATGCTCTAATGGGAAAAATTAAGTTACCTGAAAAATATTACATCTGGGTGAATGAAATTTTGTAATAACAGTCAGTTCCTAGAATTATTTTGGACAATATTATGATGCTTGAAGCTATTTTTAAACATAGTAACCTTCACATCTATAATTCTCAATGGACGGATAGCGGATGACGGGGGTATGTGAGCCATGCTCACTTTTTTCTTGTTTTGATTCAAATCATTTGGGAATTGAAAGTATTTGATAATTTTATAAAAATAAATATTTACTTTGCCTAAAACATTCAATACTTGTTTAGTTTTAGTACATTTGAATTTTGTTATCAAATTAACTTATGTAATTTCAAATGTCCCAATTTTTGTCCCCCGATATCTCATGAACTGCTGCAGCTAGAGTCTTTAACGTTAGTACCAGTCTTTATTTGGGGAATACGCAGACACCACTCGATTTACGCGACCTTGACCTCATTTTCAAGGTCACTAGAAACCAGTTTTTAAAATGTTGTAGGGCGATTCCTTGTGACCTTGACATTAGCTGTGTGTACAACCTTTCAGCTCATCTCTTAATTGCGGCGGGGGTCACATTGTCTGTTTTGTTTTTGGACGCAACACTTTTTTTCATTTGTTAAAAAAAAACACTGTACGAAATGTCCCTTTATATTCTTTCAGCCGCAAGTGTTTCAGTTAAATTTATACACTCGTTAAGAAACAGGAAATTTACATTTTGTTTGTTATGTACTGCAATACAGAACCTTTTTTTTGATGCATTATCAGTTATCCGAGTATGCAACAAACTGAACTCACAACAAAAAAAAGAAAGAAAAAGTAATGTAATGAATTTCAATAAAAATATGAAAATATGAAAAAAGAAATTAATTACATTAAATATGATATTCGGTACTAACAGTATGTACACTTAGGATTACAGTGCACCTAACCAAAAGCAAAATACCACAGTTCAACTTCTGTAGCTGGATGTGAACTGTTTCACCCCAAGAGTCTTTTATCCACAGAATTGATTCAATAAAATGTCTAGGTGTACTTCCGTTTACTAAGTATTTGGGGTATATAGCACTCAGTCCGCTTTCACTCCCGACATGCATTACACTCGTTGATAGAAACTCTTGGTATTATACATTATTAGATGATCTAGTTATGCTTTTTAGTAATTTTCTATCATCTAATTTGCAAATAATAAGCTTATCAGGCCATTAGGACGTGCTTATGTCATGGAGAAAAAATATGAAGATTATTTGCTCATTTCAGGCATGGTGCTAGCAAATTGTTAAATTTTAATGTTAAAGGTGCTGTAGCACGATTTTCTTACTGAAGTAAAGTGCTCTCACAATAGTATAAATAAGTATTACCAATGGCTAAATAATACTATGAATACGGCTTATAGGTTCGTGTAATTAGATGTTTTATCCATCAATATACCAATATATTGTATACAGTTTAATAATAAATTGTAAAATTTGAGAAAAATTAATATGCAGAAAAAGTGCTAAAGCGCCTTTAATGAGTGTTTTGGTTGACGTTTTCAATAATACATGAGATTTGATGAGCGTTGTTTGATGATGGTGAAGCATTGATGTTACACTAGGGACTGAGAACCCATGCTAATGTTATTTTCACTTGTGACTGAAAACATGTTTTAGTTTCATTTATATATCTGGTTATTTCACCACCATTTATTTTATAAATGATAAGGTAACTCTGTGTTCTTAGAGATAAATGCTGAGTTACTGTATTTATAATTGCATCTTAATCTTGGCTCCAAAAATATACAGTAGTGATTTGTTAGCTTTTAGCACTTTTAATCTCCAGTCATTTATGACCAAATTGCCATGATTTATCATTTCTGAAAGATTTGATATCTAGTACTTATGCCTAATACTTCAATCTTACCATCAACATGAGACTTTCTCTATTCAACTCTTTCTCATGATAATGGACTTGTTAATCATTTATGGTTATATAACCCGAATTATCAAAAATCTTGTTTTCAAATTCAACAAAATTGTGGTTGGTGGGGGAGTAATCGAATACTTAGCCTGCAAAAAGTACTTTGAAATATTAAAAATCCAATTTCTCCTTTTCAATATTTAATAATGGTGATATTTTACAACAAAAATACTTTTTATCAGAGTCTGAGTGTATGACTAGTGTGGGAGGTGTGCTCACGTTTGTCTTAACCTTTACTCTTTAGGTTCTGAGTTCCTATGAGAGTCCTGAGACTTTCTCCATTGCTTTCTCATAAAAAGGGTTATTGGTTACCAGTGTATGAAATAAATAAAGAAGCATGATTTTGTCAATGTCATTAGTAAAATTAAACAAAAAGTGGAAAATGATAGAAAAGTAACCAGGTTACAGGCTTTTGAAGGGCCTTTTTTACGCGACTATCACCTGTACATATATGGTTATATTGCTCGTATATGATAATCTTGATTTCAAATGCAACATTGAACAATGTGGTTGATGTGAGGTGAGCTCATAGTTGTCTAACTTTACTTATACCTTATGGTTCGGAGTTCTGAGCAATCATTGCAGAATATTTGAGAGCACTTATGTTTATATTCAATGGTCCTGCGCCACGTCAATGAGATCATTACTGTATAATCAACGTTAAGAGAGTTGAGTGTTATAGCTGTAGACCAGACTCCATAACTAATTGAGACGATCACTTTACATCCAGTAGCTGAATACTCTGTAAGTCTGAAGACCATGACCAAATAATCATGATAATAGTGAGATTTGAGCTGAGACGTGGAAGGTAATTAGACAGTGTGACATTTGTCTAATTGTCTAATTAGTGGCAAGTGATGAATTGTTATTTGCCTCTGATACATTGCTCTGTGCCCATTGTAATAAATGGTCGAGCCAAATGGCTTGATTTCAGCGAATCAGAAAATGGATCTTGATTAATCGTGTTCGGAAATGAATCCTCATCCAAGTTGCATTTAAATTCAATCAGTTAAGTAATTGTTACATGAGAACAACTTTTTCCTAAAACAAGGTGTGGGTTCTAAAATGTTTTGAACCTTACACAGATGCTAGGATGAAACAGTGTATTTTTGTTTTGTACTGCATACCTTATTTTACATGATCAAGTTCATAAAATTGTGGTTGTATTTTCAATTTTCATTTGTTATTTGTGATGGATAACTGCAGAATTCATAACAATCTCTCAAAATGGAGTGATCAAAAGTTTACCGCACCTTTTTCGATGAACTTCATGTCCCATACCATGGTCTGTGTCTGAGTAAATGTGATGGAAAAAACTCTTCGATTTCAACTCCCTTATCTAAGAAGCCAACTGCATTTTGAAAAGCTCTCTGTGATTGACTAAAATTTTATCACAAACCATGGTGAGAAAACTATTTGATTGGCTGGACCATACGTCACCTTATGAAAGTTTGAACTGGCTTTTCACCCAGGGTATGAAAGTGGCGGAAGCGTATATGTTATACCCTAAGACAAGATGGGGTGTGGGGGTTGAATCCCTGAAGTTCCGCCACTGTTAGGAACTTGTTCTGGAGTATTTCATTGTTAACTGGTAGGGATTCCTGTAAAAGTGCCACATAATTCACTAAGCAGACGATGGGTTAATAATTGTTAAGATGCCATCATAGGTATTTAATGAAATATCTAATTTCAGTGTCAAAAAAACTTCCTGTATAAAAAAAGTTGCTTTTGGGTTTGATATTGAAAGTTCAATTTGTCAACTTAAAGGCTGATTTCAAGTTTTTCTGTATTTTGAACATTTCAAATTTTATTATTCAGATTCAGATTAATTATTTTTTTAAAAGATGATAATTAGATTGATTATTTCAACTGTGAAAAAAATTCCAAATTTAATAATTAATAAAACTTTTTGCTATCATAGAACTAAAACTGAAAGTAACAATATCTATTCTGTTACTATGGTAACAAGACTTGCTCTCTTTGATATGATATATGTCCAATTGTTTTATTTACACAAATGATGAAAGATTTCTCAGCCTGTGTGAAAAAGTTTGGTTTGAGTACCAACAGCTGGGCTCACAGTCTTTACAAAGGTCAGGAGTTTTTTTAAACCATTCACGTCACATGTGGATAAGTACATGTACTTAATTAAAATTACATCTGAAAAAATGTCTTGACGTATGTGCAAATGTCAAAATGATTACGCAGTAATGTAAACTAAGGATTTATTTGTCATCCGTCTTGACTACTCTTGGAACAGTTTATGTTTTCGTGTTCGTAAAAGTAGATGTTTTAGTCGTTGAATGTTAATTGGTCTCCGCATATCAATCATTAATCATTTTTTTATGTAAAGGATATGAAAATAGGTGTTAACGTTTTTGTAAAGCTTTTAGTTTTTGACTGGTATTGTCAGAAAACTAACATTTTGAAGATAACACATTCTTGGTAGCAGACTTTTGTTGAAGACATTTAACATTTGTGAAAACTTTGCGTAAATAACAAGTCCAAATTTTTATAGAAACCAATTTAATAGGAAGTGATTTTACTCCTCTTATGTGTGCGTCAACTTTTCACACTTTCGATTTCTCCTGAACTGATGATCTTTCAAAGTTTAAATATTGTGGGGGTTAAGGTTCTGAAACCAAAGCTCTTCTTGCCACCATTATGTAGTCGACAAACTTATTATTTTTTTAGCTTATCGGCCTAGAGCCAATCGTCTGTCAACTTTTCGTGATTTGGATTTTTTCTCCAAAACTGATACACCCCCAAAGCACATTTTGTGTAGATGATAGTGGCAGTTTAGGGTTGGGTCATAATTGATGTTTTGCCTATTTCAGGCATATTTTTAGCTGTTGTTTAGCTGGAAAGTATTTTCACAAGATAAAAGCTGAGAAGGTGTGTGGGGGCGGGATAGCGCAGTGGTTAGCGCGTTTGGCTTCGGATCAAGAGGTCCGTGGTTCGAATCCCGCCAGAGGCACGGCAACTTTGTCTGCAGTAGAGAACTGTTCTACACGTAGTAAGGTTTGGGTGCAATGCTACACTGATATATGGTGCAGTAACACACATGGTTTGCTAGTTCCAGCCTATGCTCGCAGGTTTCACCGCAATGCATAGCCACATGGCTTTCTCCCTGCCATTATACTAGCAGCCACGATATAAGTGAGATACTCTTGAAAGTGGCGTTAACCCCAACTCGCCTCACCTCACTTGAGGAGATGTGGCATTGAGTCATACAGAAACAGCATTGCATTGTTTTACTTCTTCTAATGAACCAAAATCACTAGAATGCTGCAATCTTATGTAGTTTTACTTTATCAATAGATCATAAAACTGTCTGGTGACGATTCATTTTGTGTTATAAACCTAGAATGTCTTCAAGGTTAGATAATAATTAATGCAAAGACGGATTATTTTTGCCCTTTATTTCTACATTTGTATTTATATTGAACAAAATCTTGCAAGAAATTTAATCCTTCTTGATATTTTTGAAATTCATCTTTAACATGCATTTTAACTGTTGATTATTTGTTCTCTGGGACTAGGAGTAATGTTGTTTCTAAGATTTTATAACCTTTCTATAAATACTTTTAAAGCGCTTTGATGTTGCAACTAGATATTAAACTTTGGAATGAAATAATTCAAAGTTACTTGACAGAACCAGTCAATTTGACATTTATAGATTTTTTTCTTAAGATTTATTTTGGAAGTAATGCATTTCCTTGCTCTTCTCTGCTGATTTAATGTAGGAGAAAAACTGGCAGATTCTTGTGAGAAGCTATTTCTCGCATCAGATAAGTAGATTTAAATTTCCGCCCCTGTCAACTCTTACTGAAAATGAATTCAATCTTCTCCAGCCAAGTAAGCTAATTTAATGTATGTAACCTTAAACTTTGGAAACTTTTAACATGTCAGTCCATCTTTCCACATTCTTTGATCAAGAATTTACCTTCCTTATATCTTAGTTTTTAAATTGTCAACTCTTAAAAATTTAGCTGCTGATAAAATTAGTTTAAGGCGATTCTGAGTGGCCTGTTTACTGGAATAAAAACTTGAGGATTGTTCTGTCACTAGCTGAAGAGAGACTGTAAAGGAATACTGCTGTACTATCAGCTTAACACCTCATTTCAGCCTGTTTTGGTCCGAACGACTTTTTTCATGCGTTTCTACAATAGACCTAAGGCAAGAGACTAAATAGGGTAAAGGGTGTTTTGACTGTTTGTTTAATTTTTTTTAGAATTAGTTACAATTTGAAGGATTTTATTAATGAGTTGTTGAATGTTGATGACCTTAGTTTAGGGGAGGTAACTCCAGAATAGCCTCCAACCCTTGTTCTCACCATTTCCCCTTCTGACAATGCCAAGATCTTTTTCTTAAAAATATTGGTCTTATGCCTAAAGACCTGCAAAGGCTATGCAATTCTTCTCTTAAAACAAGAATCTGTGGTTATATTTGTTGAATTGGGATGGTGATGTATAGCAGAGTAGTTACTATGTGCACTACTGAGGGAATCATTTTTGGCAAGCTAAACAGATGGGACCCTTTACAATGGTAAAATACTACCACAATGGTAAAAATAACCATGGTGTTGAGATGTTCATTTTGAGAATTCACGTTGGGCTTCGGATCAAGAGGTCCGGGGTTCAAAGCCTGCCAGAGGCTCGGCAACTTTGTCTGCTGTAAAGATCTGATCTACACGCAATAGCTTTGTGTGCAATGCTACACTGAATATCAGCGTAGTAACACCCATGGTTTGCTAATTCCAGCCGATGCTTACTGGTATCACCGCAATGCATAGCCACAAGTGTGTATAGGGATTTCTCCCTGCAATAATACTAGTAGCCATGATACTCTTTAAAGTGGCTGAAACTGTTAATTACCTCACCCCCATGAAAACATGCCTTAATGATATCCATGTATCTGAATGGTAGTCATTTTGTTTTTTCTAAGTGTCTCTAGAACCATACACTTCACTTTCATCCAACTTCATGTACGTGTTTATCATTACTTGGGGATATGCCTTTTACTATTTTCAATTTATCAGCTGTAAGTTGAGCCATGTGAGCCGAACAGACTTGTACACATTATTAATTTAATAATTTATAAAAAAATATTGCAAAAGAAGAGCATTAATGACATAAATGTCAAAACGGAAGTATTTAATGGAATTTCCTTTCCATCAACATCCCCTGACTGTACTTCCCAGGTGAAATCATCGCAGAAGCTCAATATGTCTTTTCTAATGAAGTGGATAATTAAATTAATTTTGTAGCAAAATACCAGTTACGTTAGTTCACAAGGGATAAGATTTCAAAATTAGTTTCAAATTACGGAAAACATGCTATTATCATTGGTCAGCAAGGAGAAGAGGATGATGGTATTAATTAGCAAGAGTTGATTGATTGTTTTTGCTCAATTAATTTAATTAATTCTTATGATTTATGGAAACATGAACTTGATTGTTTGCTTTCGTGCAAGTTTCAATCTCGGGTTTCTGATGTATAATTATTGTAATTTCCAAATTGATCTTAGCTACTTGATAATAAATAAGGACGACACAAACTGATCTCCAATTATGTGTGGAGAAGAGGGTTGCGATGAGCCCAGCCTGAATCATTGCTACCATTAGCAGAGATGAGACTGATTATTTGATATAAGTGCTTTTACCAGCCCATTCATGCCTCTATGTAATTATGTAATTGTGAAATGGACTTGACTGAAAATATCTTCCTTTTAAAAATATTTTGTGTAGCAATAAAAGGAATGTTAAAAATCTTAATTGATTAAATTGTTAATTGAGTTTTATTTGTTTATTTTTACCCTAAATAGTATATGACATTTGTGTAATTACGGTAATTACTTGATGTGACATTATGCTTTGTAGCTGTGTGGAATGTTTTGATTCACATTAAGATGAGTCAAACTTAAATTTTATAGTTGTTAATCAATAATTTTAATACGGAATAATAATATAGGGATAGACATTTTAAGGGAATCCACTGGTTTCAATGATCTATGGTTGACTCTGAGTTGATTTTCTTCCTTAAAGAGAGTGTTCTATCAAGGTATTATTGTGGAAATGAAATTCGCGAGGACATTCCTGTTGATACATATGATAATGTTATTAATACATGCTTATTGCACAATCCAGGTGAAATATATTACTAATATTTTTATATCTGAATATTTGATAAAGGCTAGTGCACACATTTGTTAAAAAATAAAATAATACTCCATGACCCCAAATAGTGTCACAGGGGTGACAAGCTTGAAGACCTATTTTCATTTTCTTCTCCAGTTCCAAAACGTCTAGAGAGTTGAAAAGTTGTGTGCAGACTCCTTGGCCAATGGGGATTCTCAATTGTAGATTTGGTGACCCTATGACCCCAAATAGGGTCACAGGGGTCATGATCTAAAAACCTATTTTCATCATCTTCAGTCTGAAAAGCTCTAGAGAGCTGAAATGTTTTGTACAGACTCCTTAGACAATGGGCATTCTAAATTGTAGAACCTATTTTGGACTTCTTTTCCATAAAGACAAACTCTAGAACAAGTCAACAAGATGAGAACAATTTATTTCGATTTTGAAAACAATAAAGATCCTAAAGATGAGCTACAGAGCCCATGGTTCTATTTAAAAAAAATTGTGAATAATGTGAAAAACAAGATGGTGAATAGTTGGCGATTGGACTCCAGGGCTTAAAGTTGTGAGTGAATCACTAGCATTTGCGAGTCAATTTTTAGAAATCCAACAAAATATTTAAAAATACTTATCTCTTTGCGAGTTATTATTCTATCTTTAAATCCGTACTCTTGACTTTCAATCATTGTGCTTTTGTTAAGTATTCAACTTTTCCTTTGAAAATATATCCAACTCTTTGATGAATATGTTTAAAGATTGTTTCAGTTGAATTTCTTTCTGTTAATTGTTCAAATAGTGCAGTTTTTCAGAGAGCAGTGAAAATGACCTTGAAATTTGATATAACCTGACCAAGCAAGGTCATAAGTCAGCACCCATTGAATCGACCAATCAAACACAAGATGTCCCTAACGGATATTCAATTGGTGGGCAGGTGGTTGAATCAAAGTTGAGCAATAAGAAAAATGGCCGTTGACAGCAATAATGGATGATGAGCTGACTTTAACTACTATTGTGTCACAGTTGATGAATTAGAATATTAATTGCAGTTTGGAGGGGTACAAATTGGGGTCATATCGGCATTTCTGCTCTTTGTTTAAGGGGAGTGTGTGTCATTTCGGTGACCCGACAACGCTTCTGAAGAAACTAAAAACTATCCAGAAATGATTGATTCTAAAATTTCCTTTTACATGTTAAAGACAGGAGATCTGCTCGATTTGTGAAACAATGGCAACAGACAATAGCACCGTTGTTAATTTTCTGGCTGTGAAAGTTTAAGTGAGTTTTAATGCTTTGTGTTAATTGGAACAATCATTTTCTTTATCCTGCTTAATTTGGGAGTTGGAAGATTGGTTTGATTCATGGTGTTTTTTTCAAATTTACGTGCTTTTTTTTTAATCGTATGTTTAATTTTGAGAAAAAAGGGGGAGAAGCTGATAAATTAACAGAAGAATTGAAGTAAAAAGGTGAAAAGATATTGTCTTTTTACAATACTGTGCTTGTTGTGCATATTTGAAAACTTTCAGGAAAATTTCACTCACAAATCAGTTCATTTTGATGTAACAAACAAATTTTCAGTTTAATTTTCTACCCTCGAAAATGTTGTTTGTGACTCACTGCATTGCATTTCTGTTTCTCTTGATTTTACAGAAATCCATTCAATATTGCAAATATAAATATGGACAACACAGGATGTTAAACATTTTTTGAAACTAAAATGAAATTTTTATAAAAACCTAAGCATGCATATGACTCATATGTATTTGTCATGAAAGCCATGATATGAAATTAGATAAATATTTATTTCCTGTTTTAAAACTATATATAATACTGTAGAAATTATATTATTATTAGATGTAAAATAGAATGGAAATTGCTTCATACCCAAAATCAATCATAATCACTTTGACTCCCATATCAAATTCTTTATGAATATCCCAGAAGAAGAAAATTTGACAGGTGCTTATACACATCTTGTTTTCGGGAAACTTCAAGAGTATAATAGGATAAAATTATTCGAAATTGCATCTTGTATTTTATCGAATTGTGGCACCTCTAACTTGGACTGCCACTGTTTCCTATCAAATGACAGATCAGCATCAATTTGATTGTGTTAGTCAGAATTCCTTACCAACCTTGTTACATGATATAGACCATTGGTAGATTGTTGGAAAATTGAGGGATAAATTACTGAGGAAGACCGTTGGAATGATCAAAATTAAGATTTCAGGGATCACATTCATTTGATTCTTCCTCCACCTATGTTATTTATCTGTCTCTCTTGAATCTTATAATAACATTGTTAACTCTTGAATATTATAGAGTATAAATTTCTAGACAGTTCAAAGAAGTGAAGTGATATTTTGTTCGCTAGTTCCAGCTAATACTTACAAAGTATTACTGAAATGCATTGCCATGCATTTAACTAGAAACCATGAAACAATTAGATACTAATAACGGTATAATTGTTAACCCCAAGTCACCTGCCCCATTTTCTATCAACCCACACAAACCACACATCAACCTTTTAGCAAACCATCCACTAATACATCCATTCACCGACTGTAGAACATAGCGCAGTGGTTAGCGCGTTCGTCTTCGGATCAAGAGGTCTGGGGCACGGCAACTGTATCTGCAGTAAAGAACAGTCCTGCACGCAGTAAGGTTTGGGTGCAATGCTATACTGAATTTCAGCGTAGTACCACCCATGGTTCGCTAGTTCCAGCCGTTGCTCGCTTGTTTCACCGCAAAGCATAGCCACATGGCGTTGCGGGCTTTCTCCCTGCCATTATACTAGCCGCCGCGATATAAGTGAAATACTCTTGAAAGCGGCGTTAAACCCCAACTCACCTCACCTCAACTTTAGAACATCCGACTTCGACTTCAACCATCAACCTGTCCACTCCGTCACCATTCTCAACAGCAACCCATCTATTCACTAAGGTGGCCTAAGTGTAATGTTAAAGGACATCGCTAAGGTTAACCTTAGATGTTGTTGTGTGCAGCGACCTCAAAGTCGTGTTGCTCAAAGCCCTGTGGTGACCATTACTTACTACCCGAATTATCCTGAATGACCATGAATAGGAGAATGTGTAAATGTACAGCAAAATTTACGAAAATTCGTAGGATTTCATGCTGAAAACTTAATCAAATTATCTAGGAATTATAAGAAATAAATAAAACAGAATTACGAACACACCATGGATTTCCCCGATAAGATACAATATATCACGATTTATGTATGAAAAGTTTGCGATATTTCGTAACAATTCGGTGACTAATCCGTACTTGTTTTGTTCTTAGTTCGCGACATTCAGACATGATTGAATTGTGAGTAATTCAGGGTGAGAACACCAAAATTATCAACCAGGAAAGTCCAAGAACTCTTTACGAAGTTGTTACCGACTGCACGATTTTATTGTACATACTCACTCCTTCATCAGGTGGAATGTAACGTACATTCCACCTGAGGAGTACCAACTTCCAAACGCAAGGCATAACTCTTGCCAGTCTGCATTACTGGCTGATTTAACCCTTGCGGTATTTCCCTAGCTTTCTTGTGTCGAGGCAGTGAATCGCTGCACTGGAAATGCATAGCGGGCCTGGATTTCTAAACACAGGTTTCTTAAGGAAATACTGCAAGGCCTAAATCAGCCAGTAATGGAGACTAGCAAGAGTTGTGCTTTGCATTGGGAAGTTGGAGGAGTACTAGCTAGAGTACTAGCTCAATGGTAGACATCCGACAATAATTCTGAGTCTAATGTCCGGGACCCGGTATGAGGCCCCTAGGAATTGTTTATGGCCATCCCGGACCATGCCAGGGTTCACAAGTTAAGGGTTAAGATTCCCTTAGGGTAAATGTTTGACAGTCTGGGTGAGATTCCCTTAGGGTAAATGTTTGACAGACTGGGTGAGATTCCCTTAGGGTAAATGTTTGACAGTCGATCTCTGTGTGTGAACAATCTCAGGCCTTCTCTGTTTCTTGTTCACCTTCCGCCTGAACACACCCACTCATTACATCAAGACAAGAAGATTGACTTCATTTTCAAAAGGATAAATATATAGGATTACTATGGAGAAACCGATTAAAGGATTAAGTCTTTTTGAAAGTGATACTCAACGTGTCACGTGTCAAACTTCATGATAGGTTTTTTTGCTGGTTGTAAATACAGTTATTGATACCTGATATAATTGAAGAAGATTTTTCTTGTCATACAAAAGTGGTGTTTTTTGTATTTGATGTAACTCAAAACGAAGTTACTGAATATTTGGTAAACAAAAATCAATTTCTTTATGAAAGACACTTTAACCATTAAACAAGTGGGTTCAGGAATTAAATGAATTAAGTTACCAGATCTCAGACATTTTTCTTCATATTCTAAATTTGTTCATGTTTGAAGCGATTTGAATGTGTGTGACTAAGAATAATGAATTCTTTTTGGCATATCATAAATGAGAAAGGCTAAAGATTGAATTACAAATTTATTGTAAATGCTAATGTGAAGAAAAAGAGAGTTGATATTTGAAAGGAAAACTAAGAATTAATTGAGCAAAATTTTGATAATTTTAAAAGTGGATTCGTGATTGAATCATGAGTATAATTACA
Organism: Gibbula magus; assembly: GCA_936450465.1. Classification (NCBI taxonomy): domain Eukaryota; kingdom Metazoa; phylum Mollusca; class Gastropoda; order Trochida; family Trochidae; genus Gibbula; species Gibbula magus. Next base: position 29,524,713 of record OW388299.1, on the reverse strand, counting down.
ATCCAGAATCAAAATGTCAATTTATGGAGTAGCAGAACCCCATGTCTCCTCCCTAGAAAGTTCTTCAAGATCAGTGGACAAACCTGCAGCCATAGTGTCATGGAAGTAACGGCCATCATCCATGTTGACTACCTGTAGAACTATCACTGGCACCTACTTTTCTGGGTTACTCGGGGGCTGGATAGCGCAGTGGTTAACGCATGTGACTTCAGATCAAGAGGTCAGGGTCCGAATCCTGCAAGGGGAACGGCAACTTTGTCTGCAGTAGAGAACTGTTCTATGCGCAGTAAGGTTTGGGTCCAATGCTACACTGAATCTCAGCGTAGTACCACCCATGGTTCGCTAGTTCTAGCCGATGCTCGCAGGTTTCACTGCAAAGCATAGCCACATGACGTTGCGGGCTTTCTTCCTGCCGAATCCCGAGCACAGTGGTGTAGTGGTTAGCATGCTTGCCTCTCACTCCAACGGCCCGGGTTCGAACCCTGGTGGAGACACCAAACATTTGTGACCTGGGTCTTATACTGTGTTGTGCCCCTGGGCAAGGCACTTCATCCACATTGCACTCAGTCAACACAGCTGTTTAAATGGGTACCTGAACACGGGAGGTACGGACCTATATGGTCGCGCGGAGCGCTTAGAAGCTGCACCGAAAGTACAGTTCCTTCAGGGTAATAATTGTACCGCCATTGAGCAGTGCTTGCACTGGATATAAGGCGTTAAAATGTATATTATTATTATTTATTATTATCCCGCCAGGGGCACGGCAACTTTGTCTGCAGTAGAGAACTGTTCTACACGCATTTAGGTTTGGGTGCAATGCTACACTGAATTTCAGCGTAGTACCACCCATGGTTCGCTAGTTTCAGCCGATGCTCGCAGGTTTCACCGCAAAGCATAGCCACATGGCATTGCAGGCTTTCTTCTTGCCATAATACTAGTAGCCGCGATATAAGTGAAATATTCTTGAAAGCGGCGTTAAACCCCAACTCACCTCACCTCACCTTAAAGATTCTATCAAAGAGAAAGGACAATGCATGTTGAGGTCTGAAGCTCTGATGTTATATTTCACACATCCCAACCGGCAAGGGCTGTTGTACATCAATGAGTGTTCGAGGAACTTCATCATCCTAATTCTCATCTGCCCGGCTTCAAGTGGCTTTCGTCTTTTTTTCCAAAACTAAAAGAACATATTTGTGGCAAATCTCATGTGAATAATGAACTGAAAACTGCTTTCAAAATGTGTTTAGCTTGGACTCCAGAAGATGACACACACATGAACCTGAACAACTCAGGTGCCGTCGTGAGAATGTATTTCAATCAAGGGTGGTCATGTAGACAGATAAAATTATCAAATCTGACCAAAGAGTTTATCATTTCTGTTTTGCCTAAAACTGACCTTCACAAGCAAACTATCATTTCACAATTTATTTTCGAGAGTTTTTATGGAAGCTGTTGGACTGAGCATCATTATTTCAATGTTTATTTTGAGACTTGGAGACTGTTGGGATCCAGTAAGCCTTACAAGCTGAAAATTGCTTTCAGAAGCAGGTTCACTCACTCAGATAATCTCTAATGCATAGGTAATCATGGATGCATGTTTAAACATACATGAGGAAATCTAGCATCTAAAAATGTTGAGAAACCATGAATTTTCATAGAGGCAATAATTCATAATTAGTGGTTTCTATTCGTGATATTCATGAATGTCTGTAAATAAATCAAAATATGTTAATATGTGCAAACAATGTTTGACCTAACTTTGTGGGAGAGGTCAAGGTGGATTATGTTGAGATTATAATGAAGAGGAGGGTAGGGAGATATGGCGATATAGTAATCACTTTGTCTGTCTGAGAGTCGTTCCGTCTGTCTGGAAGTTTGTAGTCCTCGTCCTGAGCATAGGCACTGTAAATCCTTGAATAATCGCCTGGTTATATTTAGCAAATGTAAATAAACCCTTTTCAAATATAATTCCAAATAATTCCGGCATAAGCATAGTTATGTGAAGTTTAACCACATGACATGCACTACGTTGACAATATTCATAGTTTAAAACACTGCAATGATGTATTTGTTATGAGTTTTAAAAAATTTCACATGTATATCATAGGTTCGAAAAAAATAATTGCTTGCCTCGAAAAATCACCTGCCTTGAATAATTGCCGGATCAAATCTGTGTCTGAAATGAATCTCGCTGGGCAATGATTATTCAAGGATTTACGGTATTCATTCTTTCTATTTCATTCAACTTTGCATACTGTTTGATGCAATTTGAAAGTGTGACAAATGTGCACTATATGTGTACTCAAAGAACTTGAAATGAGATGTACTGTAAATCCTTGAATAATCGCCTGTCTTTAACAATCGCCTGCCTTGAATAATCACAGGGTCTGAGCCCTCTTTGAAATAATTAATAGTCTGCCTTGAATAATCGCCGGGTTAATGTAAATAAACTAACGGCTATCTCCTTTTCAAAAAATTAAAAATTTCAAAATGGCTTCGAAATAAATAATCGCCTGCCTTGAATAATCGCCCGGGTCAAATCGGTGTTTGAAATTAATAATAGCCGGGCGATTATTCAAGGATTTACAGTATTTTCATTCTCTCAGTAGAAGGCTAGACTCTGGATTTAGCAAGAACAGTGATTTGATGGTTTTAGTTTAACCCTTACGTTGCGTATATATATTTTACCATTTTTAGCCCCTGTGGCGGAATTTACAGGCTCGCAGCTCGCAGCAGTAGTTTGAGCTTATTCACTAACGAGCTCTGCTGGCGGAATTTCCAGGCGGCGATTCCGGTACCGTTTTTACGAAATATACCGCATCTACATGGCGAATAAGGACTATATACGGGCGTTCAATACAAATTCAAGTAGCGACACCCGTACACAAATGGCTAATTCACACCCGAAACTTTGAATGAATTTTCTATGTTTTTTCGTTTTTATTCTATTACTTTCGAAAGATTGTCTTTAATTCGGGCCTCGTAACATCATAAATACGAAACGAAAAAAATTCCATTTATATACGGAATTGAAGACAAGATGTCTAGCTTCACAATGATATAAAAATTATTAGAATGCGACCTTTGGTTATAATTCTATAGCTATGTAAAGCTTGTCTTTATTTCCACCTATAAAATCGTCAATACTTACAACATGTATGCGGCATTGCAAACGGTCGTTCATCGCACTTTTCCAAGAAATCATAATCTCGAACCAGTTGACAAATAAGCACATGTCAACCCAAATATGGTTATGTTGTTTGACTTTTCAAATAAACGCTAACCTCGAACCATAACTGATGAAAATATGTTGATTAGTTTGTGTGCCGTTTGGTTTCACATGCCTCTCAGAAAGGTAAAATTGTATCTTTATTTCTGTGAATAAATCTGCGCATTTTATATAGAATAAAAGATTATTCTTTTCGGTTTATTGTGATATAAAAATTATGAAAATGCATTCAGTATTTTAGCCGTGATAAATGTTTTAGAAGTTGTGAAAATCGCCGATTGTTTCAAAATTTATGAAGTGTAAACATGACCTTTTTCACGGCGCTTGCTGTGTCTTTATTATTTTTTTGAGATTTTCTAATTTTATATGGGAATGTAGTCCATTGTTTCCCCTTTATTTTGCCGTATTTTTTTTTGAAAACAAACTATTCGCTCACATGATATGAAGTGCGGTAGTAAGGCGAGTTAGCGATTTTTTCCCCCGTCTCGCGAGATGCGAGGCAGATAGCAGTCTCGGGCGAGGCAAACCCGAGGCAATACAAACACGTGGGTGAAAATAGCCTCAAGCGAATTAATGCTTCGGGGGCTAAGCCCGACAAAATTGGCCTTTTGTAAAGCTAATTATCAATGCGTTACGGGTCAACAATGCACACGCAATTTGGTGTGAATTTTACTTGATATTTTGACCGGACATTCACACAGACTTGTTATCGTGGCTATCTGCGAGATGTATGTAAACAAGTTTTCATGTGGCGATATACGGACACACTTCGTCTCGCATTTCGCCTGGGGGGCAAATAGAATTATTACTGACCCGGTAAATGCACTAAGTCCAACGTACGGGTCTCGCCAAGGGTTCTAACATTTTTCTCTATGAGCCTCCCGGATAATTCCGTCGCCCGCATGTTAAGGGTTAAATTAATCTCTCATTTGTTGTGGGGAGAAACAATTGACAACTAATAATTTTGATGACAAGTGTCAATAGACTTCAGAACCCAGCATGTTAAAATCCATGATATCAGTTTGTAGTTAAACGTTCAAGTCAATCTGTTGAGACAATTTCGTGAATCTGTGTCTCCGTGCATCGCTTGCCTATAAAGTGGATGTCAAGAGACCAATTTTAACCTAACAGTTGTTGTTTGAGATTTAAACAATATTTTATGAAAAAATAAATTTGATTATAATCTGTCCTGAGTTAATGTAAAAATCCTTAACAGTATTATGTGCCTAGAATTTAACATGTGAAGTCTAAAAGTGATAGTTTGATTGCAAATGAAATTCTCTGATAAAGGATCAGGTGTGAATGGATTTGTAATGGGCTGCGTTATTCCTTGATGGTTGTGATTGTGTATTTTGTCTAATGAGCTAACCTTTATATTCCCATAGCATTAGCCATGTGGCATTGCATATCTGAACTAGATTGAAGTCAAACTTGGAAGCAAAACGTATCTTAAAACTTCTTTTGACAGCATTTACATTTTATTAGCCCCACATCATTTTCAAGGGCCATTGGTAAGAAGTGCAAAGTTCGAGCCCTGTATGACAAAGATATCTTTTATGATCACAATTCATCTCAAGATAGGAATATCCATTCCCATATCTATTCTCTCCCCACATAGGTTTCAAATAGTCATTTCTTCCCAGATAACCTCTGTTATAAGTAGGCCATATTTCTGACTTCTATCAAAATTCCCAAGCAGGGAAAATTAGCAACACAGATACCATCCTTATTTCCATCAATAAGAAATCATCTTACATCTCCAACTGTCTTGTAAGAAATATGTGTGCATTGCACAGGTGAAGGAACTCTGAGCTTCTCAGTGCTTACGGGAACATATTGAATGCTCAGTTTGAAACATTGTGTCACAACTTAATTTGATGGCATTCTATCCAGATCTCTATTTTCATCCAAGAAAGTGCTCCACTTGAAACAAGCAATGCCTTTGATTTTGGAGGGCACACAAATGATTTATAGCCAAAATTGACCCTATTTCAGTCATTTCAGGAATTTTGACGAACTGTTTAACATATTTTGACTTGAAAATAAATCATGCAAATCCTGACGAGCCACAGAGCCTATAGCTCTACTTTATATTTTCATATTCAACTTGCCACACAATTGGCAACGTTTTCCAAGGTTTACAAATGTATATAGTAGTCAATTGCTGCCAATCACTTTTAACCTCCAATAGACACATACATTCCTTATATTAAGTCATAATTGATTTTTGGATATTTACTACCATAATTATATTCTTCCATAATTTTGACCATGAATATTTTAATGAAATGTTCACAGTCAAACTTTTTTCTACTTGTAGGTTACCATAATTGAAAGTTTAGATTTTGATATGATTTCTTGAATACACATTTTATAATATTTCCTATAATTCTGTTCTCCAGGCAACTGTAAATGTATTGGATGCAAGGAAAATAACTGGTGTGGAGTAGGGATTTGGTCGAAAAAGGAAAGGTATGTTGTATTTTTTTCATTCAAAATTATTTCAAGACATTTTAAAAATTTTAAATTACAGGTACTAAATATATATCACTCATATTCTGCATGATTTGTTTTGTAGAAATATTTTCAAAACAATTTTTGGCTAATAGAGGCTTTCAGGCCCAATGGGCTTATGGAACGGCATGGCGTCTGTCCGTCAGTCCGTAAACTTTTTGCTTCTTCAACTTCTTCCCCAAAACCAATGACTCTAGAGAGCTGAAATTTTATGTACAGACTCCTTAGTTGAAGGGGATTCTCAATTGTAGATTTGGTGACCCTGTCACCCCAAATATGGGTCACAGCCTAAAAACCCTGCTGTAAGAGTTGTGAACTCTTGAGAGTTTATGTGCACTTCTTTCAGTTTTGAGAAGTAATCCCAAATAAAAGACCTGATGGAGAGTCATCTCATCTTTTTTTTGTCCGAACATATGGTTTGAGAAATTGTTCATTTAATCTTATTTAATAGGAATGTGAAATATATGTGGACTTAACATTAATATCTACATTTAACATGTTTGATGTAATCAATGTAAAATGAGAACTGATGAATAGCGTATGAACTGAATATTGTGCAGGCAGCAAAGGAAACAAATTGAAGAGGAATTTTTTTATTTTACATGAGATATGTGAACTGAATATGACTGGTGATAAAATGATAAGATATGAGGGGCGTTCAATAAGTGTTGCAAGCGGGGCATTGGTGTTTACATAAACAGTGTCAGCTTATAGCAGGTGTTACTATAGTCAAAACATAACATTGACACATGTCAAAACAATTTCTAGACATAACAATTATTTAGATATAATAGCTGCGCTGACCTAGGGGTCTCCATAATCATGGATTCTCTCAAACATGAACAACGCGCTGTGATCAAGTTCCTTACTAAAGAGGGATGCAAAGCTACAGAAATACATAATCGTATGTGTAATGTGATGGGTAAGGATGCTCCTAACTTTTCAACAGTTTGTCGCTGGTCTCTTCAGTTCAAGCGGGGCAGGGAGTCCTTAGACGATGACCCACGGTCAGGCAGGCCATCTGAAGTCACCCGACCGGAAGTTATTGCCGCTATCGAAAGACGAATTTTAGCTGACCGCCGTGTTAAAGTTTATGAACTGTCTTTGGAATTCCAGATATCAGTTGGAAGTGTTGAAAAAATAATTCATGACCATCTTGGTATGTCCAAGGTATCTGCAAGATGGGTACCCAGAAACCTCACAGCACAAGATCGCCAGAAAAGAACCGAAAGTTGCATGGAGCTCCTGGATCGGTTTAATGCGGATGAAGCCAGGTTTTTGTCTCGTCTGGTGACAGGTGACGAAACCTTGATCCACCACTGGGACCCGGAAACTAAACTGGAATCCAAGCAATGGAAGCACCCGAGTTCACCGCCTCCCCTGAAGTTTCGCACTCAACCATCAGCTGGCGAGGTTATGGCGACAATCTTTTGGGATGCAAAAGGCATATTATTAATTGATTACTTGCCAACCAAAACTACAATGAATGGTCAATATTATGCCAACCTAATGCAAGAATTGCGAAAGACAATTCGACAGAAACGCCGTGGAATGTTGACACGTGGTGTTCTGATTTTGCATGACAACGCTCCAGTCCACAAGTCAAGAGTTGCACAGGCTGCTATACGTGATTGTGGATTCGAACAGCTTAACCACCCACCCTACAGCCCAGACCTAGCCCCCAGTGACTACTTCCTGTTCAGAAACCTGAAATCGGCCCTACGTGGAAGGCACTTCCGGGATGACGAAGACGTCAAAGCTGCCACAGAGGCGTGATTAGGGGGGGCAAACGGAAGACTTCTACAAAAGCGGCATCAAAAGTCTTAAAGAGAAATGGAATAAGTGTATTGAGGTGAAGGGTAACTATATTGAAAAATAAAAGTAAAAAATTGACTACGCGAGTTGGTTTTATATTGAAGTTGCAACACTTATTGAACGCCCCTCGTATGACTGTTAAAAGTAGCTACATGACACTACATCTTTTCTTGGACAGAAAAAAATATTTAAGTGTGGTGAAAACAACAATTTTAATTCAGTGGCTGTGAGTCCAGGGTCTGCATGTTGTGTAATTGCATTGTGATGACCTGGGCAGTGACCACTCCCTTGAAGAGATGCAAACAGCAGGCTGCAGCTATAGCTGTCACTGCTAAATTGCTAATACAGAGAGGTTTCAGGTTACTTCATATATACCTCTGTGCTTTGTTACAGTTTGTGTGCGAGACTGGTTTAGTCTTACACTCGATGCTCAAGAGAATTTCTTCATAAAATATCAACATTTTATTAAATATTGAAAAAGGAGCCAATGAGAAACAGGATTTTCAGGAACTGATCATGACCTTTTCATTATGTAATAAATATTGATATTTCCAGAATACAAATAAGAACTAAAACAATAAAATGCAAAAGTCTACAATATTTAAAGTGAATGGATTAATGTGTAACCAATTTTGATAATAAATTTTAAATTTGATAACTGGGCAATGCCTTATTAAGTGATATCTTAATCTTTTCCTTAGAGATAATGAATAACATAATTCCTGATGAGCTTCAGAGCCAATGGCTCTGTTTTTACTTATAAAATGATTATTTTTCACAATTATTTAGAGAGTTTGAAAAAACTTTCTTGTATTTTATCATTTTCAGTACATGTAGTTGAATATAGTTTTTAAACTTTTCGACAAGATCAATTGCTTATAAAAACATGCTCAAAACTCTTCCCTAAGTTCCCTCATTCATTCAAAAATTCACATTTTAATGAGATCTTTAAAACCTCAGGCACAGAAACGAGACAAGTTAAGTTAGAAATAAATATGTAAAAGGTAAACAAGATTTCCAGTTACCATCTAGCTGTCTTCCTTTCTCGTCACAAAACATTTTAATTAGGTTATATAGCTAGAATTGCAGCGAAATCGCCTTAATATGATATTCACATTTCCAAAATTGATGTCATTTCTGCCAATAGAACTTGATATTTGCATTCAAATGACCAATTTTCTCAAATTAATTGACAATAATAAAATAACAGCTTTAGGGTGATGAATCACGTTTCATTTTAGAATTGTAATGTAAATTTCCAATTTTTTCCAAAGAACATTAACATGATTAAACATTGTTTTTTAAAACTTAGGTAATCATAAGTAGTATTGCAAATGAAAGCTTAATTTTTTCAGGCATGTCATTAGCGAAAAACTAACGAGTTGTGCACACATTCAAAGAACCTTATGAGCTGTGGTGCATTAGAATGCAAATTTGGATTGTTAGATTTATTGATATTTTCCCTTTGTACCAAGGAAGGATGGCAAAGTTGATGTTTCTGTTACCAGAAATGAGATGCAGCTTTTTAGTCATAAACGTTTCCTGCCATTGTTTTCAGAACATCGTTCAAACCTCAGGTATTGAGAGGATTATGGGAAAAATTACATTTTTCATGAAAACAATATTTTAAGCACATTTGACGTTGGATAAATGAATTTGATGAGTGCAGTTGAAAAATGAGGTTCCTGAGGGATTAGGACATTTAGAATTATAGCTCATCTAAGCGATGGAAATGAGCATGTTTTTCTGAAATTTACAATAATTCGGCCAATGAAAAAGATGTTTTAATATCTAATCAATAGATAAATTGCTTTTGCATGGATTTCAAATTTCTAATGGCTTTTTTCAAAGGCCTCTTATCCAAATGAATTAATTTTGATTTTTTTGGATGCTAGTCTTTAATATCCCCATATGTGACCGGTTTAAATGTTTTTGGTTGACTATCCATTTGCACAGCGGCAGATTGGCTTTATGTCAAATGTGAATAACCATTCTTGTAATCAATTCATCAAAATATTGTTTTATGGTGCTTGTACGTTTCATTCCAATGAGAAACTGATTTCTCTAGTTTGTTAATGTTTTCATTTCATGATATGTTGCATGTTAACATGCTAAACAGTAGCATTTTTAATGATCAATCTATGTTATTCTTCTAATACTTTAAATCAATTTGAGTCTATGTTGATAGTTTATTTATGAGTTGGTGTATTCACAATTAGCTTTTTCCAAAGATTTTATGAATGATTATTAACCTTTGATAAGGGGGTGGGAATAGAGCAGTGGTTAGATTGTTCCGCTTCGGATCTAGAGGTCCAGGGTTTGAATCCCGCCAGGGGCTGAGTGGCTTTGTCTGCAGTAGAGAACTGTTCTACACGCAGTAAGGTTTGGGTGCAATGCTACACTGAATTTCAACGTAGTACCATACAAGATTAGCTAGTTCCAGCTGTTGCTTGCAGGTTTCACCGCAATGCATAGCCAACTCAACTAACCTACAAGGGTATGATGAATTTTGTCTATTGTTTTGTAGGTAACTTAGCAGTAGCACATTTTTTGGCAAATTTTATTTTTGCAAATTTCCCATTTATAATAATAGTCTCTGTCATATATATTTACCTCTAGAGGGTAAAATATCTTATTACACAAACCAATTTTCTGATGTGGTAAAAACAATGTTGTGTTTTAAGGAAAAAATACATGGCAGCCATTTTATTGTGAACACATTTTATTATTTCGAATGACAAAAACGAATCCCATAGCTTTACGGAACCATGTATATTCATTTTTGTACTTGATTTTCCGAAAAAGGGAAGGGTGTTTTACTATTGGTGACATTATTTTTCAAATACATTTCATCAACTTATTTAATCGAAAAAACGTGCTACTGCTTGTCCAGGAAAGTCCAGGTTCTGTTTATAAAGTTGAAAGTGTTTTTAAAGCAGAAACATCAACATCCAAAACACAATAATACTGTTACGAATCATGTGATCTATGCAACCATACACTGACAAAGTAATGCAAAATTGCCTACTCTGTCATTTTCTAATTTGGAATCCTTTGTCCTTTCTATATCGAGACGGGCTGATGGTACAATATTCCAAGAAATGAAAGTTACTGGTATACACTTCCAAAAGCACCGCAGATGTATATCATTACAGTTTTCATTGCAAAGCACTAGACAATTTGATGAAACAATATTTACCAAGTTACCTAACCTCTTTTCCAAATAAAGCAAAGTTTCGAAACATTTCAACTGCAAAAAAATCCAAAGACTTAGTAAATGTATCAAAATGTATTACACATCTTTCATCTCCTGTCAGAAAAAGTTCTGCTACTTAGTGTTCCTTTGTCTCTCAGCTGTCTTGAATTTCTAATTAAAAAGAAAAAATCTGTTATATAGTTATGCTCTTGTACAACCAAAGTGGTTTATGAGAATAAAGAACTAAATATATATATAACATCCCAACGGTTTCAAAGACAATTTAAATTTGTATTTCCGAAAGCAACATAAAACTGATCTGTCAATAGACAAGACTCATCTGATTATGTTAAAGATCTATATGTTCTTCTGTAAGAAAGTTCAATTTCAACTTCAATATTAAATCAATTAACTTACAATTAGTTGAAATGATTTTAAAACCAGTTTTCAAATTAAGGTGAAGTAATGAGTTAAAATCTCCCTGTTCTGTTCGTGCATGAGAAGGAAGATTTTTTGTAAAACAAATACTCCATGTCAATAATGTAATCACTTCAAAAGTCCATCTACCTAAAAGTGTTAATTAGGTGCCATAATCAGTTTTTAACGAGCACCATCGTTCGTCATTACCCTATGTTTGGAGCTGTGTGCATTACGCATTAAAACCAAGAGACATTTTGGACACAGATGATGTTAATACAAGCGAAGCACTCAGATCAGTTTTTGTCCAACTTCGTGACGGCCCCCATTAATGAATTAACAAATGTTATCAATATTGTATGGAAGTGAATCTTCACTAATGAAAATCTAAGTTAATTAATCATTCTCTTTCCAGATTGTGTCAGCCATTGATTTTTTGCCCCATTTTCATTTACGAAACATGTGATGTTTTGTCATGCTGTCATTAGATATTTTTTTGAAATAAAAATGAAAAGATTCCTCGGAAATTTCCCTTAGGCATATTCGCAAGGGAAAAGGGGTGTGTTGGGGTGATCAGATTATTTCAAGAAGTATCAGACTGTTTGTAGAAGGACTTTGATGACGGTACACAGAGAGGGGTTTTGACACGTGAAAATTTTCGCTAATGGATGGTAGAGCTTTTTGACTGTTTCCTTATCATCTAAAACACTACTAACTTAGCATGTTCTTTTTAGTTTATTTCGATTTTTATATTTTGAAATTTTTAGTTTTTAGTTTGTAAAAATGTCATTTTAACAACTGTTGATGTGTTTTTTTTATTTATTTATGGCTTGATGACAAAACTTTTGAAATGTGTCAAATTGAAAAGTATAAAAAATACCTTTACCTAATGCTTTGTAGTGTAGTGTGTTTCTCTTGCTGATTAAAACAAGATGACGGTGAATTAGATGATAAAATAAACTTTATACACAGCGGCGGTCCTATTACTCTTATTTTTTGTGGTTTAAATGTCATATTAGCACACTTTTTTGTAATTTCAAATCTTTAAATCACTGTCAAATCAACTTTAAACTTTAAAATTGTAAATTTAGAGCTTTTTCGTATTTATGTTTTGGAACAATGAAAGAAAATATAAAAGGTTTATGAATAAAAACTGTTGGACATATGTATGTGAAAAAAATGAAACATATTTTGTTTTATGACATATTTATGTCTTTTTATTATCACTGGCTAGCATATTATCTAAAAACCATCCTTGTTTATGGCAAAAAAAACCCACTTTAGTTGTATTTCTCTTCCAAATGACTTCTTTTGCTTTGAATCTCATGAATAATGAAAGTTAATGTTTTTGGTAAATGAAAAACCTATTTCCCAAGTTGAAACGCTCAATAAAACTAACATTGTGATTATTATTTCATATTTATGTGTTACTTTTAGCACTTAAACTTTAGAAACGAGACATTACTGAAGCAAATTGTCCATTCGATAACTTTAAAATCTTAACTGAAATAGAAATGTTGACACTGATTGATTTAAAAAGAGTTTTTTAATTAAATAAGTGATAAGCCACAAAGAAATAAAATCATGGTTTGTGGTGAATTGAAGTAATTTCTGCAATCAGTTTGTTGAAGAAAAAACTTTATAAATGATGAAAATATTGTGTAAAAAAATTATTATCAAGATTTAAAGAAAGCGACCGATTATAAGTTTAATCAATTTAACTGAAAGATTTACTCTAAAACAATCATACTCACAAAGGCATCTTACGTCCAGGCAGTAGATGGATGTAAATAATTTTGCCATGTAGCATTGAGGTTGTAAGGTTTTTATTTTAATATACATTCCGAACAGAAAAGCCATTTTGATATCAGAAAAACTTGTTATTTAAATAGTGAACAAATCTTACATTGTTTTATTTGGGATAACACTACGTTCAGTAGTACAGATTCTTGTACTTTATCGAGCACTTGCGGGATTCAGACCCACACCCCCAAAGAAAGACAACTGTCACCAGCATTGCCGTACCGAAAGCTTACCACACGACCACTATTGAAGGTAGTGTTATCCCAGATCTAACAATGTTACATTTTGATATCCTTTTGTGGATCCCAAAACTTTCAAACAGAATCTTCAAAATAAATTTTGGAAGTAGTATTGAATTTTATTTTATTTTGTGAATGTATTAAACTTCTAAATTAAGAAGCTTCTGTCCATAGATTATAACATGCCTGCATATGTATTTATTACATTTGTTCTATATACATCAAACAAAAACAAAATAATGAATGATTTACTGTTCGAGCTTTTAAGTTCTGTCAGCTATTCAGTGAAAAGAAATTCATTTCTACAACATTTTATCTCTAACATGTTTTTCTCAGAAAGAAAAATGAAAATCGAACAATGTAAAAATGTCAGAACCATTTATTTACAATATGAAGAACTAAAAGATTAAAGTATTGAAACATCGAATCTACGTTTAAGATTTATCATGTACTTTTTTACACAGTATCACAATTGATTGATTAAAGAAAAGTCTATTTGCAATCTTTCTCATATTCCATTCCATAATGACTAAATATGTGATGATGTACAGCACATCCTATCTAAGATGTACACAGGTCCCATAGACTGTACCGTACCACCTCGCATAGGAAGAACAGTAGGTCCCATCCTCGAAATGTGTCAATATTATTTCAGCGGGCCACCTGTAAAACAAGCAAACAGAGATTATGGCATAAAACACACATCAAATTCGTGTTTTAAGGCCCAAATAAAGGATCTTATTTTACTTCTGGATGGTAATGATTTGTAAATATACTTCTTGTTATGACAGGTGGTGTCCACTGCCTGCATGTTTGTTCATCAATAAAAGTCCACACATTCACGCAGGAGAAATAAAAGGTCATCCGCAATTACACGTTAATGAGAATGTGATTCAGTCGACGAGAGGTTCCGCTGCCATGATAATTACTAATTAGCTTGATGAACATTCCTTCTGATTTGCAGACTAATTCATTTGTGAAAAGGTTTCTTCCATTGCAGAAAATTATTTCTTCTTAAGTAACAATATCTTAATTTGAATGGTCCTCTGTTAAACAGAATCTATTTCTCAAAGGATAGGTGTTCCAGTGCTAAATGGTTACTTATTACTTCGAATATTTGTTGTTGTTTGGAAAGTAATTAAATAAAATAATTTATCAATGTATCAGTCTGTTCCAGTGCTTAACAACTAGTAAGTACGTTGAAAAGTCAACATCGTTGTGATTATTTTCTATAAAGAATTAAGATTTCTTCTGTGATATCATTTTTGTGAAGGGATAGCTCAGTGGTTATGGCGTTCTGCTTCGGATCAAGGGGTCCAGGGTTCGAATCCTGCAAGGGGCACAAGGGCGGATCCAGGATTTTTGAAAGGGGGGGGGGGTCAGGACCCCCAACTTATGTATACATGGATTTGAAAAGGGGGGGGGGGGGGGGGTCAGGACCCCCTGGACCCGCTAGTGGGGCACGGCATCTTTGTCTGCAGTAGAGGACTGTTCTACACGCAGTAACGTTTGGGTGCAATCCTACAGTGAATTTCAGTGTAGTACCACCCATTGTTCGCTAGTTCCAGCCGATGCTCGTAAGTTTCACCACAATGCATAGCCACAGGCTTTCCTTTGCCATAACACTAGCAGCCGTGATATAAGTGAAATACTCCTAAAAGCGACGTTAAACCCCAACTCACCTCACACCATTTTTGTGAATGATTCTTCAATCAATGTATACTTACCTGTGATTTTAAAGTTAAATAAATGAGTTTCTTATTTTGTAGATTTTGAGATGGAAGTAGATGAAGATGAAGATGAAATTACTATATCAGGCTAAATAAAAGCAGTTAAATGTTTCTTGAGCATTGGCACATTACTTTTATTTCCGCATGTGACAGCTTTTTATACTAATTTTTTTGCTAAACCCAACATACATTTGCCCATCAACCATATGGGTCTACAGGAAAAGATTTGCTTCCATTTTGATATATTTTGATAGAAAAAAATATGTCCTCCTCCCTAATTTTTTTTTAATAAAAAAGAATTAAATCCTACCGCCTCCTCATTTTAAAAAAAAAATTGCCCAAGAAACATTTAGCTATTTTATGCAGCTTTATATGAAACTGGTTCTGTGTAAATCATGAAAAGAAAACTGAAAAAATGGTTGCAAATTGATTTATCTAAAAGTTTAATATTTTTATGATTATCATATTAAAAATAAGTTTTATTATTTGTTTCAAAGGTCAATACATAGGATTTCATTTTGTATGCCTACGGATAGAAATTGGATAGTTGCAGTGTATATCTGAATTTTCTCTTGGAATTATTTATATTAAATTGTGACATTTTATGATTTGTATCACTTTAACCTTTATACTGCTGCAATTATAAAGGAACAAGGTGGGATCGACCAGGGATTAGTCATTGACATTCATGAAATATTTCTCCTTAGGTAAAAGGTTGAAGCTCTGCATAAAATGATCTATAAAACTGTCAGAGTTAAAAGTCTACATCACACTTTCTTCAGCTTGTGTAAAGGTCAACGTTAACCCTATAAAGATAAAATTAAAAGCTTATTTATTCTAAGAAAACAACAACAAACAAGTCTCACATTCAAGAAAAAAATCAACCCGTAAATCAGCAGTTATTATGGTGTAATTAATTTAAGTTTGATGGTTGATACGGTCCCTGGCCGCCGTGAGGCAGGTGGTGAAGAGAGAGATGGGAGGTGGTCTCTGATTGTTGTACGAGCCTTCCAGTCATGCGCTCACAATGGTAGAGAGTGCGGCATTGTGGGATAGTCGGGATCGTGTAGTTAGTCAGTGAGTGACATCCAGTTGATATCAAGCACTGCAGAGTGACAATTTGATGTGACGGTGACATTACTTTTGAATTTGTGAATTTTTTGTTGAGAATTAATCAAATCCATTTTAAAATTTAGTTTGTCGATAGAGTTGATGGTTATTCTTTTACTTCAAAGAAACGTGATGCAAGTGTCACACTGCGAAGTGATGAGAGGCTGAGCCGACAGAGTACTGATGTATTGGTGTTAGTGTAAGTAGTCATGTGACAAACAGTATCTGAGAGTAGGTACTTGACGGATCTATAATATCGGACTCACTCACAGCGCCGGCACCATGACAACAGCAAGCTGCAGATCATGGCACTCACTGGATTACATGCCCTTTTACAGCTCTTATGTCTTGAAGGTAGGATTTTGCACAGGGTTTAAAAACTTTTTGAAATTTTATGAGCATTTTTTTAAAAACATAAAATGATTTAACAGTTTGCAGAAAAATATGGAAAAACTTTGTGAAAAAGTGTTATATTTCGATTTGACATTTGTTTTAATTTGATTGTTTCTAATGATGATTTTTTTTCATCTCCTTGGCTTTCAATGCTGTAATTACACATTAATATATATTTCATAATCGTGATTTAACATAGAACTTTTAGTATTTGAGGTACGTGGTGTGTATAATTGGATGGATGTTTAAAGGAATATTTTTTTTTTAATAAATGGATATTTTGACGAATATATACATTAAAGAATGAATTATATATCTTTAAGAAACCAAAAATTAAATTATTAATCAGTTTCTTTCAAATTTAATAAACAGAGTTAAATAAGGAATGAAACAAAACAAATATGAATAATCGCTATGATGCAAAAACAATGTTCTTTTATTACAGTTTCAATGATCAAACTGTTTCATTGATTTTTTTTGTAAAATAAAATTCAGTTCACAAAGAAATTCATTCTGATCCAGAGAAAAATGAATTTCAATCTACTTAAGATTAAGATTGAAAGTGTAATTTTTAATTTAGTTTTTCATTAAATTTTTTTATCACTTTTATGATCACTGTCAGTGACGGATAGGTTGTTTGTTTCTCATTAAGAAGACATCAAAGACTGACAAAAAGACAAATGCGATCTTTGCATGTTTTCATTACTTTTATACAGTGCATGTCAGCTTCGCTCATTTCCATATTGATTTGTTGTTTTCGTTCAAATTACTGTGAAATAAATCAATCGCTAGCTGACAGTTTAAAAAAGTTAATCAAATTATTTTCTTGTTTAATTATTAACCATTCTCCGTCAGTGTTTCTATATACAGATTGACGTACTGATTGAAGCGAGGAAATTAATTTGTTTCGTTTCATTGATGTCATTCTCTCTGTTTTCTAACAAACTTGAATCAATCATGTAGGAAACGTTGATCGTCAGGCACAAAAATGATTCAATCTTCAAACTTTGTCGCAAGATGTCTTTTTGTTGTCTCCCATTTCAATTTTAATTAATCATTATTTTAATTAGAAAGAATAAAATTCATTGTATTTTTTAAATCTTTAATTTTGCGTCTGCATTGTTGTTCCATTTCTCATTTTCTGTTGCAATCGGAAGACATTAAATTGAAAAGTAATTTTAATTATTAGATGCATTGAATCATAAAATTTAAGAAAAACAATTAATTAGAATTCAAGATACCAGTCAATCGAACTCTGGAATAAAATTTAAGCCAATGTATATCGGTTGGAGTTGGCTCAGTTTGAAAGCAAGTTATGTTTTTTTAGTTTTATTTATTTTGTAATAGAATTCTGAAATTGGAAGAGGAAGGTTTCTGGATAACAAGTTCTTTAATGTGAAAAGAAGTTGTTATCCAGAAACCTTCTTCTTGTTATGTATGCCACTTCTAAATGCCCTTCAAAGACCTAATTCTGAAATCTTTGCAATATATTAATTTATGTCTTATGACAAACTATGCATTTCATTAAGAATTTCTCTGTATATATTGATAACAAATTTTTTCTTTTTATTGTCCATGTGAAGAGGATTGCGAGTGGTTAGTGCATTTGCTTCGGATCTAGGGGTCCGGGGTTCGAATCCCATCAGGGGCTCGGCAACTCTGTCTGCAGTAGAGAACTGTTCTATATGCAGTAAGGTTTGGGGGCAATGTTACACTGAATTTCATTGCAGTACCACCCATGGTTTGCTAGTTCCAGCCAATGCTTACAGGTTTCACAGTTATGCAAAGCCACAATGGTGTTACAGGCTTTCTCCCTGTAATATTTTAGCAGCTGTAATATAAGTGAATTACTCTTGAAAGGGCCAAAATCACTCCCTTCCATTGTCCATGATTGTAGATGTTTAACCGTGCATCGTCAGTCTTGTATTATGCTCTTTGTTTATACTTCCTGGAGTCAGTCATTGAGCAGGTGAAATAGGTAAAATAAATAATTATACCCTAAGTAGTTGGCGTATATATTGGTCAGCACTCAAACACTATAATTGTTCAAATGTTATGACAACTCGATACATTTACACTTTGATGTGTAGATCGACCTTTCGTAAGTTTTGTACCCTCATTTGCATAATTTATGCAAATTTTCTCAGTTTTTCAACTTCATATTCTTGTTACATTAGAGCATTCAAAACCTCTTGGGACATGCTAGTTTCACCAAACTTGTCACACTTGTCAACCCTGATTCCTAGTGCCTTATTTGGGTTAGACCTTTATGAGAATGTAGAATGGCCATTTCAATGATAGAACCCTCTCTTTAAGAAGTATTGTACTTCAATCAGTTGTCTGCAATTAGCTAATTAATTCACCCAGGAAATGTCAGAGTATAATAGATTAAGTTGTTGAATTTTGTTTTTATAATCTATCTGAATAATGGTTAATCTGTTCAACTGGCGGACCATTTAATGATGATTGTATAACAACATGGTTATTTCCTGGCATTCCTGGAATCGGGAGTGATAACGCTTCATATCAGATTGTGAACACATCATAACAGACAACCAATTGCTGGGATATACAGAGTCAGTTTACCCCATTACAAAACCAATTACTCTGATCAAATGTTGGCTGTTATTTTCCCCTGTCTAGTCATTTGATGAGAAAAGCACATGCTTTGCGGTTGGTTACCAAATCTAGTTACAGTAGTGATCACTTCAAGCTATTTGAACATGTTTGTAATCATCTATATCATCCGTCATGTGACAACAAATGTTTAGCTTGGTTACAATATTGAACATGTCTGTTTTACAGTAATTAAAATCAGTATCTGTTTGTGAAGAATTAATATGTTGTGTATAATCTTCCGGGCATTTCAATTATTAACCTGTAATGTTACGGCTTTAGATTGAGATATTAACCATTGCAATGTATCTACTTCAATCTATATTATGAGAGAGAGTGGATTAAGAGCACAAGCCATCTGTTATACTTAACCAGCAAATACAACTAGTGCAAAGCCTCTCCTATTTGATGAATGATTTCTTGCTGTTAGATAGCATGCTGTAGTTCCTCTGTGAAGCGCGGTGTCTCTAATACGAAGAGACCAGCTACAAGCATTGCTAAGTTTGGTTTGGGGAACCTTTGGGAATTAATATGATTACCTGGGGTAATATGCACTTCTAGATTAATTTGAATTAAATTGTGGAAGGCAAATCTTAAACCTATTCATTGTGCGTATACAGTCAGGCCTCGATAATCCGAACGCTTCCGTTTTTCATCAAAAACGTTCGAATAGTGAAATGTTTGGACTATTGAGTACTGAGGACTACTATAGAGATTAGTTTGGTTACATCTTCCTACCGTTCGGAAACTGTGAGATTCGGATTATCGGTGGCCGGATTATCGCTGGCTGACTGTATACTGGTATATTTGTTACTTTTCCTTACAATACAAACGTCTAACTAGAAAAATAACTGTGAAGACATACTATTTGAACAATTTGTATTATGAATTTGGTGTACCTTGATCCATAATGGGGAACACATGGGCAATGATATGTTAGTCATCTACCCTACAGATGATAGAAGATGCAATAGCTGGTGAGCTACAGAGTCTCTGTTGGCGTCGACCTTTTGGGGATTTCAGCATATTCCATGTTCCTTGGAAACAATTTGGTCCTAGTCCTCTTGAAGGGTAGAGTTTCCAGAGCCGAACTCTAAAACTACTTGGCCGATCATCACCAAATCTTTTGGTGTACCGTCTCTCCATATAATGTAGATGTTCCTTTTGGGGGTTTGTCTTTTTGGGGGATAGTAACTTGAGTTTCTTATATGATTTTGGGGAAGGGGGAGACATTTGTTTTTGTTGGTAAAAAACCCCTCTTGTTGTAGTTGAGGTTATGATCACAGTAGACAAACCACTCATGCATACGTTTGTTTCATAAGACTGTATAGGCACATTGGGATGAAGGCACCTTGGGATGTAGGCACATTGGGATGTAGGCACCTTGGGATGTAGGCACATTGGGATGTAGGCACATTGGGATGTAGGCACCTTGGGATGTAAGCACTTGGGATGTAGGCACATTGGGATGTAGGCACATTGGGAACCACCACCGGCCATGCTCATAAAGTTGTTACAAGATCATCCAATCTTTGAGAGCCTTACAACAGGCCTACCATACAAACGGTGAATAATCAGCGGAATAGAAGGAAAATACATGCAAATTAACAAAAAAGAGCAACACAAGCATCCAAAACTGAGAGCACGTGCCGCCATTTTGACCGATTTGAAGATTTTGAAGAGTTATTTCCACATATGTTTGATTTTATAATTTTTTATTCCACAAATTTATTCACCATTTGTATGGTAGGCCTGTTCAAGTCTCTTGGTTACGAGTCTAAGACTGGCCTTGTTTTACAATCTGTTATCAAGGAACTAACTCTCTGAATACAACTAGTGAAAGGAGAATTGATTCCCGAGACTAAAGCTAGTCTAAGTGTTTATGTAGAAGGGTGATTCTGTCTGACAATAAAAGTGATCACCGTGACTCTGCTCACATTGAATAGCCTGAAACAAGATCGGCCTGGTATTAACACAAATATGGCCGGGTAAAAAACACCTTTGATCATGGCAACTATATATTCATTGTAGTTTATAAAATTCCATCTCAAACAAACATATCCTTATATCCAGTGAATAGACCTGTTCTGTGTACATAACCAATTTATCATCGAGTTACAGTAAAAATATTTGTATTGTGCTGCCTCATTCACTTGAGCCATCGCTTGTTTTGATAAAAGGATTGAGAAATCAGGCAAGATTAGCTGTGCAATTCATCAAATGTTCTTTTTACATTATAATTTTCATCAAAAGAAAACAACTTCCGACTAAATTAGCCTAAACAGGATCAGAAGGTAGAACATGACAGAACCTTGTGAAGTAAGAAGATTTGAGTGTCCGTTCGTAATCTCTTTCCTTAAAGGACCCTTTAAGTGATCTTATACAAACTGTTTGAATTTTATGAGAGATTGATTCCTCAAAAATATTTAACTCATGTTGATATATTTGGTATCAGAAGACACTTCAGTGAGATTTTCAATTATGTTTATCTTCTTTATCAACTTTTGTCATTGTTTTTATGTATATACATATTTAAAAAATATTTGGTGATTTCTTATGGATGTTTCATACAATATTGAGAAACAAATATAATGAGACTACATATGTGTTTCTCATCCAATATGATATTGTTTACATGTTTTAAGTGGCATTAGTGAGGACATTTTGATGAAAAAAGGAAAGATAAGAGCTTTTTTTGGAATATTTTGGAAATTTTTTGTTACAAAAATCTATTGAAATTAATTGTTAATGAGCAAACATGTTCTTGAGTACAATCACAGAATTGTCTTTATGAACATTAAGTACTTCTTTCTTTAAATAAAAAAAAAATTCAGCATGTGAGTAAATTTGGGTTTTATCAACAAGTTCATGAAATCTGTAGAATATTCTGATATAATTATAAGGTTTTGTGTTGAGTAAGTTCTTGTCCATATTGCTAAGACTAAATAAAAAAATTCTTGTGCATCATTTTTATTTATGCATGCAATAGTTTTTTTTAGACATTTATAATACTGAATTAAGAATTTGCTGCATAAATTTTCCTAAACTCCCATTACCATGTGCCCACCAAATGTATGGGTCTACAATAAAAGATATGGTTCCGTTTTGTATACTTTTACCACTTCCAAGCCAAAATAAAATGTCCTCCATTGTCAAACTGTGTAAAATCCCACCGGCCTGGTCACTTTTGAAATAAAATTGCCTGAGAAACATTTAACTTTTTTATGCAGCATAATGTAATCTCTTCTGATGGTTAATTCAATAAGCCTGCATGATTCTTTTGATCTTCCTTGTAACTTGACTAAATTTTATCCATGAACTTTTCGGAAATGTCAAATAAGACATAAAATTACCAAATTGTATGACAATCGACGAATACAATCTTCATTGTTTGGGTTGGCTATTACACATATGAAACAAGATAAGGTGCTGAATATTAAGATAAAAAATGGATGTAAATCTGTCCGCATGTACAGTGTTTATTAATCCAATGGATATTGAGTTTATATGAGGGTTCTATCAAGTTTTTTTTTGTGGTAACAAAATTTGAGAGGACATTCCTGTTTACAGATATATGTTATTGATACATGCCTAGTGCACATTTCAGATGAAACATGTTAATGAGGGTCATATTTTAATGATTATATTTGAAATTTTGATAAAGGCTGGTGCACATGCATTCTGAAATATAAACAGTGAAATTTAAGCCATTCATCTGCATTAGGAGTGTGGAAAACTTTGCTATGGCATAATAAGACATTGTTGATAAGTTTTGATGAATATTCTATCAATACACATGTCTTAATTATTATTTAAAAAAAATAAAATTAGTGAAAATACAGCAATATTTTCATTTCACATACGGTAATGCAAATACAAGATGGCAGACAATCAGTGGCAGGACTTTTTAACTTCTGATAAACTCGGAACCTGAGGATGTCTGTAACATATATCAGGAAATCTGGGTGGAACACTTGAGGTTGGTCAGAATACAAAGTCGAATGTTGAATCATCTCTTCTAGAGAAGCCTGCATGATTTAATCTCTCCTCATGGCCAATTCAATAAACCTGATTCTCTCTTCCTTAAACCGCCTTGCAGAATATAAAACTACTTTCATCACAACTGTTTCCAGTACTATGAGAATTCCATTTAGATTGAGTCAGATTGATTCAAATAAGCTTGAACCCTATTATCGCATATCCCATCTCGGAGATTGTTTTTCCGAATTTTTGCGTTGAGGATTACATTAACATTGTAAGTATAAGTAAATAGCTAGTGTTGATGCAGTTTGATATTGGAGGATCCCCTAAAACAACTTGTAACTCATGCAGTGTTTATTGATGAAACATCCCAAGGAAATTTGATCCATTTCTTATGAAAACATTGCTAGTTTTACACGGCACTCAAATCTCAAAGAGTTAGTGCTATTCTCCTGACAACAGTCTGAGGGCATCTTGTTTTTCCATCGATTCCAGCCGGCAGACAATACTGTCAGAAAAATTATTGGTTTTTCTCTTCGTATTCTATTACTCATTGTTTGTCCTAGAGAACTTGTGATTAGGATTGCAGAGGGGCATTCAAAAGAATAATTAAGCAATTCGCTTCTAATTTTATTGTGCTGCTAACAGACTCTTAGTAACTGCAAAGCTTCTAATTTGTGCAGGCAGCTTTGATTGTATTTTGCAACCAGCGAGATAATTATTTTTTGGTTATCTTTTTCCCAAGTCACAAAGATGGACATCCATTTAACATTGAGTGGCTGAAGAGAGATGTGATAGAAGTTGGAGCAAGTTTTTCCTCAGGGTGTGTTGTCAGGAAAGTTGTATTTAGATTACCCTCATTGATCCATGCATTAAATAGTGTGGAATTTGACAACTTTCTTCAAAAGATGTCAGAATGGTATTTGTCTTGGATGAGATGGGTGTTTGTTCTCTTGGTCTCTAGTTATTGTAGGGTATGAGACATTATCAAAATATTGTCATTATTTGCAATTAAAATAATTAATCATGAAACTGTCACCTTTTTTTTTGAGAAAGAGATTTTTGTTAAATTTACTTTTGAAAGATCATTTTACCAAAGGATATTGGTTCACTAGTTTTGAATTTCAAAGAAGAATTTAAATTGCTGTTTAAAACTTTGGATATCAAGTGATTTCAGAAAATCTTTAATTTTAATGCAAAATATGCAAAATAATGCTGCAATATTGAAACAAATATTTTATTATCAAGAATCGTTTTTTAATCATTTCATTTCTGAGTCATTGCATAAGGAAATGATTATGTGTTATTTCCAAGAGATTTCCCAAGTCTTAATTTATTCTACTTTCAGTATTTCTTTAAAAATTAGAAAGTTTGTAGGAAGTAGTTGGTTTTTATATCCAGTTGATTTCCTACTATGATTTCATTTGATTGTGTGTCATTAACGATCAAAGCTACAATGATTATATTCATTACGCCAGTTGGCAGTTAAAGTTAATTTGAGACGACAAACTACTTTGTTGTTTCAAATTAACAAGGAGACATCAATTATCCCGAGGCTTGATTGAACTAATTTTCAAGGAGCAACTTTCAAGCCAAGGATATTGATTTGCTTCAAGTTTGCATTGTTGTAATTAAAGAACTTTTACCAGGAATTCACTTCTATCAACAACCAATCAAGGTTTAAGATGATTTAAGCGTAATGGGAAATTCAACATGCTTTGTTGCAACCTTTTGTTAGACTCTAGAACTGTTATACGTTTATGTAAAGCACAGTGGTGTAGTGGTTAGCGTGCTGGCCTCTCATGCTAAAAGCCTGGGTTTGAATCCCTGTGGAAACCTGGGTCTCATACTCTGTTGTGCACCTGGGAAAAATATGTAATACATAATGCACTCAGTCCACCCAGCTGTTTACATGGGTACCTGAACAGAGTGAAGTTAACACATCTGGTACCACAGGCACAGAGTGCTTTCTACCAGCTCCAAAGTACAATTCCTTCAGGGTAATGATAAATTTTTTACATGTTCATGCATGGAAATGGTGCTATACAAATGGATTATTATGTTGAAACAGTGCTAATTTGTGATTAGGGAGATTGGAAGTGTAAACAGTACTTGGATGAAATATGACTGATAGTGAATGGATTGTGAGAGAATGTTTCTGTCATTGTAACAAACCGCACTTTACTTTGATGACCAGTTTAACCCTTAAGCTGCTACATTTAGCCTCTGGATGATCCCTGATAATAGCCTTTGTCAACTACTGTATTTTCTTGAATACAACCCTGGGGGTTCTATATTGTTCCCTGTAGGCAGGGAACTGCATTCCCCTGTTGAAACTGTACTCCTTTCACACCCTTAGTTTTGAGAGTAGGAGAATGAAATTTGCAAATCTCATTCTCCATCAAACAAATATTCTCAAAATTTTAGCTCCTTAGCATTACTTGTTTCTGGGGAGAAGTCAAAAGGTTCTGAAGTTGGACAGTCTGCTACAGTACATAAAAAAGATGCTGAAAATTTGAGTTTCTGTTTCTATGTTTTGGAGAAGAAGTCGTTTAATAATTTGTCTTATTTGGAAAGTGAACATGTTTCAGCTTAATACAATAATCAGGATAACAAGCATACCATGAACATGCTAAAACATTGGTTAAGAGAGCATTAAATCAATCATTTAGAAACAAATATATTTCCTTAGAGTATTTTTATTATGGTTAAAATCATTAATACTGCACTGTAATAATCCCACAGCACATCCTTTGATAGAGAAGTATTACATCCATTTAGGAACAAATATATTTCCTACAAATGGTATTTTATGAGCAATCGCTCGGGTCAAATGAGTTCATGATTCAATTTCATTTGCTCGCCCATCAATATCTGAAACTCTATTAGCTTTGAGATATGAGTGCAGTCTGAGGAATGAAATTTGACAACGTGCACCCAAATCAAGTAGAAACACTGAAATATAGTGTGCAGGCAAGTGAAAGAGTGATATTGCTTTACGTTTGTCTTCTCTGACCAAGAAATAATATGAAAGAGTTATGTTGACCTGGATTTCCTGGTTTCTGACCAATAAACAATGTGAAAGAGTTCTGTTGACGAAGGTTTCCTCTTTTATGATCAAGAAATAATGTGAAAGAGCTATATTGATTTAAGTTTTGTCTTATCTGACCGTTTCCTGGCTTCTTACCAAGAAACAATGTGAAATAGTGATTTTGCTTTAGGTTTTGTCTTTTCTGGCCAAGAATCAATGTGAAAGAGTTCTTTTGATTTAGGTTTTGTCTTTCTGGCCAATGTGAAAAAGTTATGTCGACTAACGTTTTCTGTAAGAAACAATATGAAAGAGTTATGTTGATTAAAATTTCATCTTTGTTGACCACTTTCTGGTTTCTGACCAAGAAACAATGTGAAAGAGTTCTGTTGATTTAGATTTCCTGGTTTTCAATGAATAAAAGATGTGAAAGAGTTCTTTTGATTTAGATTTCCTGGTTTCTGACCAAGAAACAATGTGAAAGAGTTCTGTTGATTTAGATTTCCTGGTTTTCAATGAATAAAAGATGTGAAAGAGTTCTTTTGATTTAGATTTCCTGGTTTCTGACCAAGAAACAATGTGAAAGAGTCCTGTTGATTTAGATTTCCTGGTTTCTGACAAAGAAACAATGTGAAACAATCCTGTTGATTTAGATTTCCTGGTTTCTGACAAAGAAACAATGTGAAAGAGTTCTATTGAATTTGGTTTCCTGGTTTCCGATGAAGAAACAATGTCAAACAGTTCTGTTGATTTAAGTTTTGTCTTTTCTGACCATTTCCTAGTTTCTGACCAAAAGACAATGTGAAAGAGTGATATTGCTTTCGGTTTTGTCCTTTCTGGGCTAGAAACAATGTGAAAGATTTATGTTGATTTTTGTTTCCTTGTTTCTGACCAAGAAACAATGTGAAAGTAACTGGTTTATTCAGTTTTTATGTGGGGATCATCTGACAATGATTAATGACATTAACATGCGAATGCCATTAATTACGAACGGCAAGTACTCTGTGACATATCTGATTGGCAGATGATATTGATCAGGCCGAGATGAGATTGCCGATTGGCATTTGTGAAACTTGCTTTAATGCCTGATTGTAGTGAGGTTGTATAAATGCCTCATATTTGTGGCGGAATATAATGGAAACATACTCCATCTTGGTGATCTACAGAACATTGTAATCAAACGGTGCCAGTGAAATCTTTCTAAATGCATCTATGTAAGGGCGGTATTTCTCAAACCATGGTGTCATGTCCGCTTTAAAACAAACATCAATTTTCCCCCAGATTCCAGAGCTGTTTCCTCCTTGCGTGAAATATTAATTGAGAGATTTCACAAAGGGAAGCTGCAGAGGTACTGCAGTTTTATAGCAAATTATAATGACGAAACATTCAATAAAGTGTCTGATTAAAGGGGCCTATGCTACCATTATTCTATAGATGGCAGGTTTATCCGGCCGAGTAACGAGATTATCACTAGGGGTTCACTCTCTCACTCCTAGTTAGAGGTTTATTTCAAATAATAACTCTTCTGATTGAGAAGACAAGAAAACACATAAGGAAAAGGAGATATTGATCTCGGTGTTTTACTGCCCAACAAAAGCGGTTATCGTGAAGCACTCCTCTGATTCTAATAAGACATTTTCATGGTTAATTTCTCCATTATGCAGTTTAAGCACGTCTAAAGCACCGATAAAAACATGTCCAGAGATGAGTTCATTATCAGAAGTATCCGATTTCACATAAAATTTTCTGGATGAGAGGAATTATTTTCTTGTTTATATAAGATAATCATTTAGCAGGTTTCTATGTTTTTGCACTCCCAAAGATGAAAGTCAAATTCTATTTTCATTATTATGAGGTCATTTTCTAATTTCGTTTC
Organism: Gibbula magus; assembly: GCA_936450465.1. NCBI lineage: Eukaryota > Metazoa > Mollusca > Gastropoda > Trochida > Trochidae > Gibbula > Gibbula magus. Next base: position 29,496,766 of record OW388299.1, on the reverse strand, counting down.
TTCTTTGGAAAATGACAGATCCTTAATCATACATGCCTCAAATGGAGATTAATGGTTTGAAGTTGAAATCAAAGATCACAGTTTTGAATGTTCGTAATTACAATATTCCTTCTGAAGAAATGACTTTCTATCATCTCAGTATAATAAATAAATCATACAAATCTTTGTTGGACATTATCAGAGAGGTCTAAAACACAGGAACGTCAATTATCCTTTGAGTAAGAGATTTTCGATGTTTTCTACTCAAATTATCATTTTAACAAGAAGTGAAGGTCATTTTATGAAAGCAAAAATATGGAAATGATTCTTCAATAAAAATGTCATATTAAAATGATGTTTTTATTCATACTAAGCTGAATTTGCTATTTAACCTATAAAAACTGAAACATAAAATATCCATTTTATGTTTAGACTTTAGCGTAAAATTAGTAGTTAATGTTTCGTTGCAGTTCTCTTATAGCTCGAATTTTGAATAATCTGAACCAAAATTTTAGGATCTCTTTTAGTGTAAACATTAAAAAATTCCATTATCACCTTCTGTCTTAATCAGAAGTGGGTCTGGAAAATATCAAACCTGATTTTGTTTATTTGCATTTATGATAGGATAGAGTCATGGCCTTCTTTGTCCGTAATGAGTTCAAACTATAAAAACAATCAACAAGACCCAGTACAAAAGTAGTGCCATTGATATATATTTTGAGATTTAAAATGTTTTTGTTTCTTTGAAAATGAGTTTGATCTTGACTACCGTATGACCACGAGTACTATCAATCTATAACAAAATTATTATCCTGAAATGTTTTTATTCCCGGATGGAATGTACAATGTACTTATTCAGTTAAAGGGACACTGCGTTGAGGATAAAAATCAGATTATGTGTATCTACCTATGCTAATTAACATGTCTTCTAACAAGTCACAGACACCCAATTTCAAACAATTGACGTAATTGGTATTAAAAACTTCTGCATGTATACAGTGAAACGAAGCGTAACAGGTTAGCAGACACTCTAATCAGCTTAGTTAGATAAAGATGAGACTCACTTTTATCCTCGACGCAGTCTCCCTTTAATAGTACCATGAATTTCCTTGAATAAACCCTGGGTCTCCAATAGAAGCTGGGTCATAAAATGAGCAAAATTGCAAAAAATGCAATTCATGTTCATGTATATGTCTTTTAAAAAAAAGATATTGTTCATGTTCATTAATGAATAAATGTTTACCAAAACAATTTAACATTCAAGAAAGTTTTTCATGATTGCTTTTTTATCATGTCTGTAAGTTGGATGATTTATATTGCTTAAAAATTAATAGACACCGATCTTGAAGGCTGAAGGTCACCGAGGGCGTCTATTTGAGGAAATACGGAATGTGATGAGCTGGTGGCTCTTTCAGTTCAGACCTCATTCTGTTCATGTTGACACTCTCTGATGGGATATGATACCTTTTATTTAACAAATATCATCTGTCATTCTCTGAAGAATCTTAAAACCCCACAACAGATTTCAATATGAATGTTATAGTAGTATTTGTTCGAATTTAATTGATTATTCTATAGTGGTTTTCATTTTGAAATTTGGATATAAATGTTCAGAATCAATGTAATAAATTGGTTTAGATTGTGCAGTAACATGCTTTTTCTTGTCAACAATTGTAAATTTCCTTGAAATGCATAGCCTCAATGGCTTTCTTCCTGTAATACAAGTAACCAGTGAGATATAGGTGAAACTCTGGAAAGTAATCTAAACTCAAATGCAAATTACATAGATTTTTACCTACGAGGGCAATCATACGATGCCCTAAGGCAAAAAATTTTTTTGTCATGGTGACGTGACGTCATAAACAATGCTATGACGTCATGCTTCGTCTATGACGTTGCGTTCCAAATGCGGCGACTGTGGGTCGCTAGACTATGGTTGAAAGTGGACTTTAGCATGTTATGATTAATTTCACGACTTCGGTAATAAACAGAATATTATATTTGTGTCTATGTTATACTATGTTTACGACACTCGTGCCTGAATAACAGTATATCCCTCGCTCTCGCTTGGGAAATACTAATATTCAGGCACTCGTGTCGTAAACATAGTATGTCATAGACACTCATATAATATCCTCTATTAATAACAGCACAGTTTGAACAAGTTTATCTGTCACACCTTCAGTTAATTACATCAAATTTTCATGAATTTGATAAAATTGTAATGTTTTATGCCAGGACATACATCATTAGCTAATTAAATCTTGCCAAGACTGATAATGACAGTGTAATGTTGTTTGAGCCATTGAATGAAGACTCGTCTGGTGTAGTTGAATTGTCTCGAAGATTTATGTCTTTAAAGGCTAAAAGCCATCTGCCAATATCTTCTTTCAAAATTTATATTCAAATTTTTTCAAAAGATACTTGGAATAATAAAATTGGTTTGTACCTCACTGGGATAAATTAAACATGTGCCATATGAGCATGAATACTGTCAGTTATGTTTTAATTATAAAAGTTAGCTCTTGAATTAAAGTCATCTTATCAGAGGGGCCATGTTTTTTTATGAATATTCTTGGCTAATTCTGACAAATTTTAAATATGATTTACATTTATTTGAGTTACAGAAAAAAAGTAGGAAAATAGGTTGAAGTACAAAACATGATTATAGATTGATTGTAAAAGCTGCCAGGATTTGCGTTCTACGTATAGTTCTTGATAGTGTGAATAATTCTCATTTTGTTCTAATAAATTAATTTAATTAAATCAAAATACTTTCACGGTTTAGTATGTCTAATTGCACATTCAGTCGCAATAACAATTCATCTGAAAACTTTTTTAAATATCCCAGTAATCCAGTTACAAAAATTTAAAGAATTTTTTTTACCAAATTGTTCACCAAAAGTCTCAACATCACATTCTCAAAGCTATACAAACCGTCAAATTCTTTTCATAATTTTTCCATTCGAAAACTTTGAAAAATGACTTAAACATAGAATAGTCATGCAGAGTTAGATGACAAAAGTTCTGTCTGAAAGTACAGTGAGTCTGTAAGGTCTCATTCATATTCATTAACGAGAGTGTTGTGAGATCATCATGCATAAAATTGTGCAACAGAGAAATTAGTCTCGATGATTACAGAGATAGAGTCATCAAAACTCCCGTGAGTGCTTTTATTCATAATTAGGGGTGTAAATCTAGTTCCATCAACGTTCAAACAGCCATCTGCTTAATTGATGTTTCTTTTAGTACTATATAGATTTTATGCCATGTAATAATACCGAAGATTTAGTGTCGTCATTGACAGATGCTCTATGAACATGTATTGACATTTCGCCTTTACGTTACTGAATATGCAATTAGACATACTAATTGTTGTTATTGACATTTACAAATGTCATTTCTTCTGATTGATGGTTGCAGTTTTACTTTCTAAAATGTTTTCCTGTTTAATAACATTGTAATTTGGTTTTATTTTCATCAGCTTTAAAGGTTACATTAAATATAAAGCGTTTGGATGACACACGTCAAAATTGCTATTGTGTCATCAAGTCTAATATACATCGGTTATGTAATTGGTGTCTCCCAATCTTGAAAACCTGAATATCATTCAATCAAAACTAATCAACTCTTGCCACCATTATGTAGTTTGCAGCAGATATTTAATCAAAAAAATCCCTTCAGTATCACATCGACAATATTTAGTTTAGATATAGTTGACAAAATGTTTATGTGTAGTCCAGAGTGAAAAATTAATTAGCTATATGAAAGTTTTATAAATCACTTATATTTAATCACAAATGATGCCCGTAAAAGTTGAAATTGTATTCAGAACTTAAAATTGTTTTGGTCGAAGAAGGAAAGTTATAATTCATGTAATAACAGAAAATACTTTCCCTAATACAGCAAAATAAAGACGAAAAAAATTTGAAGGCTCTTGCTTTCAAGGAACCTTTCAATATCCTCAAATATATAAAGATGTTATCGGGGCTTTTTCTAGTTCAAACAAGACCGCCACTCAGATGATCAAATGATGTAAATAGCATAAAAAGTCAAAAAGGCTTGCAAATATTACATCAATCCATTAAATCAGAGAATTAAATCCCATCTGAAAATTGGCTTTTTGAACTAATGCATGAAGCTCTCAGCCCTGATTAATCAATAGCATTGGCTAAGGCATATCAAATTATTTGTTATCATATATCTTGAGCACTCACACTAAAAAGCATCCGACTATTTAATTACAGAAATTGTACTATTGTTATGCCAGCTACTGTTACTTAAGTGAAATGAAACAGAATATTGATCAAGATGTACCGACCCTTCTATTATTTGATTCCCTCTCTGATTGGCTTGTTTGTGGTTGCCGGGCAACCTGGCTAATTATTTCGCTTGAGATTAGGGATCACCGAGTTAAACCTATGTCCTCAATGGGTATGATCAAGGGCCGTTGATCTAAATGAGGCTTGGGGGGCTTGCAAGCATTGTGAAGCTAGGGAGTTAATTACAATATTGTTGTTTGACCTCCAATCGTATTTGTCATGTCCAATTGCCACGACAACTGGTAAACAGTTGGTTCTGTGGTTGATGTATGCAATTTAATCATCTTTATCATGATGGAGAGCCTGTTGATTAAGGTTTAAATAGATAATTTATGGATGTATGGAGGCATTTTAACCGATTTTGATATTCAGATTATTTTGCTTAAGTTTTCATGTCCAAAATGTTCTGAATGCCCTTCAAATGCTTGCCTTGAGCAGAAGTAAATATATAGTTTCTGTGACTTATGGGGGAACCAGATCAGCTGTATCAATGTAGAGAATGAGTTGATTAACATGTAAATACATATTTCATAGATATACATCAATGTTTTATCCAGTTTGTAAATGATTTCTATTCGAACCTGCAGCTAAAGTTTCGGGTCAGTACGTTTTGTAGTAGAGAACCCTCGGTTCGGTATATTTTCCTTTCGGTTGAGATCCAAAAATGCAACAAACTTGAAGTCACAATAAAACTTTTTTTTTCCCAAAATGAATGTGTAAAGTTTTAAAAAGTTATGTAAATTTAGATTTATAAAAAAATATATATAATTACATTAAAAATGGTATGTGGTACAAAAACGAAAATACAATTTGATGCATGATGCACATTACCGAAAGTATTATACTGCTGTTCAATGCAGTTGTGAAACGCTTCACTGCTACTGGGTATGTATATCTTCTTAGTTCTATCAAATTCGGGATTATTATTTGTGAATTAATTAAATGAAAATCAAAAGCGATTCATGAAGGTCTGCCACTGGGGAATGGTTTAGCACCAGTTTCTTTAAGGCAACTTCCGCAAAATTGCTCCTAGCTATAATGTCAAATTTTCCTTCTTTTATTCCATTCATTCACTAGATTGTTTTTAGAACAACCAATTTCTAAATAAGTCCAGTATAGTTTTCAAGGTATATTTGGTAACTGGTGTCTGCATTGTGAAATTAAAGAAAAAAACATGTTGCATAGGCATTGTGATTGAAATTTAAAAAAATTAATTAATTGAATATAAAGTTGAAAACATGAATGATAGAAGATTATTGTGTTTTTTAAGTTGATAATATTGTGTTTTTTAAGTTGATATAGTAGTGTATCAATTGTATTGAATGTTTCATGCTCTTGAACACATGCAATGGACTAAATAATTGATTGATTCACTCAATCACAGACTATTGTTTGATACACAATTGGCCTAAGTACGTGGACATGTTACTCTTATTTTGTATTTACATAACATCTACATTCACCTGATTTTGTTACATGCTTACATAGATGAACCTTCCCATATTATTTCATGGTGGTTCAGCAGTGCTAAAGATTTATGGATTATTTTCTTTCAACAAATAATCTCCATGAATTTCAAAATTCCCCCCCCCCCCCCTCTTAAAAAAGATTGTCATTGCTTGTTCTCTTGATTCTTCTTCTACTGAAAATCTTGGATGTCAATTTATTCAATGCTAATAATCACATTTCTATGATTTTGAACTTGAAAATGGGGCTCTGGAAAATATTTCCCCCCATTTTGGTTTTGTCCATATTGTAAAAATTCAGAATCATTTTCAAAGCTATTATTCCAATTTCAATGATTTTTCTAACGTTATTTTCAAGCTGGATATAAAAATGCTGTAAAAAGTTTATTTTCTAATTCCATTAGGGGTGAGACATGAACTGAAAATGTACTGAACCGAGGCTTTTGTACTGCAATATGTATTGAACCGTTTCACCCCTGGTTACCATTAGTTATGAAATAAGTTATGTATATTATGTAAGCTTTGGAATCAAAATTGATTCATGTTACTTTACCTAACACATTGTGTGTGTACATCATAGAAAGTAACTGTGTTCTGGGTATCTCGTGTACATCCTATTGTTTATATGTACCCTATTTTCAATGACAAACTGAATGTTTATTGTAAAACTGAAAACTTGGAAAATAGCCAATAGTAAGTGCATATACCTTATTTGTAAGAGGTGGATTTTATACTTTCTGTCTAATAAATATGTACAAACTCTAAAAAATAGAAATACATTTTTGGGATCCTGTAATCTTTATATGTTTAGCTCATAGAGAAAATGATGAATGAGTTGGTGTAATAGTTTTAGGAGGTCTTTTAGCCTAAGCCATATAATCTTATTGGCATTTGTTTTGATCTGATTACACTCAAACTATGAAGGTGCTCTCATCATCTTGACCACTGTACAATGTTCATCACATTGACCACTGGGCTATTATCATTATCTTGACCACTGTACATGAACAACACTTCTCATCTTGACCACTCCAATTGTACAATTCTCATCTTGACCACTGTACACTTCTCCTCACCTTGACCACTGTACAATTCTCATCTTGACCACTGTAAAATTCTCATCATCTTGATCACTGTACAATTCTCCTCACCTTTACCACTGTACAATAACTACAATTCTCATCATCTTGACCACTGTACAATTCTCCTCACTTTTACCACTGTACAATTCTCATCTTGACCACTGTACAATTCTCCTCACCTTGACCACTGTACACTTCTCATCATCTTAACAACTCTACAATTCTCCTCATCTTGACTGTTGTACAATTTTCATCATCTTGGCAACTTACGACTCTCATCAATTTGACAACTATATAATGCTTTTTACTTTGACCACTGTACAATACTCATCCTATTGACAACTGTACAATTCTCATCATCTCAAGATTGACTAATGAGTTGTTGGTTGTTTTGTGAAACAGAGAGGTTTGATTGCACTATTGCTAATGACTAATGAGGTGTTGGTTGTCTTGTAGAACAGTAAGGATCTCTTGCTTTATGGCTAATGACTAATGAGGTGTTGGTTGTCTTGTAGAACAGTAAGGATCTCTTGCTTTATGGCTAATGACTAATGAGGTGTTGGTTGTCTTGTAGAACAGTAAGGATCTCTTGTTTTATGTCTAATGACTAATGAGGTGTTGGTTGTCTTGTAGAACAGTAAGGATCTCTTGCTTTATGGCTAATGACTAATGAGTTGTTGGTTGTCTCGTAGAACTGTAAGGATCTCTTGCTCTATGGCTAATGACTAATGAGTTGTTGGTTGTCTTGTAGAACAGTAAGGATCTCTTGCTTTATGTGTATTACTAATGAGGTGTTGGTTGTCTTTTGGAACAGTAAGGATCTCTTGCTTTATGGCTAATGACTAATGAGGTGTTGGTTGTTTTGTAGAACAGTAAGGATCTCTTGCTTTATGGCTAATGACTAATGAGCTGTTGGTTGTCTCGTAGAACAGTATAGATCTATTGCTCTATGGCTAATGACTAATGAGCTGTTGGTTGTCTTGTAGAACTCCAACACCGAGCCAGTGGTGGTTACCATGTCATTGCCAGGTGGCGAAGGTCAAGGTCAACAAGGAGGAGATAACTTCAACAACAGAAATGTAAATGTGAGTTAAAAATTTTCATAAATCACAATAGGTTCATTTTAGAAGATTTTCCCTTTCCATTTCCATTACAAAAATAAAGGTGTGGAGAAAAGTGTCCACATGTCAGTCATTGTCTCATTGTCATAGTCAATGTATTATGTATCAATTACTTGTGTGTGTATACCGGTATATCCAAATTTTGGGTCAATTATAAAGGGTACTGCTGTTTCTGTAAAAAGGTTCACACATTATAAATTGTAGCAGCTCATTTCAGGCATATTCCCTAATTTAGGTTGAATAATAAATTTTGAAACAACAAACTTTCATTATTTAATTATGTAGAGCTTAAAAAGTTAAGTAGAACTTGTTAACATGCATGATTAATGATTAAATAAATGAAACAGTATATTCTACAAAGATCTACATATCTTTGTCTGTCAAAAATTTATTATATGAGTATCTGTGCTATGATTATCTAAAATGTTCTTTTATAACTATAACTACTTTCATATCTTTCATGTTTTTAGGAGAATTATGTTCATAAAGGTCATAAAACTCTAAATATATCAAGATGATAACCTCTTTTTTGTATTCTAATAAGGGTTGATATCATAATTTTAATGTACAGCGAATATTCATATTCTTTATGGGACATAAATGTTCTCATTAATATAACAAATTGCTCCCAATAGCACTATCTGCATATGGTATAAATTATCTTTTATATGACATAAAACTTTCATTTTTTTTCTGACGATGTGTTGAATTAATCTGGAAGTGAAAGAGACAATTTATGAGCAATTTTCTTATTTGAATGTTTTCCTTTTAATTGTTAACAGAATAGGAAAATAAATGATGATTATGAACATATGAATGTTGTTTTTGTGGACAATAATGCCTGTTTTTTTCTACTATTCTTATGAAAAGGGACTGAATAATGACAGTATCTAAGCTGTCAACCAATTCAGAGGACATTTTGTGGAAGGGACAATAGACGATGATCAGTTTGTAAAGGGCGCTGTATATTCATGGAAAGTAATATCAGAATGATATGAACAGCTGCTAACCAATGACACGTTTATATGCATCACTTGTCATAGATATTATGTTCGGAGGATATCGTACATCGATTTCACGATGGAAACATTTTTATCAACATTTTTAATGCTTAGTTCATTACATGCAGAAAATGCTCTTCTCTTTGAAATATGAAGCACATAAAGTCATTTGAATCATTAGTGTGACAATAAAATGGCAATTATTCAAGTGGAATTGAAGAGAAAAATTGTTTATTGCACGTTTGGGATAAACCCGTAATGAGCAATGTGAATGTACGATTATTGTAATATTACACCTTTACAGCAAAATGAGTAGAGCATTTATAGAATATCATATTTACAAGTTAATTCTCATCATATCATGTAGTATAGCATATTTTATTAGATTTTCAGTGGTGAAACACGGCATTTATCGCTTAAAATATAACCACCACGCGTCATGAAAATATAAATTTCTACTTCACTCCATGAGATATACATGGTATTCAACGAGAAATGTCAAATGCCCTCTATGTATGGATTATCTTATATTGTAGTGTACTTTGTAGTTTTATACTATTAACTTTTTTGCAATGAATTTGAATAGATATAGTATACAATCATCATATTTTGAAGGAAAGAGGTGAAAAATGAAACATTTCTACTAAAATATACTGGGTGATACTACTTATGCTAAATTGTTTGTTAAGAAAAAGTTGAAGTCAAGATTATATATATATATATATATATATATAAAAAGTATAATTGCATGAAAATATACTTTTAAACATGGAAGTCAGTTTTGGAGAGTAGAGTGTTTGCTAATGCTGTGACATCAAATATTTATTTAGGAATTAAAGTAATTAAAATCACGGATCATGAGAGAGCATGCCATTATTGTTTCAATATTGTTTCAATATTCATGTGGTAGAAATTACTTTCCATACATCAAAAGATTTTTTAAAACTCGTCAATATCCTAAACTAAAGGTAACCCGTCTCTTTAATCGATTTTTTTAGTTTACCAAAATTTACAGAAATTCTGCCAGCAGGACATAGACAATTTAAAGACATTGAAAGGTGTTCTACAAGACATCTTTATATTCAAGTAGGCAAATTCATATTTGCTATAATTACTAAGCATTTTCAAAAATATTCTCCAATTTAAATCAGAAAGTAAATCAAATACACTGAAAGATATAAGGTATAAGGATCTTATACCTAAACATTGCTATTGTGAAATAAAGAAGTTGAACATCTATAAAAATATCCTTGTCTTTCTATTACACCAACTTCTAGAATGCCTCTCAAACAGTTCAAACAACTGATATATATTGATATGCAAGATGTCTTCAAAGCATTCCTTAAGTAAATAACTGTTTGATTGACATTATAAAATTTTAGAACAATATGCTTAGAATGGAAATTTAACCATTTAGAACTTTAATAATTGCTGTTTATTCATGAATATTTAAAGATTCAAACTAAATCTGCATATGACATAATAATCGTTATTGTTATGCAGTAGAATATCAAGACATTATTCAATCTGTCAATACATTGTGTCATACCAATCAAACTGGAAATATTGAAATATTCATAACTCCACAATTGATAGGGTGTAATCTAAAAATGGCATTTATTACAAAACAGAGGCAAATATGAATATTTAATCAAACTACTCAGATTGTGGTTAAGACAGGACTACTAGAAACAGGTGGCCTATGGGTGATTTCCGATCTTTCTCTTCTGCATGTGGTAGCCTATTGTAAGTGCTGTTTCCTTTCACCGAAATCGTTAGTCGCTGATAAAGGGGACTGATGAAAGATTTGAATATCAGGTCCTCAATTGTAATTTGTTCTAATGGGCATCAAAGATGGCCGACAATAGGAAGTTGGGTTTCAACGACAGGTGCATGCTTTGATGTGCAAAGGGTGAGGGGACTCTTTTGTCTTCCCTCCCTGAAAATAGTTCCTTCTTTTGTCCCCTTGACATGCACTTCTAGATTAGCTGACATGTTTTTACCTCTGGTAGTGTTTTATTTCGACATTATATTCTGTCTCCTCTTCAAAATTTGCCAGTGTCTTTATGTCCACCTGTTTGCTGTTGCAAGTGATGACACATGAGCGATAGCATCTTTGTGGAAAATTCTGAATTATTGATCAATTTTGTAAAATCCACCTTCTATCCTGCTGTGACTCAATATTTTACCTCATTTTGTGACTGTCGGCCCTGACACCAACGTAATTTGGGGTTTTATGATATCACGACTTAAGATCAATTTGCTAGTAAGTCTCATTTTGTTTTGTTTTAATCAATTTAAATGTTACAGTTATTTTTAAAAAATCAAATGATGTTATGGCATTACAAAAAGTATAATATTTAAAATGAAAATTTTTTTCCCCTTATATATGTTTTCGTTTATGTTGACATGTTGTTTCTTGATTTATTTTATCTTGACTGTCAAATGGACAGTACTACCCTCCATACTTGAATTTCAACATTGGAAGGCTGATGGTAAGATTCTTGTCATCTTGGTCACCCTACCCCCTTTCAACCCCCTTCCCATCCCTTCCCACCACCTCCCCACCCACTTCCCACCCATTGTTGAAGGTTTTACTAACAACACAATATAAAATATTGATTTAAGTCTTGATATATACAAATATAATTTTAAGATTTAGAATTCATAATTATTTTATGTTAAATTCTTCTCTTTAAGAATTTTATTGTAACTTTGAATGTCAATACTTTTGATATTTCATATTTAAACTTTTTATTCAATTTATCAAAAGTGCCATGCAAAAGTTTATCTTTTAAAAAAAACTTTAGATATATATTTTATTAAGATCTATATTTAATGTTTCTATTTTACTTATAAAAGAATCTATCCAAATGCATCTATGTTTCCAAATATAAATTTGAAAGAATTTTATTTCAAATTTAAATATGAATGTACTTATCAAAATTGATTTCAATTACAGTAAATATGAGAGAATATATCATCATTTATATTCAATTTATGCAATATTAAATTCAATACCCAAAAGAGGCACAGCTATTAGTTTTGTAATAAATATTAAAATGGCTTATCTTTGAGATTATTAGATTATTGTACTTGTTTGTTGTAGTGTAATAAGATCCAAGTACTGACTTGATCACTAAGCTTGTTCAGTGCTGCTTTGTGTGAAGAAACTTTGATCATTATTCAAAAGTAGAAAAACTAGTTAATTTATTCCATCAACTTTCCTTTTACGAGCATCGCTCTGAAGTTTATGTTCCTCTTGCATCTTGCACTTTAAATCATTGCAGCTGATGACTATTTAAATTTCAAGTTGTAAAAGTATTTTAGGATCGTTCATATTTTATGAATGCACCTTGATTGTTTTGAAAAATCTATTTTAAACAATTGTCATTTTTTATATTTTATTTATTAATGATGAAGTTGTGACATTTCTATTTATTTATATATTTGTAATTTATCAAACTGAAAAAAAATGTTTAATTATCCTGAGTTATAAGTGAAAATTGTTAAAAATATAAATTGTTGTCGAAAATAAAGGCTACAAGAATTGTTAGAGATATTTGACAAAAAATAAGCATATAGATATTATATAGATATTCATCTATTTATGAATAACCTAAATAAGTGTGAAATTAATTTAAATATACTGAATATGAAATTATTCATTATTCATAAAAAAAAAATAAATCCATTAAGAATTTTTTTAAATGTTGAATTGCTAATAAAATTACTTTATAATTGGATTATCAAATGCACGAAAGTAAGCATCTGAAACAAGTTTTAGATTAATTTATATGAAAATGACTTAATTCTTTTATTATTTGATAAAAAATACAAGTTTTTGCATGGTGTATACTTAGAAAATAAAAATCATAATTGGATTATGAGGTTTAGAGTATTGAATTTAAACGCCTGAAGCAAGTGTTACATGGATCGTGTAATTATGTTGACAACGCTCATCACGGTGAAGTGGAAGCAAGTGATTAACATCTCCGCCGCACACCTTGAAACTCCACACCTGCGCACAAAGGCCCCCTCCTCCTCCCCAAAATGTTTATGTTGAAATGTTTATGCCTCTACCCTTTTAACCAAGTATCCTTTTTTCTTGGATAAACACTAGTTGAATGTGTAAAGGCCAGTTTCGCCACCCCTTGCCTTTCTCTCCCTCCCCTTTCACTCTCCTACCCTTCTAACAAAAGAAGGGGGGTCTTATTCACGTAACCTCTCTCATTTTTCACACAAGGGGCTATTTACTGCATTGTGCACACTTTGGGTTTAGGGGCAAAAGCTTCTTCTGGGGTAATGAAAAAATTGAAATTAGGGGGTGGGTTGATGTTAGATAGGCAGATGGTCCTAACACATATCATAATAGATTATGGAGAGTTCTCGACCTCGAGAGATCACTCATTGTTTGCTTATTGAATTAGCGCCTGATTTTTTGTGAGCTTAATTAATTCTAATTGTTTAATGATTGGGCCTGTTTGAAATATGGTTATTACCTGTCACGTTTCGGTTTCTGATTCCTTTCTTAAGAAGGAAAATATTGCTTACCCAGATTAAAAAGCAGAGACTTTTGTGAAGCATATTTTTGATGAATAGATACTGCTTATCGTTACTATTTTTTACAGCAACTTCAAAAAGGTTTCAAATGCATCAAAGTAACAAAAGGAACCTTATGTTGCACATGAATTTAGAAGAAATTGTCTACCTATTGTTTTTCTAATGCACAAAAAAGTATCCATGTTTTCAATAGAAAGTATCCATGTTTTGTGAAAAAAAGTATTTTCATAAACATGCACTTGTTATTCTAATGCCTCTAAAACAGTGGAAGATAAATCCACGTTTTTACAGAATTGTTTTATTGCGTGATCGATACATCTCTTCTGACAAACTCATATATATTATATATATATAACAGCAGATTGAAAGAGTTACCAAATGTTTAGAGTTTTGGAAGAAATATCTAGTCGTATATCCTTGTATCACACAACCTTGTTGACTTTGTAATTGGAAAGCAAATTGAAATATATATATATATATATATATATATATATATATATATATATATATATATATATATATATATATATATATATATATATATATATATATATATATATATATATATATATATATCCTCATATTTAATATATTTTCATTTTAAAAAGTAAATTGTTTTGCATATCTTCTCGTAAGTAAACAATGTCTCCTTTACAATAATGTTCTACTAATAGCATAAAAAATTAGCAGCATAATGTATATGAACCTTTTCATTAAGGAAACAGTAAATTTGCAATGAAATTGTTAATTTACGTAAAATGTCCTCACTATTTTTTGAGCAAACCAAAATATATTATGTACATGATCAGGGGCCAATTAGCATGGCTGGAGGCTGTACAAGTTTCTGTCTATTGTGTTGCATGATCTTCTTCTTGTAGAGCATAAGTTGCTGTACAGTAAGTGCTGTGTTCTACTGTCCAGGGTTCTTCAGCGAGAAGTCAATCAGTAATAATGCAAAGCTTTCTTATACTACATGGAGACAAATGAGTTTTATGTCTCTCCTGTGGGTCTTACAATCCAGCTTGCCTGAAGGTACAAATAAACAAGATGCAAAGGGCTTGATGTTCATTAGACATTGTAAAGATAAGGATTAGAGTGTGTGGTGAATGTTTCCTTTGATTGGTGCTCGAAATTTTGCATTGAGACTTTTGAAGTACCCTTCCATGTATATTTAAAATATCTATTTGTTTACAATGTTTTATTTCTTCTTTTATTTTCAATGCAAGAAATAATTTCATTGGCAGATCCAGAGAGGGGTTCAGGGAGTTCAACTCCCACGTTTTGAACATTTTTGCATGTAAATTGGATGCATCATGGACCCCAGAGGTCAACCCCCCTTTTGCAATGAGTGAACCCTCTTTTCAATGAGTGAACCCCCTTTTCAATGAGTGAACCCTCTTTTCAATGAGTGAATCCCCCTTTTCAATGAGTGAATCCCCCTTTTCAATGAGTGAACCCCCCTTTTCAATGAGTGAATTCCCCTTTTCAATGAGTGAACCCCCTTTTCAATGAGTGAACCCCCCTTTTCAATGAGTGAAACCTCCTTTTCAATGAGTGAATCCCCCTTTTCTATGAGTTAACCCCCCCTTTTCAATGAGTGAAACCCCCTTTTCAATGAGTGAATCCCCCTTTTCAATGAGTGAATCCCCCTTTTCAATGAGTGAACCCCCCTTTTCACTGAGTGAATCCCCCTTTTCAATGAGTGAACCCTCTTTTCAATGAGTGAATCCCCCTTTTCAATGAGTGAATCCCCCTTTTCAATGAGTGATTTCCCCTTTTCAATGAGTGAATTCCCCTTTTCAATGAGTGAACCCCCTTTTCAATGAGTGAACCCCCCTTTTCAATGAGTGAAACCTCCTTTTCAATGAGTGAATCCCCCTTTTCTATGAGTTAACCCCCCCTTTTCAATGAGTGAAACCCCCTTTTCAATGAGTGAATCCCCCTTTTCAATGAGTGAATCCCCCTTTTCAATGAGTGAACCCCCCTTTTCACTGAGTGAATCCCCCTTTTCAATGAGTGAACCCCACTTTTCAATGAGTGACCCTCTCTTTTCACTGAGTGAACCCCCCTTTTCACTGGGTGAATCCCCCTTTTCAATGAGTTAAACCCCCTTTTCAATGAGTGAACCCCCTTTTCAATGAGTGAATTCCCCTTTTCAATGAGTGAATCCCCCTTTTCAATGAGTGAATCCCCCTTTTCAATGAGTGAACCCCCCTTTGCAATGAGTGAAACCCCCTTTTCAATGAGTGAATCCCCCTTTTCAATGAGTGAATCCCCCTTTTCAATGAGTGAATCCCCCTTTTCAATGAGTGAATCCCCCTTTTCAATGAGTGAATCCCCCTTTTCAATGAGTGAATTCGCCTTTTCAATGAGTGAATCCCCCTTTCAAATGAGTGAACCCCATGAGTGAATCCCCCTTTTCAATGAGTGAATTCCCCTTTTCAATGAGTGAATCCTCCTTTTCAATGAGTGAACCCCCCCTTTTCAATGAGTGAACCCCATGAGTGAATCCCCCTTTTCAATGAGTGAATTCCCCTTTTCAATGAGTGAATTCCCCTTTTCAATGAGTGAATCCTCCTTTTCAATGAGTGAATTCCCCTTTTCAATGAGTGAATCACCCTTTTCAATGAGTGAATTCCCCTTTTCAATGAGTGAACCCCCCTTTTCAATGAGTGAACCCCCCTTTTCAATGAGTGAACCCCCTTTTCAATGAGTGAACCCCCATTTCAAAATTTCTGGATCCGCCACTGACTTTTAAATTTATTGATATTTGTGTTGCTATCTTTCATCATATCAATATTTGTACTCCATATTACCTGTTACATGTCATGAACAAGAAAACTGAAAACTTTGAATGACATCGGTGTGTCCCTCGTTGAGGAATCAGTTTTATATCTGACCAGATTCCTTTTTATCCGAGGAAAAAGAGAAGGAAAAAAGATGATTACGTGACATGGTTGAATCAAGTTTTCATCAGCATATCAATGTTCTGTGAGCCATGTATGTCTGACTCCCACAGTGTAATCTGCATATATCCTGGCCCTGTACACCAAACCACCATCCCCGTACAGCCAGTGCAAATAACTCTGTCAGAGCTGTGAAACATCTCCGCTCATCACATAACAGGCATGAAATTGAACAAGATTGATAGTTATTGCTGATCCTGCATAAAATCAAGTCCGTTTTGGTATCGGGGGCATCGTTTATGTCACTTTCTTATTCCTCATCTTGAGTTATATTCTCACGAGGACCTTTGTGGAAACAGACTCGTTCATCCACATCATAAGCAAATTCTGCTAATGAAGTTAGGACTTGTCCTGTTAGTTTACTGTTGGGGGATCAGCGTCGCCGGTCTTGATTTTGCATGTGTTTAAGTTATTTCAGTTATATTTGTTCCTTTGTTGTGTTTTTGTTTTATTTTGTTTTGTTGTGATTGAATTGTTTTTATTTAACTTTTCTTTTAATTCAAATTATTTTGAATCTGTTTGTGTTCAGTTTAATTTCAAATTCTGTTATTTTAAATCGACTGAATTTTCAATTTCTATTTTTGTGTTCAATTTCATTCTGCTTCATCTTTTCTGTTTTCAATATTTTTCATTCATCATCTACTTCAAATAGGAAAGAGTCACTTATTTCACTAGATCAAAGATTCAGTTAAGGTTTAAAATACATAATTACATACAAGAAGTTACACTAGTCAAAAATGATTGAACTTCAAGTCTAATCCAAATAAGGAAGTCATTGTTGAATGAAGAGGGCAGCTAGAGAAATCTAAGCATGTGTCCTCATGTGAACTGATTGAAGGAGTGACTGACTGACTGACAAGATGAGTTGACTGTTGTAATTCACTGTTTCATCCCCGGCGTGCCGAGTGTTTGTTACACATTAGTTAAACCAGGTCTCTCAGGCCGCTTCATTGTAGCCTCATCGCAGCTTGTTAGAGTCAGCAGAGGAAGCCTTTGATTGGTCGAATCCCTCAGAGATGGCCCTCCAGCAAGGAGCCTATTGAAGCGCAGCCGGCCAGCAGACCGTTACTACTACGCTGAACAATGAACCCTGAGCTGCTGCGACTACTGCTGTAGCCGTCTCTCCCTCCTCCTTCTTCCTTCCACGGGCAATTGTTAGCATCTGCTTACCTCTCGTCAGTGCTCAGGTAACACACAGGTGAATTCGGGACTTGACCGCATGTTGACTTGACCAGTGTCCAGATGATGTGCGGTTAGTGACAGCCCACTGTGGACTACTTGTGTTAAAGGGACTACTATATTGGATTACCGTTCGGGACTCTGCAGATATGATTAGGGATCGGTGTCAGCCCGGCGTTACTATGGATGCTGTAAGTACGATACAAGGCATATCATGAGTCTTGTATTTCACGAGTGGGTGATAACTGCTGTGTTGATACTACAAGTAGAGGTATATATTTTGTAATGAGTTTCATCATGGGGTTAGTGTTTCATGAGTAGATAATAAAATCTCTATTGATATATCAGTGTTCAATTCATAAGCATTCGGCAACATCAATATATTCCATTTCACAAGTGGATGATAGCTGCTGTAGTGGTGTTAGGTGTATATTATAAAGAGTTTATAGTGTCATAAACAGGTTCAAGTGGATGATAACAACAGATACAGTGGAGTAATGTTATACCTTTAATACATAGTGGTAAGATTAAGTGGCATCAAAGTGTGCCATTTGGAAGATGATGACAAGAACGACACTTCATCAAGTGTGGGTCTGTTCATTGTATCTGGAGTATATCAGCTAGCATCACAGGTTTATGCTCCCCAAGTAACGTTATATCAATATATGCAGCATATTTATCTAATTATGTTTGACGTTGTAATACTGAGGGAATAAGAGTATATCATCATGTCTTATAATTCACAATGGTTAGAATTACATCAATACATGCAGCTAATTATGTTTTATGTTACAGTAGAGAGGTTAGGAGTATAAAGTCATGTCTTATTCTTCACACAAGTGGCTAGAATTACATCAATATGTGCGGTATATTCATCTAATGATGTGTGATGTTACATGAGGGTGTAGGAGCTAGTATATCATATCTTATACTTCACAAGTGGCTAGAAGTTACATCAAAACATGCAAAATATTCATCTAATGATGTGTGATGTTTCAGTACAGAGGGTGAAGGAGTAGTCATCTCTCATATTTCACAGGTGTTGACAACTAAAGTTGTACTAGTGTATCAAATACTGTTATGCCTGCACCAAGCAGTGATTGGAACGTCAGCTGTCAGATACTGTTTCATCTCCACAGTTGACAGTTTAACTCCACCATCTCCACAGTTGACAGTTTAACTCCACCATCTCCACAGTTGACAGTTTAACTCCACCATCGCCACAGTTGACAGTTTAACTCCACCATCTCCACAGTTGACAGTTTAACTCCACCATCTCCACAGTTGACAGTTTAACTCCACCATCTCCACAGTTGACAGTTTAACTCCACCATCTCTACAGTTGACAGTTTAACTCCACCATCTCCACAGTTTACAGTTTAACTCCACCATCTCCACAGTTGACAGTTTAACTTCACCATCGCCACAGTTGACAGTTTTAACTGCAGTGTTGATGCTAATTGTTTGTTATGGAAGCTGACAGTGTGAGATGCAGAGGTGGAAATCTTGTCTGCCTAAAGTGTCTCCAGCTTAATATGAACCATCAGTATCATTGTCATCTGTGAGCTTGTGTTCTTGAAGTTGTATCACAACAAACATAGACCCATTCTAGTGATGTTAGTACATTCACGTCAATCAATTAATGCAATTATGAAAGCCATAGATTCCTAAAGTGTTATAATAAAACAAACAGTGGTGGTCCCAAAGATGGGCTCAACCCCTCTCCCTCCCCCCTTTTCAAGGAGTGAACCCAAAACCCCCAGTCCCCCCTTTTTTCTGGATCTACCTTTGAGAACAAATTTGCATTTATGTCTTTATAATCTAATATTTTTTTTTTCGTAAGTGGTAATATATCAGTTTATGATAACATGGACATGTCATGTAAATAATTTTACTTAAGAAAAATGAATGGAGATGTCATGTAAATAATTTTACTTAAGAAAAATGAATTACAGGATAATAACTTCTTTATTGTGAACGTACACAACATTTTGGAGTATATGCTTATACTCCTTCATCCAGTGGCTCTGTAAAGACAACATCTTTGGCCTTTATTTTTGTCGTAAGTGGTAATATATCAAGTTATGATAACATAGACTACATTATATTCTGTGCTGGCAACTTGAATTAAACATATGTTTATGTCACAAATGGGTTTTATCGTTTGTCAATATTTTTACAACTAGATGCCATAATGGGCCACCTTTATCTGTTGAGTGCTTGGTATCCTTTGAAGTAGTCATTGCTTTGTCCAAGATCATCTAGACCCTCTGTTTACAACCTATATCAAAACTTGCGGAGATATAACCTATTGGTATAACACATGCACTTCTGTAAATCATTTTTGATATATTTATTTTATTCTATACTTGTACGGATACAATAATGATTTCTGTGCGACTTGGCTTTATAAAAAATCAGTGAAATAGCAAATGGATGTTTCATAAACATTTGATGAAAAGAAACCCCTCAATTCAATTTGCCTTCTATGCACTTCAAAGTAGATGATAGGTTTTAAAACCATTGTCATATCAATGTGTATTTTATATCTGGGTCTCTGTTTCTTCTGACTTGTTGTCAATAATGATAAAATTGATAATGTTATCAATAATGGACTGTAAGCTTGTTCCGCTAAAATGTTTCTAGAATAGTTGGACCAGAGTGCAATGTGTTTACGTCATACTCTTCGGATGCTTTTATGACTTGGATCATTTCTGTATACTTTCTCTTATTAATAAAATGAGTCATCATTTGTGATGATGTTTTTGAAACATTGACTTTTTGAAAATCCATAAAATACCAAAACATTTCCTATTTATTATGCAATACAGACATCTTTAACATTTTACTTTACAATATTTTCTTTATCTAAAATTTTATTGATTCGTTTTCATTATTATAGTTTTTTCCCATTTTAGCTAAAAGTTAACATTTGTAGAATAAAAATACTGCAATTATGTGCATGCCATAAAATCACTTCAATTGAAAGTTCATGTGATCAGAATTGTTTTAATGGAATTGATGAGCTTTTCAAAACAAATCTCATTTGTCGTGTGAAGCATCTGATTAAGAACTTCTTTCCCAAAAACTTTTAATGACGGCTGGATGTGATGTGTTTCAATCCAATCAAATATAGTGTTGTATATTTCATGCTGTCAGATGGCCGCTGTATGAAGGGATGTCTAAATGATTTGAAGATGTAATTTATTCATTGAAAGGAAGCGACCGGACGACTTTCAGAAGCGAATGATCATACAATCAGTGTGAATGGGAAATAAAAGTTTCATTATTGATTGGGAGATAGATGGCCTGCGTATAAATGATGGTCATAAATAAAGGGATTGTAAGTGACGTTTGCTCATTTCCTCTGTGATATGAGGTATGTCATAATGGCATACATGAAATTAATGATATTGGTTCAGAGAGATACAATTCTAACTTCGAAATTATTTTTCTTTTCATCAAAAACTTTTCATATTTTCTAACAAATACTAAACATGATTTCATATTTACAAATGAAAAAATTCAGGCTTAATAAAGTTTTGATTCCATTTTCAAGAAAGAAAATTTAATTAATCAAAATTGGAATTTAAATTCTGTTTTTTCATCTCAAGCTCAAAAAATGCTTATCTATTACTTTAGATGCTGAATCGATAAGTACCAAAGCATTCTAAGGAGCCAACTTACAGGGATCATAAGTTGTAATCAAAGGGAATAATGCTTTATAGGCCACTGGCTAAAATAAGCTATCCTATTTACTGCTTAATCAGGCCAAGTGTTAACAATGCATGAACTTTTTTTAATGGAAGTTAACATGAGATTTAAATAATTTACATCTTGACCATCAATATCTTATTGAAAACACCTGACATAAATGTCTGTACTTCTTCCTTCTGCAATTATTTAGTGAAAGGATGCATCATTTGCTCATTTCCTTTCTATAAATAGGGGGCGGGATAGCGCAGTGGTTAGCGCTTTGGCTTCGGATCAAGAGGTCCGGGGTTCGAATCCCGCCAGGGGCACGGCAACTTTGTCTGCAGTAGAGAACTGTTCTACACGCAGTAAGGTTTGGGTGCAATGCTACACTGAAGTTCAGCGTAGTACCACCCATGGTTCACTAGTTCCAGCCGATGCTTGCAGGTTTCACCGCAATGCATAGCCACATGGCGTTGTGGGCTTTCTCCCTGCCGTAATACTAGCAGCCGCGATATAATATAAATAATCTTGAAAGCGGTGTTAAACCCCAACTCACCTCACCTCACCTCCTATAAATATTCTTCTTCTAACAATAAAATCATTTAAGAATTTTATATTTTTTTTGTCATTGTTTACCTAAATTTTAATGTCAATACAAAATTCTTTTAAAACTCACTCACTCAAAGTTCTTGTTTTGACAAAATCATCATGGTATTGAATAAAAGTGCAATATTTCCTGTGCTGATCCCTACTCTGCAGTGTCAGAATAAGCTGGTTATCTAGAACTGAAACGCGTCATAAAGGATTCTTATCCCCTTGCTTGCCTCGTCTATCTAGATGAAACTCTTTCAATATCATGATGAATATGTTTTCTCTGGAAAAAATGCAATAACAGTGTCTCAATCATTCTTAATATAATACCAGTTAAATTTTGTTGACAAAATACTTCTTGTTTTGTATGCAGAGATGTACCATGTATAACGATATATCCATGTAGATTTTGGGATTTGAGTTTTATTTCGGAAAAGTAATAGCATCTTTAATCAAAAGTTTTTTGTTATGTCATTTTCATTAAAAAACATTTATGGAATATTGAAATACATTTTATTCAATGATACAATGATAACTCAGAGGATAAAGTGTAATGTTTTGATGGGCTAATAAAACGACATAATGTTAAGGAAAGATAGGTGATGGTTGAGCTACTTTAATAGAAAATTGGAAATTGGAAAAATTCTTTAAATGAACATAAATACGACTTACTAAGATTACTTTTTATTAGCAGATAAAAATCTTGTTTCATGAGAACCGACCTTCCTGTTTATGACATCTGGGACTTCTAAGTATCATATAGCTGTTTTAATCTTCAAAGAAGCTTTGATGTAAACATCGCATTACATTGAATTTCATCAATGAAGATAAAAGCTCAGGCTGGATGACCCATTGTATGTAGATATTCTTAACTTACTCAACAATTATATGGACAAGTTTATGTCTTTCTATCTGATATTGGAGTCTTCAATCAATATTGGATTTTTATTTGTAATATGTATTATTGAGTATATTAATCGAAAATAATATTCCTTTTTAAAAATGAAAAAAATATTTCAATTATATATTGTGTATGCATATTGATGTAGAAAATGAGTCCTTTGTAAAAAAATATTTTTCATATTTTTTAAAGGATGGTTCTTTTTTCAGTTTCAAAACATATATATTACCGTTTATCGTAAACATAAATCACTGGACAAACATATTTTCCAAAGAGGAAATAAACTCCATATTTAGAATCCCTTTGGGAGTTCTTGTTAGAATGTGAAGTTCAAATATATGTAACCTTTTTCAATGCTGATAAATACCTTTTTTAATTCTTTAAAAGAAATTATTCGTGGTCAGCTCTATCATAACAGAAATCCTCTGCTTCATGTTCAGATAAAATAGTGATTGATTAAGAAAATAGCCTGGAGCAGTGTTATAAATTATTGGTAAACATTACCATACAATACAAAGGACCAACTATAGAAATGGGTACAGCTTTTGTCAAATAACATTAGAGGCGCTATTTAGTTATTTGTTACTGTTTGAGGGAGCCACAGGTCCAGCTAAATGTAACCAATGTTGAATATGTTTCCAGGGGCTTAATTAGGTTACACACAGTTTATAAGGGGGACCTGGAGTTGAGTGCTTTCATGAACAGCTGTTCGTCGGCCACATTTATTCTGTTAATGCTGTGCACCACACTATAGCTAGCTGCTTGGGACATTTGAATTACAGTTTTATAGATATAGAATTGTTTGGTTAAAATATGTAAACTACATAAAACTTTGTGTTATAGTGTTGTGCATTTTGATAACTGCCCAAGATATTTACGATGGTGTAGATTTTTGTAATGCTGTGTACTTCTGTATATATGTGGGACATAAGAAATTTTATTTATTAAAACTTCTTTGAACATTTTTAATAGACATATTTTTATACTACTTACTTTAAGATAAATTTGACAAAAGAGTTGGGTTTTATAGACAACTTGGAATGTTTAAATTCATGATCAAGAATAGAACTCCTTTTATGTAATGCTAAGTTGAGCTTGAATATTTTACATGAATTCAGAAGATTCAAGGTTGGTATATTAGAATTTAAAAGATGTTGAAATACTTCTGTTAGACAAAGGAGTTTATAGTTTAATGAATATATTGAAAATATAGATATATAACATGGATTCGGGGAAATATTAATGGCTAAAAATGTAATATTGTTCAATGAATATATTGAGCAAATATTTTCACAATAAAAATTGGAAATGGATTTTTCTTAACCAGAACAACCACAACTGTTCATCTGTTGAAATTATTAGTGAACAAATGCAATAACAAAAATACAATACAAATGTCAAACAGTTTGAATATTTAATACAAATCTTTGGATCTTTGTACTTCATGCAGTGCTCTATTTATTTTCAACCGCTCTATTGATTTCTAAGTCATTGAAGTATTGATAAACAGGTTGTCATAACGTCTAACAATTTTCCAAGAGAGTATTTTTTATCTTGTAACTTGATAAATATGAAAATACAAAATACATTTATGCATTTCTTTCTATTCTGATAATGTAAAGATTTACTTTCTGTTGGTTGTGAATAGTGTTTAGAAGTAATTAAAATGCAAACTGTATTATAAAATGACTCAAATGGTTATTGGTTTAATTTTCCATTAAAAATATGTAATAGTAATGGAGCCTCATGTTTAAACTTATCAAACTGTGGACATCCGCAAAGCAAGTTATCTGCACAATAATATAATTCACACTACTGATATACTTGAATTATATTTTTCTTCCTTATTGAGTAAATTAGGTGCATTTTCAGTTTGCTTTTTAAAAGCATTTTAATAAAATAAAATGTTTGATGCAAGTTATAAGGACAATAAGATTTAAAGTTAGGTTTGGGATATGTAATAAAATACCATTTTTATTTAATTTGTGAAAGATTTAGTATCAAACTTGCTTTCGAACATTTGATAAAGATTGTATTACATTTGAGATCGTTAAGTGAAAGTTGTCATGAGTGCAGAAGATATCAAATCCAGCAGTCTGGTGAACGTGACACGATGTGAGTTAATTGTCCGTTACAAGTTTTGTTGTCACCTCCAAATCCTTCTACAGGAAGGTGTGATGTTAGAGTGATAATGAGCAGTTGTTAACCAAGTAGCATCTGTCGACTGGCAGGTGGTTATGAATATTTACCTATGAGCTATTTATCAGATGGTATTATGTATCAAGTGGTTTAATCCATTCAATGGCATCCTTTATCCAATAGTTTTATTTATCCAATGGTATTGCTTGGACGTTTAAAAGCTTGATTTACTGAGTGTTTGATAGTGAACTATTCAGTATAATCACTTACACTGCCCTGGTTTGTCAAGTGTTGTTAACATTGTGTCCGTGCTTGAACATAATCTCATGTTTGCAAGTAGTTCCCAGGTAATTCTCATAATGATCCTTTAATTTCTACATCTTTATTGATCAAAAAGTAGAAATACTTTTTAAAATCTCAAATTGTACAATATTTTATATAATATTATTTCATTTGATTTTTATTGATATTTCATTAATTGATCCAATTAATTTGATGTTTGTTTGAATTATATATGCTCAAAAACATGTCATTCAAGAATATATTTTTTTATATATTTTTTTTAAAGATCAATATCCCAATATCCCTGCTCAGATTTCATGTATCATTTACTTACTTCCCAATAATCTTAACGATAAAAACAATCTTCAAAGCAAAGTAATTTTGAGATTATTTCTTCTCCTACAAGTTAATCCATAGTGATATGTCTTTCTCAGTAAAGATTAATTCTGTATACAGAAATCAGTTGCCTCTTAAAGGGAAAAGAAGAAGATTGATGAGTCCTGATCTTTGTATATCTCTATTTACGGATAAAGTTTCCTGAAACTGATCACATAATTAGAGGAGATGACGTTCCCCTCATGCCTAATGTCAGTACTTGCAAGCAGACAAAGGCAGTCTGTTGGATGTCTTCCTATAGTGGACTGACAGAGGGTATTATAGCCAGACTGATGCCAATAATCATTATTAAGAGATTACAAGAAGAATGCTGCAATAATTGCTGTATGGATAAGCTGCAAATTAGAATGGCATCTTGTTTTCCTAGAGAACAGTTTCCGGATATTAGCGGCAGGACAGCTGAAAGTTAAATATTTTAAAAATAATCTTAGGCTTATTTTCGTTATTTGATCTTTGGAATGAGATTATGAATCTGGATGAGTCATGGTTTGTTTTTCTAATTAAAACACCTGTGCATGTTTTCGTTTCAATTAGGATCATTTTGGAATTAGAAATTCTTTTCATTCCGAGAAATTATTCTATGGGAGAACTCGTTCCATCACAAAAGATTGTATTTCATAAATGATTTAATTATTTTTATGATTAACAAGGAACATTTTTGTTATTATTTAATAAAACAATTTTATATCGATTGTAAATGAGTTAATTAGAAAAAACTTTTCCGATTCACCTTGAAGGCCTCAGAGTAATTGGTTTCAGATTGGAGGTTGTGAGTGCAGATGTTTTTTCACTTCAGTAATTGCATTGCATAATGTTAACCCATAATCCCAGCTATCCTCAGGCTTACGAAGGAAGACTTGATCCCCTCAAAGTGTGCTACTGTTGGTCTTGGTTGTGGAGTTGGAAGGGGGTCCATTCTGAAGGTTCTAGTGGGGCAGGGTTGATATTGATGCTGAAAGGTCTTTGAGCTTTATATGTTGGTGAGTATTGGATGATTGAAGAGCATTTACAAGTGGAATACATGTGCAGGAATTCTGCACTGACGTTCCTTTTTCACAAATTTCAGATCTTTATACATGAACAGACTATGTGAGTGTTGTTAATATGATGTTCTTTGAAGGGCCTCTGTAGCCCTGATTGTCCATATACTGTTTGAAGGGCCTCTGTAGCCCTAATGGTTCATATGCTGTTTGAAGGGCCCCTGTAGCCTTGATTGTCCATATACTGTTTGAAGGGCCCCTGTAGCCCTGATTGTCCAAATGCTGTTTGAAGGGCCTCTGTAGCCCTGATGGTTCATATACTGTTTGAAGGGCCTCTGTAGCCCTGATTGTCCATATGCTGTTTGAAGGGCCCCTGTAGCCCTGATTGTCCATATGCTGTTTGAAGGGCCCCTATAGCCCTGATTGTCCATATGCTGTTTGAAGGGCCTCTGTAGCCCTGATTGTCCATATACTGTTTGAAGGGCCCCTATAGTCCTGATTGTCCATATGCTGTTTGAAGGGCCCCTGTAGCCCTGATTGTCCATATGCTGTTTGAAGGGCCCCTATAGCCCTGATTGTCCATATGCTATTTGAAGGGCCTCTGTAGCCCTGATGGTTCATATACTGTTTGAAGGGCCCCTATAGCCCTGATTGTCCATATGCTGTTTGAAGGGCCTCTGTAGCCCTGATGGTTCATATACTGTTTGAAGGGCCCCTATAGCCCTGATTGTCCATATGCTGTTTGAAGGGCCTCTGTAGCCCTGATTGTCCATATCCTGTTTGAAGGGCCCCTATAGCCCTGATTGTCCATATGCTGTTTGAAGGGCCTCTGTAGCCCTGATTGTCCATATGCTGTTTGAAGGGTCCCTATAGCCCTGATTGTCCATATACTGTTTGAAGGGCCTCTGTAGTCCTGATTGTCCATATGCTGTTTGAAGGGCCCCTATAGCCCTGATTGTCCATATGCTGTTTGAAGGGCCTCTGTAGTCCTGATTGTCCATATACTGTTTGAAGGGCCTCTGTAGCCCTGATTGTCCATATGCTGTTTGAAGGGCCTCTGTAGTCCTGATTGTCCATATGCTGTTTGAAGGGCCTCTGTAGTCCTGATTGTCCATATGCTGTTTGAAGGGCCTCTGTAGCCCTGAATGTTCATATACTGTTTGAAGGGCCTCTGTAGCCTTGATTGTCCATGTATTGACCAGTCTGGCTAATCAGTGACCACTGGACAGACTAATGAATAGCTTGTTTGTCTGTCAGTGCTAGTTCATCATCCTTATTATTGTCCTCTCCACTGCAGTGGTCTCCATCATACCAGCTTCTGTTCTCTCTATTTCACTCGGATTAGGCTTGTCATTAGGCTTAGCACTGGCTTCAGGATCTTAATCATTTATACCAGGAATACGTTATAACAGGAGAAAAGACCTTTTCTATCACATTTGTTTTCTTGAAAATGGAAAACATTGTCGTTTCTATTTGCTGATTGCTGAAATTGTAAGAGATGTTTAATGTTTATTAGATTCTTTTTTTTTATAATTTTATAACAAAATTGTTTCATTGTTATTTTATAAATCATGTATTTAATTTAGTGTTAAATTTTATTTGTTGTAACAGAACCATAACATTATGAATACAGCCCTTTTCTTAAGGATTATTTTACATATCAGGTACTATATTCCCTACTTGCCATCAGCCCTATCACCATTCAGTTTCATCTGGAATTTGCTCATGAATAAGGAAGAAAAAAGGATGTTATTGATGTTTGTATTGTTTTGCTTTTGTCCAAACACTTTCGCCATTTATTCATAGATTTTATCAAAGGAATTTAATGATTAATAAAAATGAACAGTTAGATTAATTAGAATTTGTTATTTTTGAGTTTATTACTGAAATATTGTTTAATGTTTATGGCCACTTCATCTTCCAACCATAAAAGAAGAAATTTATTGACGATTTAATTTTGCTAAAATAGTAATATTTCTTTCATTTCCAAATAAAATCATAAAATAGTGTCCCTTGGTAATTACGCCTCATATAATCCTATGCATCATAATTATTGATTTGTAACATCAAAGCGGAAAGCCACAATAAAAGATCAAGCAAAAATCCTAATCCATCCATCACTCTTGACTTTACATCACTTAACCTGAAGAGGTCAGAGGTTAAAGGTCCAAGATCAAAGGTTAGTCAACACCCTCAAGCTGGTTGCACTGATGCAGGTGTTGAACAATCTGCTCTGATGTCAACCCCCCACTCACCCGCCCCTCCCCCTATTGTCTCTGTCACCTCTTCTTTCTACTCCTAATGATGTTAACATTTAACATATATTATACAGAGATCTCTCAAAATCAAACATTTGGCTGTATTTTCTCCCAATTCAGTCAGTTAACTGTTAATCACCCACACACTCACCCACACCCACACCAACACCAACATATAATACATGGTTGTCTGAAATTTCTATTTCTCTGAAGCTCCTACACAATATGAAATGAAATAGTAATTTCCCAACTTTAAAGGTGAAAATTAATACAAGTATTTTCATTCATCCTTTTCCCACTGTTTCTTTGCCCTCCTCTCTCTCTCCCCCTCCTCTATGCAGCTGTTATTAACACCTGTACTTCTGACACCTGCACTTACCTGTAGAGTTACCTGTTGATCTGCTCGTTTACTGATACACCTTTCCATACATCAGTGTAAAACTCTGTAGGTTTGACATTTATCACTTTGGGATTTTCTATTTTCTATTGTGTTTTACTTTCCATCCTTAGATTTGCACATTGTTATATAAAGCATCAGTATGAATCCTCTGTAGAAATAAAATATCTGATATGACAATAGCATTTCGAAGTGTAATCTGGCAGATGTGATGTTTGAAGATGAATTTTCCTATAATGAGAAGTTTTGCTTTCTCTGTAGTTATTTCTGTATCCATCCTTAATCTAAAATGTTTTACTATTCTCCAATCTTATCTCTCATATTTTTTTCAAATGCAGTAATTTATTTCAAAATAATTATTTCATTTGCCAATTTCTCTATTTCAGTTTTCCTGTTATAGAAAATCTATAAAAAGTGTTCATGTAAATTAACTTTCTCTCCCATCAGGTAAAATTGATGTCAGATTGATCCTCACTGTTGCTTTTGATACAGTGGCAGGTCTTATTTCATTGTGTCACTTTGTTCAAAACTAATAACATGTCATTCTCACAAAATTGGATTTTCTCAGTGACGCTTGATCATTTATCATCATTTTTCTGTCAATTCTGTGAAGATGGACAGCCGAGCATAAAGTGATTTAATACCTCATTCTCCTCTCCATACAAGCTATGAAGCCAGGAAGTGTCCTAATCAACAAATACAAGAATAGCTGCTTCATTGAAGTCGCATTACGACTGCATTGATCAATGCCTGTATTTATTGTGCACAGATTCTCCGATTGCAATGTGACCATGCATTTCATTCTTGTTTCCGTCGCCGCCATCGTCCCTGTTTTGACCTCAAATATTAGCCCTTCTCATTGGGAGCGCGCCACGTTACATGTTCTTCCCTCCTTGCAACTGTGTTGATTTAGACTGTTTGTGAATGCTCATACGGCTAATTTCAAATCATTGATTTAACCCTGCTCAAAGTGATTGCTTTTTGGGAGGCAAAGGACTTTGCTTCTTTGCTGCAAAACGTCTTTTGATATTGCCCCGAGAATATGATTTGGACGTCGAGTGAATGCAAGTGCACTTTATCATCTGTCACATTTCAAGGAAGAAATCATTTGTGAATTCTTTTCGAAGGTTTTTAAGACTGGGTAATGAAACTAAGGTTTTAGAAGCAGTGGAGTCCATTGTGGAGTGGGTAGTGATGGACATAAAATGGCTGCTTGACGGACACCTCATCATGTTTGGGATTCTTGAATGAACACGATGAGCGAACAAGATTGCAGTGTTGTTTTGTCCAAATAACTTGAGGACCTGCATTTAATTTCATTTCCCATCTCTGCTAAAAGTGGCTTTTGTTGACACTTTCACCAGTCGTTCAGATTAGGTACCTTTTAGGCGTTTTAGTATGATGTCACTTTAGCAACTCTAATTACTCAAATGAAACACTTTTCAATTTCATGTTTGACTTTAAAAAAACATTTTTTTAAATGCTATTAAAGGCTTTCTGGAATTTGAAATCATAAAAAATATTTAAGTGAACATTTGATCTTTAGACTCCAATGCAATAGATTGCCTTTGCCAGTAAAAAATCCATTAAAATTTTGATAAGCGAAAAGAATAGAATTCAGGATAAAATTTTAAGTTTAAAGTTTAAAATAAATGTTATGGGATATCACAATGAGGCATACGCAAATTAATAATTGCTCTCTGGATCTTACAATTAATTAATTGACTGAAATATGTTAAAGAAATTCAAGGATAAAAGATCTTTCCCTTGTCTTTACCCCTTGTTATAATTGAAAGAAATATATTATTTTTCAGAAATTCAATGGTCCATATTTCCATATCCAAATTATATTATATGACCATTCCTAACCATGATAAAGAGAAACCCAAATTCATCGAAATATTTTGAGTCACAATTTCTATGTTGTACTAGTGTTAAAAAAGATGATCATATATACAACTGATTTACTCCCTATAATTAATACTGGTAAGATATGAGTGAAGCAAAGTTGTATAAATCCCGGATTGAGAAGTTCTTCTATGGTTTTATTTGACCATTTCTATCCTTGTATTAATGTTTCATCAGATGAATCGCATATAGGAATTGACCACTCATTGTAATTGGAATCTCATCAATTAAATGCAAGTCAATATTATGGTCTCTAATCGACACTGACCTTTGGCCATCTTTTATCACGTCCGTGGAGTTTTGCGACCAGTAATGACCAGTACTTTGAGTGATTGATACCCCCTCTCGTGGGACGAGGTTGTCATAGCGATCAATACATTTACATTAACTCTGCCACTATAAGCAATTTAGCTCACAATATCTATGCATATTTGACGTAATTACACGCTGGCAAAACTTTTATGATATCATTGCAATGTGACATTTGACTTGCAATTGACGCTGACGGAAATGATAATGATTTGTTGATATTCATTTATTTCGATGGCCTTTGTATGAACGATCTATTTACCCTAGGTAATCATTGTTGGTAAATATATTGGCCTTAACAAGGAGAGACGGAATAGATTTATCGGCAAGTCAATATTGTATAAGTGAATAACATCGAAGCATCCAACTTCTGTAAACTCAAAATGTGTGATGTTTCGTGATGGGAAATTATTCAGTTAATTGATGGGATGGTAATAAACAGATGGCTTTGAACGTTAGTTGTTAATGCAGTAATTATCAACTTTATTAAATATTTACATTGTATTAAAGAGACTGATTAATTTCTCATGTGATCTTCCTTTTTGCTGGTATTCACTTAGTGATTGCAAATAGAACTTTATTTACTGTAACAACCAGGACTGTCATCAATTCACCAGGACAGAACTTAAGTTGATCAATATTGTGATCCCAGATTTGGTGAAACAAACATTAAGTCTGGTTTATAAATCAATTTTTCATGCTATTTGGTAATCAGAGATCAAAAGAATTATTGGATGATTGACATTTTGATGGGCTTGAGCTAATGCTGTTATCATTTCATGTTTCTCTTGTCCATCCAAGATGGCTGCTCCCTGTTATTGGGCGGCCATTTTGTATGTTCTCCAACCCAGAAGACTTTTTGATGAAAGGAAGTAGATTTAGATGCCATCATCGTTTAGATATGTTCTTCTCTATTAAGTAGACAGTTTCAAAATTTGCTGGGGTGGATGCAACTCTTCATTTTGGTTTATAAGCAATTGAACTGTTGTATGGAAGAAGTAATGATATTGATCTTAAGCTTTATTTATTAAATATGTTTTTGTTATCTGATAAAAGCAAACTGATAACTGATTGATAATCTAATGGGAAAACACTGGATAATAACTTTGGTAAATCTAAATATTTAACATTTTCAACATAAAATTTTTTTTTAATACAATTTGTCAAATTTAAGATGAAAATGATCAAATGACTTTCAAATACAATGTTTTTATTTGAATGAAAAGACTTGTGTAAAATAAAATCATCTATGTTCATTAATCAAAGCTATTATGTTACACTGCACAATATTTATTAAAGATGATTAACAAAACATCTTTTGGACCCTGTAAAGATATCAGTGTCTGTAATTCTTATTCTCAACCTTTTACAACTTGGACAAGTAAATCACAAACCAAGTACTTCAGCTGACAAAGCTAATGTTAAAAAGCAAATATTTGAATACAGAAGAGAATGTAAAGGTAAACCCTGACAATAGGCAACTCAAAGAAGTGAGTTTATGGTCAAGATGAGCCTCGGGCCATAATGGACATCACAATGACCGGAGGAGGAGTCTACTTAAACGTCATCTTCAATTTGTTCAGCTTCTGTCATCAAGCATCATAAAACAGTTGGACATCGAGGACAAATTTCTCAATGGCTCTCATTTCGGCCAGCGAATTCCGTTTTTTAAGGCCAAGGGTGTTTAGTAATTAAGTCTAATGGCCTGTTCTCAGTTGCTTGGCTTTGATCTTAAAGGGTGACATGTTTCTAAATATCATTTCACTGTTTTGATTTAGTGGGCCATTATGGTTTTTATGTCAATTCCCTTTCTGTTATTGTGTCTTGTGAAAGTCGAAACGCTTTGCTTTCCGTTTGTCAGAAGGGCTCCACTTTGATCATCTTTATGCGTTTTTTCTTGATGATGAATGTAGATTAAACGTCAGTGGATGCATTGAAATATGTTTTATTGTTATTTAGGATTTTACTAATGGTTTCCACTGTCACAAAATGCTATTTTCCTAGGCTCATTATCACAAATTTAACATACGCATGAAATTAAATCTATCCTTTGCATGCTATTTCTTTTTATCTTCCATTTCCAAGATTGGAAGATTCCCCAGCGTATACAAATGTAATAAAAGAAATATGAGCTTTGTAGAAATTTCTTTTCATACAGTATAAAAAGTTACATTTACAGATATTGGCTTTTATGGAAATGCCTTTGTAGTAAATGAATATTCTTTTTAAATTCAGATTAATGTTCAGTTTTAGAAGAAAAAATATAACATTTAGAATATAAATATATCAAGTTTTAAACAAAGTTTCCATGTTGTTGTGCAAGTTTAACATCAGTAAAACATTTTGCAAAAAAAACAATAATTTGATGCACTTTGGCATTTCAATTAATTATAAAAGTTCTCTTTACAAGTTTTGTGAATTGATTTGTTAATGGAAATTTAATATTTTTTTTTACGATTTTACATTTTTAGACCAATGAAAAGTACATAACTTGTTTGTCCTTATGAGACTTTTCAGTAGCTGATATTCATCTTAAAACTCTAAAACTTACATTAGGTTTATGTCATGTAATTATATGCCTATATGGCTCTGGGGTTTAATTGTGATTTGAAGAGATATATTTAGAAAGCTTTTTCTTGCTCTTAGTGCCTGCTTCATCTCTCTAGAAGGTTTTACTTTTTTAAGTCTAAGAACTTGCTGAAGAACAGATGGACTTTGATAAAATTTCCAAACAATTATCAAAATGCTTGAACTTTTGTTTTTAAACTAATTTGAAAAAGAAATTTAATATTTAACCTTTTGAATTATGAAATATTTAAGATACAAAATGTGATCAAACTAACTGTGGATCTGTATTCTTGTACTTTCATGAAGTCTCATTGTCCAAACATAAAATAAAATTTAAGAAACGAAAAACAATAATAATATAATATCAAGGATGACCCTGTTCAATAAACACAACAAATTCCTCTGATAACATTGAGCAAAAAAGGTCTATATTGTAACAATACCTGATTTGTATGTTTAGTTACAATAGATATATAAAAAGAGAAAATTACAAAGTATTGGAGCTATGACAAATCAATTACAAAACAAAAACGCATTACATTCCTTGTTCTCAATAACCCAACAGAGAGTTCTTTTTTATCATTCAAATCCTGAAGGTATGTGACTCTTTTGATTTAGAAAATCATATCTTTTTCCACTTGATGAATATTTAATACTTCCTCGAGTGAATTATCATCAATTTGCATGTGCATTGTTCCCAGTCATTGGCAATTGTGCTGTCCTGTATATCTAGGTGATCAGCAACGCCGAAATTGATTGGTTTTGTAGCTTTGCCACAGTTTGTCTTATTTCCCACAGTTAAGTCCTTTGACATGGTAATCAGAGAGCAGATAGTATTGAAAGTGTTTTTTTTATTGCCGGGGTGTCACCTACTTTCTCATTAAGCATTCTGTCAATACACCCATTACTATTCTTTTAATTACTCCCTCGCATGCAAATCTGAACTCATGCCATCTGTTGTTTTTAGCAAAATGAAATTAATAACTGCCATAATTGTTATAGTATTGGTCATTTGTGTCTTATATGTTTTACATTAATGTCTTCAGTTAACAATTTGTTGTTTTTAATAACGATTTTAGCTGTCATTTTACTTAATTCATTTGCTTTCATTCAGATTTGGTGAAATAT
Organism: Gibbula magus; assembly: GCA_936450465.1. Lineage (NCBI taxonomy): Eukaryota > Metazoa > Mollusca > Gastropoda > Trochida > Trochidae > Gibbula > Gibbula magus. The sequence goes on along the minus strand of OW388299.1, from coordinate 29,461,534 downwards.
TGTCTTTGATATTCCTTCTGAAATTTGAAATTTATATCTAAAAAAAAATGATACTAAAACATTTTGAATATGAAATAGTAATGAACTTATTATTTGTTTCTTTTGAAATTTAAACAGAAGCCAATAATAAAAATAAATATTCTACTGAAAATGTTCATCTCTAAAGTCGACAATTAAATTATTGGCCTCTAACTTTAAAAGTGCTGATTCAGCTTATATGAAACAATTTTATTACAAAATTCATATCGAAGAAATTATTTTTGCTTCTTTTATGATCTGTAGATTACTTAATGTTTGAGGCCGTGCTTTACGGGAGTATTTTTTATGAGAACTAAGAGAACTGAATATTCATATGATTATATTTTACGGGTAGAATATCCCGAAATAAATAACTTCATTTGATGCAGTTTATATTCAGCGCTATATCATTGTATTGCTGTAAAGAAGTGTTCTGCGTTAAGCAGAAAATGGTATAATGAAGGCAACAAAACAAGTTTATGGGATTCAGAAATGGTTGAGTTTTATCCTGTATATACATATATTTCCATGTATTTCTAACTGAAAGTGCTTCTTTTTCAAAGATTTTCAAAATAATTTTAAACCAAAGCAGTGATTATGTTACATGATTGTGTGTCGGGTTAATAATTACTTGATTACTCCCTTTTGTAAATTTCCTGTAAATTGGCCCTTTTGAATGGTTTGGTAGTGATTGATTCAACACTTGTGTGTTAAGCCTCTACCTGTCAGTTTTTCAACAGAGCCGATAAAAAAAATATGATTTTCTTGTCATAAGGTATTTTTTAACCATCTCATAGTTAAGTTTCTCTAGATCAAAGAAAAATTCTCTTTAATATCAAAATTCAAAATTTCATTAAAGCCATACAAATAAAGTCCTTCTGGGGGGAAATCAATATTTTTTTTAGCAAATATTAAATCCAAACATGTCATTTCAGAAAAAAAGTGTTGAGGAAAATCCCCTGAAGATCTTTTCTTTCTATTTGGTTCTAATCAAAGTGTCTGGTTGGTTTAACAGCAGATAAAGTGTGTCAGTTTGCCTGTCATTGCTTTGGTTAGTGCTCCAGGCCACCTCTTTTACTGATTAAAATCATTTACATTACTGCAACTTCATGTGGCCATTTGTTTGAATTGAAAAAATAATCGCTTTTCATCTTCCAACATGATGGCGCAACTTATTGGAGGAAATAATTATATTGTTTGTACGTGACTGAACAATTATTCTGCTAATTGTTCATTGTGACTGTGTGACTCATATCATATTATTTTCTTCAAAATGCCCACACATAGCTAATTTTTTTATTTTTTTCCGAAATAACCTGTTATTGTGACATGAGTTGTCTTCTTACTTCATATTTTAATTACATTGACATTTAGGGAAAATTAAATGCATTTAATGATCTGTAATAAAAGTGGCAATTTCAAATCAAGTGTGTTCAGTTTTAATGATGGTTGATATAACTCCTTTAAAATGTCATTTTGAGTGTTTTCTACAGTTTCAATTTGAAAAGGAATTAAAGAAGAGATAAATTATTAATTTCAATTACACTTTTTTCTAAACACGAATGTATCAAATTTGAAGAAGAAGCAAAAATTCCAATTAATCACAATTTCAGTTTTTACTTGAAATTACGAGATCCTTTTCATTAAATCTGAACGTAATTCAAATACAATGCAACATTCATCTTTATTATCATTAATTCAGATTTGTGTTGTATTCAGAATTGATCTTCATGAATTCCAATATAGACTTTTGTTCTAAAATATTTAAATTAAGAAATAAATTGAGTTAACCTTGCCCAACTCTGATATGGGGTGACAGTTTTAATGGCTGATCTGTACCGATGGCTACTATTTGCCTGTTCCACCAACATGAAATATTGCTTTTGTTCGCCCGGAAATGTTGTTCCTTGCTGCCAGAAAGCATTGATGCACTGAGAAAAGCACTTTGATGATGTTAATTTTCCTGCTAGAAGCAAATGACCAGAAAAACGTTCACTTCATTAATCTATAGCAGTAAAAACCTCCTCAGGTATCATAGCTCTGAAGAGTCGCTTTATTACAGACACAATTTATCATTCCGTTTCATCGGATTTTGACTTAAAAATTGGGTTCCCAGTTTTATTTTGCTATTTTGATTAGGCTCTTTGGATTTCTGTCAATTTTCACAGCGTAATAAATCATTTTAACATCTTCTTAATGGGAGCAAGGGAGAGCCATAATATTCATATTAATTGAATAAGATTCTCTTGTCCATTGTGCACACATTGTATAGGACAAAGGCAGCCATCCCTTAACGAGCAGACATGTAATTAAGATTAATCAAACACCATTGTGTCCTTATTGATTTTCCTTTATGCAACTTTAAAGCATTTTAATGCGGACCAAAGATATGCATGGGACATGTTTTCAAAATTAACGATTAAAATGCAAAGTTTTTTTTCTTTCAATTTTATTAATGTGAGTGAGCTTTTTGCATTATATTGAAAAAAAAAATTATTTAAAATTTTTTATAAATTTTTCTTTTGTCATGAAGAAAGGTTAATTCCAGCCTGTTATTAAATGATATTAATTATTAATGCGTGTTGTATGATATCAGTAAATTAATTATTAATCTTGCTTCTATTTTCTCCCCTTCATCTTTTAAAAACATTTCTGAAGCTATTATTTTCAGTGTCTTTTGTTCAGTTTAGCGATTTATCATTATGTTCTATTACAATGTGAAATGTTTCATAATGAAGAACAATACATATCGTTTCCAGTTTGCCAGACATTGTTAACTCATGTTGCTATTCACTGTCACTTTGTGCTATGTATGAGTCTACAGCACAGAAATATTATATATCTTTCAAAATTTATTATTATTAAAAATTACATGATGTATTTCAATGTTTGTCTTTCAGCCGTTAAAATAAAATTGTTTCTTGTTTCCATTGTTACCAATTCAGCACAAGTTTTATGTGTTTTTTTGCACTAACATTGTTTACTGTGTATTCTCATCCAAGTCCAAAAGAAATATTAATATGTGATTAAACTTTGTTTCGAAATTCTCCAAAAATGAATCTTTAACCTCGATTAGAATTGTAAAATATTCTCTTTGAATGAAATATGGATCTGGATTTTTTAATCTCTTTTAGTTGTAAACACCATACATAACATTGACTTACAACTCTCTTAGTGCCTAAAGAGCCTTAAAGATCTGGGCCAAGGTTCTCTTAAAAAATTTTCATGAGACCATATAAAATTTTCAACATCTTTCCGCCATAATGCCCAAACCATTATTTCTTATACTCTAAGTTTGAAATTTATAATCCAAGATAATAAGTGTTGTAATTTGATATTTGCAGACTTTCCACACCCCTAGTTTTGGGGACGAAGATTTTGATCTGCCACCCTTGTCATTACCAACCGATCAAGATTCCTCCGGAAATGTTCCTCAGCAACCGTTCTCCCACCAGATGCTGGCCAACCTTGACCTTGGCATGAACCAACCCCTCTCTGCGTCCCCGTCTATGCAAACAGCTAACTGTACACCTCTGTCTTCTATGAGAGGAGTCCATCCCGTTGCTCCCAAGTTTCCTCCTCAGAACTTTGACGTCCCTGACATTAACGTAACAAACAGTGTGATGGCGAACTCGGATAACATATTCTCCTCAATTGCTGCGTCCACGGGCACCATGTTCCACAACACAGACATTACGAGTCGTACCCCGATCTCGAGCCATCAGACGCTCTCCACGATAAGTCAGAGTCAGATGGCGAACCAGCTGGGATTCCACACGGCAGTGCAGGGCACATCACCTGCAGGATCCAACTCCACCTCATCACCCAGCAGAGAGAGTAGCGAGGATAGTGATGATAGTCTCCCTCTAGCTCAGGTGAGTTGACTAGGGTTAACCTTAACTCTCATTCTTTAACAAGAGAGTAGTGATGATAGGCTCCCTCTAGTTGACTTCATTAGACTTATGTATTTATCTTCTTATAATGGACAGCGCCTATTTGCCAAGGGCTCCTTTCACGAAGCAACTTTTACTAAGGTTAGCCATAACTCCCATCCTTAGCATTACACTAAGATAATTTTAGTGACTTACTTTTATCTCAGTGCTTTGTTAAAAGAGGCCCAAGTGGATTTGGTAAAGATAAGTTTGTTGGACTCTGCAGGTTGGACTTCATCACCTAGCAGAGAGATCTCTAGAGTAGTGTTGTTGGTGATGCTAGTCTCTGGGCTTAGCTCAGATCAGTTGAGTTTCTTTACTTTTATTGGATAGTAGCCAGGGGATAGTTGATGAAGGGTTGTCAGTCAACATCCATGGAACTCCAACTCTTCACCCACAGAGTTCAGAGAGTAGTGTCTGTGGGGAAGATAATCTGGTCTTCGCTCAGATCAGTACCCAGTGGATACAAGATAGAGGTTTCATCTGCCTCAAGGTTAAGCAGGGATCGACACTCGCACTGGTCCGCTGGCCCGAGGCCAGTGAAAATTCAGAAGGGCTAGTGAAATTTGTTTGAAGTGCTACAGATTAAGATATGTCACTAGCCTGAGGAGCACTTCGGGCTAGTAAAGATTTCTAGCAAGCATCTACCCCTGTTAAGTGAATGGTGTTTTTGGTTACATTTTTGATGGTGAGATTCTGTGATACACCTTTGGCAAAGATGAATGTGTCTGATTCCACATGTTCACCTGTGTTTGAAATAAAACCCGTCCGACTGGCAGGAACCTGGCAACTCTTGGTCATTGCTTGTAACTTTTTGTGTTTTTCTTAGCACTTAAATTGACAAAAATGTTTTTTTTTTGCTGGCTACTTTTCAATCTTACCTCATACAGTGCTATAGAGAGAGTAAGGAAAATAGTCTTCTTCTAGTGTCCTCTTAGTTTAGACCAATCACCTTATTGGATCACTTTGTTCATGTCAGAGCAGTGCTGGATCCTGAGGGGGAGGTCAGGTGGTTTGAATCCCCCCTTGAAAATCTTGCATGTAACTTTGATGGACTCCCTGGATGAGCTCCTCTTTTCAAAATTCCTGGATCTGCCATTGTCAGGGGGCAAAATAAAACTTACTTTTGGCCAAGATCAATTGGTTGATCTTCTTGTTTTGGGACCTTAGTCTTGAAATGTTCATATCATTTTTATTGTAGCCAGGGTGTTGAGAATGGGGCGAAGGGGTTTGTAGAACTTCAAAGGTTGAGTCTATGAATATAGGGTACATATTTCATTCATAAAAACAACCCTAGAGAATTCATTAAATTTTTGTCATTCAAAATGAGCAAAGTAGTGAAAATAATTTAAAATGTGTTTACAACAGTACAATGGATTGATGATGATAAAAGTGTCAATTCATGTCTGTTTACATGCACAATCATGCTCAAAACTGCAAGTCATTATGGTTACAACATTACACCGAGATAATGATAATCACAGCAAGATGTGACAATTCACCACACACCAACTACCTCACATCATCGTGTTCTTCACACCCGAACATCTTCACATTTATTCTCCTTCGTAGACTCCTTTATCAACTTGAATTTTAATTCGATATAAGTCTCGAAATTGAAGTGCACTTATTGTATCATCTCCGTCATATTCCCCCGTCCATAGCGACGAATGACATAGATGCATTTAAGATGTCTAATAGATGTGTAAATGGGGTCATCAGACCGTGAAGGGGTCACATCAGGGGTCGTGATGATTTTTACTCATCTGAGACCTTCCGACAGTTGGCAAATGGAGGGTCGAGTTTGACTCATTCTTTTCTTTTTAGATTTGGGGCCGATTTGGGACTCTGCACAAAGGATATTCCATGGTTGGAGGAGTTTGGGTTCCTTCAAAAGATTTCAAGTGTTTCGCTTTGTTGATATGAAATTAGGTTTAATTGGAGTAAATGTAGACAAATTGGTAGAGAAAAATATTGTTGTAAGATTTTTTTTATGGGCAGAGTTTACAAGTGTTTTAAGTAAATATTGGTTATCAGAAAGTGTTTTTCATCAATCTTTGAATAGGAATAGGTTGGAGATTAGCCATATGGTGTTTTTTTATTGCACAAAAGAAAAGATGTACAGTTTTGTGTCAAAAGATATTTTTTATTATTAATTTAGGTCATGATTTTGTGTATGTCAAGAAAAACAAAGTTAAGATATGATCGCACAAAGGTGAGCCATATTTTCATTAGTATTGGTAGTGTATGTAGCTGGAATTATGAGCTGTTATGAAAACCAATATTTTTGTGGACATGTTTTCAAATTAAATGAAAAGAAACACAACTGTAGTTTCACTTCATTTCAATTGATATTGAAGAAATATACATGACAAAAATAATCACATTATTTTGAATTTTAGCAAGTTCATTACATGTAATTTGATAGTCTCATTATGTAATTTGTAGTTTTTGTAAAAAGAAGCCGCGATGTAAGTGAAATAATCTTGAAAATGCAATTAAGCCCCAATCTCCTCACCTGACCTTACCTCTGTAAGAATAAAAGCATAACTTGAACTTTTCATATTAATTACAAATTTTGAAAATCTAAGATATTCTCTACTAATACTTTGTTATCAAATGTATAAATCTTACAGATGAATATGAACATGAAAGAATAAAAACCTTTTAGTCATTATTGAGCATGTCAAACTTTATGTCTAATAAATTCACAAAAATGGTTTAAGATACGAACAATCCTCTCTCTCATCCGGTTGTAATCAGAATAAACCAAATAGACTTAGCATTCACTACGTCAAGTGAATAACCCCAAACTTATTCATCCCATTCCCAAACCTTTTCATCCCATTCCCAAACCTATTCATCCAATTTCCATCAAATCTAGTTTCCAAGTGAATCATATTTTCACTTTTTCACCCATTTCCCCCATCTGTCTGCCAACAGGTGACTAAAATAGAAAACAAACTCCTCCAACGCACCCCACAGTTTTCTTTACATGAGGTCGTTATAGCATGGTGCAGAGCATGCACTTACACCACCAGCTGGCATTGTTGGGCCAATTACATTTGGTCTTTGTACGCCTTCACTGGCGGCCATCTTGGTTCCACTTTCTTAGACAGCATCTGCTCTGCACGAAACTCCATAACAATCAAATGCTTGAGTTACAAGAATGAGTTCAGTTTTCAATTCTTTATATGGTTTCGGTCCTGGGACCTGGTTATTATAAATATGAAAAATCAGCGGAATAAAATGAGGAATCTTGTATGCTCGAGTGACGCTCATAAATGTCTGTAATTATGCAATGAATTTTATCAAACTGACATTCAAAAGGACCATGAACAATGACGTAGAGCTGTTTTTAAATGTTATTGTCAGAATCTAATTGAAATTTAAAACATTCATTAAAAAGAGCATGTGCAAAATGAAATGAACAGATACAAACAATTAAGAAGAGATATTTTAATGTATTTTCTAAGCATTAACGAGTATTTTTTATGTTGTTCATTTGAATATTTTGATATTTTCTGTGTGATGAATTTAATTATTTGGAAATAGAAATTAAAGGTTTTTCTATTTACAATATAAAAACCTGCTTTGCATAAGAAAAAAAAGATTGAGTAATTTATTGTCAAAATGTTTTGACTGCTGCAAAACTTGTGATAACATGTTGCTTTGATATTAAGAAGCTAGGCTAATTAAATATATACAGATCAAGCCTACTTAATGGAGTTCAGAGACTTTCATGATATTCATTATAAACGCCTCAATGCTCGTCAAAAGAACTAAAGAAAGAACTTTAATTTGAAATTGATTTCTCTGGTCGAGTAATCATAACTGTTATCTGCCATGATTACAAACAAGACTTCACCTTTAATTCAAGCTGACCGACGTATAAAGGATTGCTTGGGTTGGGTCTCAGAGTCGGTCTAATCCTTCCTCGTTATTAAGCAGTAATATCTCCTGTCATGTTGTGGATTAGTTAGTTTAAGAAATTGCAAATTCTTTTCTATACTCATTTGTGTGTTAAGATATTTTATAAAAGATTATGAATATTTTATGAGAAACTTCTGATTTCACCTTAAGATGATTGATTATTCCTTTGTAGACAAACCAAACATGAACAAAACAATAAAATAAATTTATTAATAGTTTCAGTTTAATTTAATCAACAATCTTCTTGCATTGACATATTGATAGAAGGGACCATTAACAAAACACAATTCTTTACTCCACTACAATTTCAAACACATCCCAAACTCAATCTTCCTTAAGAGTATATTCCATATATTTTCAGGCAATCTAAGCTTCTGCACAACATACGAATATAATCTCACTGAACTTCTTACATTATTCTCAAAAACTATATAATAACTTCCATAAGGAACAAATGTACCCAATTCCCCACCCCGTCACATCAACCCCCAAACATGTCTCTCCACCCCTTTCCTCCCCCAAACTCCTCCCTCAATCTCCTCCCACAACCTCCTCCCTCAATCCCCTCTCCTGACCAGGGAACTAACATGACCAGATACTTCAACAAGTGGCACTCTACCCAAGTCATTGCCACCCCACCCAGTCCCCCGCCCTAAAGTCATGACCCTCATTCAGTCCCTAAAACCCCCATTCTTCTTTTATGGCCTGACAAGCTCCCCTCCTGGTCCTCAATGTACCTGACAACCCTGCTAGCTCTTTAAAGGGTTTTACACTCAAAACGGACTGCATCAGTAAACTCGGACTTGGAGGCTTCGAGGCATGCATTATGTATGTTGGTACAAAGAGCTAAACTTTTTGAATGATTTCATCGTAAATACTTAGTGAGTATTTTTATGTTGAATCCCCTTTTGGGTTGATGTAGTTTGTTGGAGGATTATTTCAAGATGGTTTGAGTTTATTGATGTTGCTTGTTGAAGGATTATTTCAAGACGGTTTGAGTTTATTGATGTCAGGAATACAATGGAGAAGTCATAATGCTCATGTCTTGTTTATGATCGCAATCATTGAAAAGGATCGAAATTGAGTATGGATTTTTGTCCTTCTCGTTTGATCTTTTATGTTTTGTGATCTTTCCATTTCTTAATGACAGTAGACATCTTTGTTCTCTCAGCATGATGAATTACTGTCTGATGTGTTTGTTTACAACAATTACTTTTAATATTAATTTACACTATAATGGTTTTTATCATTGTCAACATCTGAAATCAATGTTCAAAGTTGAATCAAGAATTACATATGGGAGAACATTTTTCAGTTGAATAGTGATTAGCTATATTCTGTGAGGAATTTTGTTACGATATGCAAACCAATCTTTTCAGCTTATGATCATGTTGTAGATTTGGACAATGTTGAACATTTTTACAAGTCAATAGACTACATGGAGCAGATATCAATACATGTCGCAAGATTCCCAATACAATGTTAACTTTTGTTTTCAGCTGATGCCCCATTGAGAGATATTTTCAAACTAAAGTCATGATGGACCATGATGGCAAATTTACAAAAAATATTGATTTATCCAATTGTTTCAATTGATCCAATCATAGTTAAATATTATTTCATTATTAGATGCCATTTATTAATGCTATGATGACCAATGTTTCCAGCTGATGTCCATGAAGCGAGGAGCCGCCCCACCCCCTCAGATACAGCCAGTCGAGCTGGCTCCAGTGACAACAGTCGCACCGCCAACTACAACAACAACAACAACCGCTGTGGTACAGACGCCCGCTCCATCTGCAGCTAAAAAACAGAAGACTCCCAAGAAGAAGAAGAAGAAGGACCCCAATGAACCACAAAAGTAAGAATCAGTAATTGTGCTTGTTGCTTCCTGCCCATATTTATCTAAAATTTTCCAACAAAGTAACAAATTTATGAAAACTGGCAGGGAATCATGAAATTATGGTAAGGTAATTGTGTACTTTATGTTTTATGAAAGAACAGACTGAGGTCCCAAAAATGCGTATGCTTTTCGTTACTTTGAATATATTCTGGTTTATTTGATTGGCATTCTAAAAGATGAGTTAATGAAGTATGAAGACAAATTCATGGACCTTCAACTTCTTTGTTCTGTGTAGGCGACATTTTCACATAGATTCTAATGTCATTGTCACTTGCTTAACAATGACATTAGAATCTATGATGAAACGTTGCCTACAGAGAATAAAGAAGTTGTAGGTCCATAAATTTGTCTTCAAAGATATTGTTGTAAGTGAATTTCATTGTGGAATTTCACCTTGACATTGCATGGACCACAAAATCCAACTTTTAGATATTGTGTTTTTTGTTTCCTGTTATTGTCTTTCTATGGGGATAAAGCTATGACTCTTTTGAAGGTTTTCATGACCAATGGGGTCAAGTTGAACTTTCAATCCAGTGACTAAATTAAATATTCTCCAGAAAAAAATGAATCTATACATAAAGGGTCTACTTTGTAACCAATTTCTAAATAATATGAACATGAAGCAAAATAAAAACTTTTTTCTAAAAAACAAAATATTTTTTGGAATACTTTTTCATATTGTTCTTCAGATTTGTTTGTGAATTTACTGAAATACAAACTAAAGTCACTTTTGTAATTAAAACAGCTGTTGTTTCAAAATAGGAAATAATATAAATCATAAAAAAAATAATCTTCAAATGTTAAAATGACCTGGCTTGATGCATTGTATTAGTGCAGTTTCAATTTAACTTTGACTTTTGTTGATTGTCAGCTATAGGATTATTCATTGCGCACTAACTTTTATCCGCTCTCTCTTTCAAGTTGAATTTTATTAGGATATTCATTGGATAGAACTGTAAAACAAATCCCTTTGAAATCAGTTGAGATGAAAGAAACCTAAAACTTGATTCTAAAATTGAAACCAAATATTTTGCTTTGATCATTGCAGTTTTATTTGGGAAACAGAGTTTCTGTGATAAGATTAATGAAATATGATAAAATAAATATAATATAGGCTGTATCCAAACTTTATTCTGATATCTATTTATTCTGAAATGAATTTTCATGTATTGCAGAAGATTTAACTTTTATCAAAAGCATCTTTACTACACAATGTAATAAAATAGAAGTTGTGATGTAGCTCAATTGGTAGAGTGTCCGCTCATCACCTGGAAGGTCAGGTTCGATTCTCGGCCACATCATACCAAAAGACGATACTATTATTATTATATCAACAGAACATACATTGTATACACGTTTTTCTAAAACCAGCATGTCCTGAAAAAGCCAGTCACCAATCCCAAACTGTTATTTGTTAATGTGTTCGGACTCCGATTGGTTTGTCCGTATTAGCTCAACAACTATTAAAGGGGCAGTAGCGCGTTTTTTCGCTCAAATAAGATGATGAAATGTATTTGAAAAATAAAGTTACCAACAGTTAAATACCCTTCTCTCTTCGGAAAATCAAGTTAAAAATGAGTGTACATGGCTCAGTAAAGCCATGGGAATCGTTTTGTACTTCGAAATAGTAAAATGTGTTCACATTAAAATGGCCACCATGCAACTTTTGCTTTTACACAACACCGTTATTACCACTAAGGACAATCGGTTTGTGTTATAAGATGCTTAATGGGAAATTTGAAAAAAAACTTGCTACAGTCCCTTTTAAGTGTTCATCTTGCTAGCTGGACACAATTACACTGACTATGTTAAGAGCTATGATATTAATATAAATCTATGATAAAGATAGGGTTGCATTTGATTATAACGCTGCAGTTACTTTGAGAAACATCTCTGATTCATGAACTGAAGTATGTACTTCCGCATTTCAATGTGATCGTCGGCCACCATTAAGAAAACATTCCTCTCGTCCATTACCAAATTCTTCAAATTCAGAAAAAAAAATCAATCAAATTTCTTCAAACAAAATGTGTTTGTGAAACAGCATGTCACAATTCTAAGCTCAAATGAAATCTAAATTGTCAAGATTTTTTTAATGATGATTCTGGTGTCCGCAAACACAATCTGAACAAGTAAATATTTCTGCTTTGCCGTTCCCTAAGTAGGTTAGAGGAGAACTCTGGTTGATAGTTTCCAGTTAGCTTACTCAAACAAGTAGAGGAATTTGAATTTGGGTTCAGTGGCCACTAGCCCTTATACCAATAAAAGTCACAATGCATGTGTTGTTTGTAGGAAGGTATGGAATAAACACGATAGGTTTGACGGATTGTTTGGATAACGCTCGTATTGTAGGATGTCAGACTCTAACTTCGTTATCTTTAAATACTTGTCATGGTTTGACTTTTATTCAATTCCGTTTGAATATTTTCCCAAAAAAATTGAATATCTAACAAAAGATTAATGAGTACAATAATAAATGAACATTTCTTTAACAATTTTCTGAAATAATATGTGGCGCTGATAAATTGTGCAATAAATAATAACATATAAAAACATCTTCCTACAGGGTTAAATTACATAAAGTTTAAAATGAAAATGAATACCATGACAGATAAGAACTGGTTGCCCGTATGAATAACAAATGTTAAGAAAACACTTAATTACATTCCAGACAAAAGCCAAAGACATGTCGATATTTTATGTAGTTGGATATGAAGCTGCAGCTGGTTGAAGTATTAAAACTTTTTATTATTTATTTTCTAGGAAGACTTTGAGAAATGTGTTTGTCAACTTGGATAACAACTTCACAATGCAAGGCATAACTCTGCCAGTCTCCATTACTGGCTGATTTAACCCTTGCAGTTTTTCCTCAAGAAATCTGTGTTTAGAAATCCAGGCCCGCTATGCATTTCTGGTGCAGCGATTCACTATCTTGACACAACAAAGCGAGGGAAATACCGCAAGGGTTAAATCAGCCAGTAATGTAGACTGGCAAGAGTTATGCCTTGCGTTTGGAAGTTGCTTGGATAACAGTAAACAGTAATAAAATTATTATTAAATATATGTATACAAACATTTAATAAATTTCATAAGTTCTTTAAATATCATTTATTATCCCCCGCAAACATAGTTGGGGGGGGGATATTGAAATGGGCTCCGTCCGTCCGTCCGTTTGTCCGTTCGTCCATCCGTCCGTCCGTCCCGATTTTGTTTCGGGAGCAGAACTCGAAAACTATAAGACATATCTCAACAAAACTTGGTGTGTGGAACAATCATCATGTCTAGATGTGCCTTTTGGGATTTTCAACTTCTTCGAGTTATTTTTTTTGACCGTTTCCATGGAAATGTTACCTAGAATTTCGTTTCCGGAGCAGAACTCGAAAACCATAAGACATATCTCAACAAAACTAGGTGTGTGGAACAATCATCATGTGTAGATGTGCCTTTTGGGGTTTTCAACTTCTTCGAGTTATTTTTTTTGACCGTTTCCATGGAAATGTAACTTAGAATTTCGTTTCCGGAGCAGAACTCGAAAACCATAAGACATATCTCAACAAAACTAGGTGTGTGGAACAATCATCATGTGTAGATGTGCCTTTTGGGGTTTTCAACTTCTTCGAGTTATTTTTTTTGACCGTTTCCATGGAAATGTAACTTAGAATTTCGTTTCCGGAGCAGAACTCGAAAACTATAAGACATATCTCAACAAAACTTGGTGTGTGGAACAATCATCATGTCTAGATGTGCCTTTTGGGATTTTCAACTTCTTCGAGTTATTTTTTTTGACCGTTTCCATGGAAATGTAACTTAGAATTTCGTTTCCGGAACAGAACTCGAAAACTATAAGACATATCTCAACGAAACTTGGTGTGTGGAACAATCATCATGTGTAGATGTGCCTTTTGGGGTTTTCAACTTCTTAGAGTTATTTTTTTTTACCGTTTTCATGGAAATGTAACTTAGAATTTCGTTTCCGGAGCAGAACTCGAAAACTATAAGACATATCTCAACGAAACTTGGTGTGTGGAACAATCATCATGTGTAGATGTGCCTTTTGAGGTTTTCAACTTCTTCGAGTTATGTTTTTTACCGTTTCCATAGAAATGTTACCTAGAATTTTGTTTCCGGAACAGAACTCGAAAACTATAAGATATATCTTTTGTTGTGTGGAACAATCATCATGTGTAGATGTGCCTGAAAGGCCCGATGGGCTTATGGCATTGCACGGTGTCCAGCTGTCTGTAAACTTTTCGCATTTTGTCTTCTTCTCCAGAACCACTTTGTCTAAGGAGTTGAAATTTTGAGTGTTGTGTTTAGTTGAAAAAAGGTTCATAGTCACTGTTATTCAACAACTATTCTTCAATAAATTTTCCAAAAGGCGGGGGATATGGCCGACTCTGTCTGCTTGTGATCATTTGACTTTGCCTTACTGAATCTTGTTGTTGTCAGTCTCTAAGAGGCTTAATTTAACCTCTTAATTACAATATAATTTTAATCCCAATTTTCAACGCTATTTGGTACACTAAATGTTAATCTTACAGGATAGTCTGTCTTAAGCCAATTGTCAATACTGTACTATTCCCTTTGTTAGTGAGTTGGGATTCCTGTAAAATGGAAACTGTTAATGATGTGACGCTAATCAATTCAGCGGCTAATTTAACCAAAGTTTGCCATGTACAAACATCTGCCAGTAGCCTCTTCTTCTATTTTTTATGCAGATCTGGGTTTGTCCAAATTATAATTATAGGTTAAGAAGTAGAAACTTTACAAAATTTAATTATCAAATAAAGCTTAATTTTCATTTCTTCTTCTCCAGGCCTGTCTCAGCGTATGCCCTGTTTTTCCGTGACACACAAGCGGCGATCAAGGGCCAGAGTCCGAACAAGAGTTTTGGAGACGTGTCGAAGATCGTAGCCTCGATGTGGGACAGTCTCGACCCGGAGAACAAGAGTGTGTACAAGAAGAAGACGGAGGTGGCCAAGAAGGAGTATCTCAAACAGCTGGCAGCGTACCGGGCCAGTCAGGTCTCCCAGGTGAGTCAGTGTTATCTCTTCTCATCATCTTGGAGATACAGTCAAGCCGCGATAATCCGACCTCCGATAATCCGAATCTCGCAGTTTCCGAACGGTAGGAAGATGTAACCAAACTAATCTCTTTAGTAGTCCTCAGTACTCAGTAGTCCGAACATTTCACTATCCGAACGTTTTTGATGAAAAACGGAAGCGTTCGGTTTATCGAGGCCTGACTGTATTTGACACCAAGTTTTTATTTTGTCAACTGTTCATTGGTACTGTGATCTCAATATCCTTGGTTAGGACGGCGGTAGTATCGTGGTTAGCATGTTTGACTTTGGATCAAGAGATCTGGGGTTTAAATCCCACCAGCGGTTTGGCAACTTTGTCTGCTGTAGAAAAATGTGCAATGTTACACTTAATTTTGGTGAAGTTGCAGCCATGCTTCACTAGTTTCAACTGATGCTCACAGGTTTCAGTGCGATGCATAGCCACATTGGTGTTGTGGGATTTCTTCCTGCATAATACTAGCTGTTGTGATAGAAGTGAAATACTCTTGAAAGCTGTGTTAAATCTCATTTGACCTCACCAAATCATCATTTGCTGTGTACAGATCCATCTCAGGATCCATGTTGAGGTGAAAGATTGATAACAACTTTCTGTGGTTTCATGATGAACGATTGAAGTGACATGTATTCTCACACAGTCTTTGAATCATTCCGAATTCACAGATATGTTACTGGTTTAAGCTATAGTTTTATACTGATATGATGAATTTCATAAGTTAAGTCAACAAAGCAAAATAAAAATGTTTGAAAAATATTCATCTTTCATAGTAAGAGAGGATATGTGATTGTTTTATGTGTCTGTAATAATTCCTCTAACCAACTGTTCACATTGTATGTTCACCACTCCAGGCTGCACAAGACGAGGCAAGTTCCCGGTCGGAGAAATCTCCATCACCGCCGATGGTGACGCAGATGTCGGCCATGCCCCCAGGGGGAGGTAACCAGATGGGAATGATGTCGCAGATGAACCACATGAACATTCCTAGCCCTCAACAACAGAGCCAGATGATACAGACCAACGCCTACACGAGTCCGCCCCATCAACCGATGCAGCAGCTTCAGAACCTGACGTCCCAGCCGCCGCCCCACCCCCCCATGATGCAGCAACAGCAGAACAATGGCATGGTGTATCAGCCTTCTCCTGAATACACTCAGGTATGTAGAACACTGGTCAATATACGTCACACAAAATGTCAGTTTACGTACTTTACATAGTAAAGCACTTTCAGTTTGATATACTGATGAACAGTTTTATAGAGAAAACTTAACTGTAAAATAAGTAATGCATGTGATGTAATTGTGAAATTAATATATATAACTATTACAAATCATAACTGTATGTCAATTTATGATACAAAGGTACAATATTTAATCATATAATCAGGTAAATTTAACGAAAATTTATGAGAAAAAATGACCTGTAAGTTTCAAGGAAAAACTGTTAAGGTTATATGTCAACTTAACCTTTCACGCTAGTCTCCATTATTGGCTAATTTAAGCCTTGCCGCATTTCCTTAACTTTCTGTACAGGGAATCGGAGCCCACTGTGCAGTTCAGGTGCAGCATGCGACTATGTTAGCACAGGAAAGATAAAGAAAATGTGACAAAACTTGAATTAGCCAGTGATGGAGACTGGCACAAGATATGACTTGATAAGGGAAATGCGTAGGTTTATGTTTGTTTCCTGAGAAACTTTTGTGACATTTTCATTCTTGTAAAATTCAAAATATCTATTTTGATATATATTTCTCTCCCCTCAAGCAGAATGTGAGCCCGATGGACTGTGGTATGAGCAGCAATGGACTGTGTGTGAGGAACGGTTGTATCAACCACGCTATCGAGAACCCCGGCTGGGACAACGAGTACTGCTCCAACGAGTGCGTCGTCAGTCACTGCAGGTTTGTCTAGTCGTTATTTCAACACGGGAGACGGGGTAGCACAGTGCTTAGCAGCTGAATATCATTCACTAGGGTCAGTGTTAAAGGGAGGGTTCTATCGGGGTATCCACTATTTTATTTTTTGGAGACAGTGTTAAAGCCAAAATCAACTTGTTTCAACATTAAAGGAGATGATTTGTTGAAGCGTTTTGAGATGAACTGAATTTCTTCTTTTTAAATAAGTTCTGATTTGACCCTAGACTTATAATTGCATGTCATTTTAGTACCCAGAATCCCACTATTCAGGAATGGTACAGAACAAAAACAATAAATGTGTCAAATAATAGAAACATGGTCAAGTCCCATGGTCTTCAACATTTTCTGAAAGATGCTGTACATTGAATTGTGTAAATTTTCATCTTGAATTCAGAAATATATTTAACTTTTTTCACTGAATTATTCTCATTCTTGTTTTTTCTCTCCGCAGAGATATCTTCACTGCATGGGTTGCATCAAAACAAAACACCTTCCAGGTGAAATAAAGTGTTTTCATTGATACAAGAAAGACCAAGTTGTGTAATTCAACATTCACAGTGTAATCTTGTTGTGGTTGGTCAACCATTGTACAGATATATTTATTTTTGTACAGTCAGTGTCATGTCACATTGGACTTTGTGCCTTTGGCTTTATTCAATGGAGGACATAAACAGACGATTCCGATACTTTATTTAAGAGATTTCTGGGCTTGTGAAATGAACCCAGTTGCAATGGCAACAGAAAAAAGAACTGCTTCTGAAATGGACTTTCCAAAGTAAAGTGTTGAACAAAGTAAATTGTGCGTATTTAGCAATGTGGATATTATTGTGAAGACAGACAATGTCTTTCTGGGAGTACAAAACTGTACAAGGGAGATAACTCTTTGTGAAGATTTGGACAAGATTTTGCCAAGGAGCATGAGCAAACAATGGTTTGAATTTGTTTGAGATGTATACTGTACAATTTTTGTGAAACAAGTTTATTGTACAATATTGTGAACACTTTACATTTCAGAGGATATTTCTCCATTATACATCATACCCGTATGTTTGTGTCGGGACATGGGAACCTCAGCTATTTATGCAAACCCTAGCTTGATGCTCTGTGAGCTTTGTTGTTTCATTTCTATAGTTCCGGTATATAGTAATTACCAAGTGTGTAGTACTGTGTACATAAATTCTTTTCATGATCTTTGTGTACTGATTTTCAGTTTTACGAAGCTCTGTTTGATTTAAGGTAATGCAAATGGTTTAACAAATGTGTTAATATTGTTATTGATATAATGGTTTTATTGTATGGGGGAATGATAAAATCTGAGATTTTGTCGATTATATTTGTGTAAATAGTTGCAAAATATTGTAAATGAGATCTGAGGTTTTCAACAACTTTAATCACATTGTAAAACCAAAAGGCGCTCTGTTTAAGTTTTGTCCCTAAAATATTATGATTGCTTTCAGCTTTGCTATTTTATATTTTTCAAAGACCCTGTGTGTTGAAAAATGAAGTAAACGTTTTATTTTATCATCAGCCTTCAAATAAATGTTAAATTCTTCAATCATGTGCATTAGCCTCATGAAGTAATTGTTGATTCATTGTTGATTTATTTCGTTTTCAATGCCAAAATTATCTGAAGAGGATTGAGATATTCTGCTATCAGGCTTTGCTTTATTTTGAATTAAAGGAACAGTGGCACGTTTTTCCGCTCATATAAGTCGATGAAATGTATTTGAAAAATACAATAGTAAAACACCATTCTATCTTTAGAAAATCAAGTTGAAATGTGGGTGTACATGGTTAAGTAAAGCCATGGGAATCATTTTTGAAATTCGAAATAATAAAAGGTGTTCACATTAAAATGGCCGCCATGTAATTTTTGCTTTATATGCAACACCATTCTTACTAATACGGATAATTGGTTTGTGTAATAAGATGTTTTACCCTCTAAAGTAAATATGAATGACAAACTATCATAATAAATGGGAAATTTGAAAAAATAAATTTGGAAAAAGACGTGCTACAGCCCCTTTAAGTTGATCAACGGAATATAGTAATTTGTAATCTGTTTACTTTTATTAACATGTAAATATTAATATGTTATACTTGTTGTTGGCTGAAGAACTAACTGAGCCTTTTGAATTTACATACTATGAATCATGAACGTAAACATTGTTATGTTAGTTGATCTACCACTTCATTGGTATTGATTTAGATCCTGTAACGGTCGGTATATATGGATCGACTTTTTCATTATTAAACATGCAAAAATATTTGATTCACATGATATTATTGACAAGTGAATTTGGCTATTGGATTATTTTAACCCAATAAATAAAATGTACTGTAAGTCAATGATGGCATTTAGTAGTTGAATACATCAAACAAAATTTTCTTGATAACAACTTCTTTATTGAGAACATACTTATTTTGGAGTATATGGTTACCCTTTCATCATTTCACCTGATGAAGGAGTAAGCATATACTCCGAAACATTGTGTATGTTCACAATAACAAAGTTGTTGTCAAGATAGTCTTGTTTTTTTTTAATGAAATGTACCTTGTACCTTTAGGTATATTTCTAATATTTCATGTTGAAATGGAAGATAAATTGATAGGAGCTTCAAACATGGATATTCACATTTATAAAGGACATGTTGATAATGACATTAGCATTTTGACATTACAGGCTTTACCCTGTGTCCATAATTGAGGGCATTCAGGGAACTCCTTATGTCTCACGTTTATTTATCAAGAGTGAAAGTGCTCATAGTTTTCATAGATATTGGCGAGATTGAAACAATGGTGTTAACGTGATAAATTTCGACATTCATCTTTTGACATCTCGGAACGATAACATTTTGACAGTTGTATTTGACATTAATATTGGTTTGTATCTTGAGGATGAAAGGTATGGTTGTGTGATGTTCACAACCAGGAAAATATTGTTTATAATCATGTACAGATATTTTCATTCAAGTTGTGTCCGTGACTTGATTTCAACCCTCAATCATTTTGGGTCAACTGAGATTGACGCTTGTCAGTTTCAATCATCAAATGTACATCACTTTACTGTATATCTTGGTGTCACAGGCAATTTTGCTGAAATAAATCGATAAAACTATACAGCTTCTTCATCATCTTTTCTCTGCTTAACATTCAATGTCCTACTAAACTTCTGTTTGAGAGGTTCTAGAAGTTTGTGTAATGGAAAAAGAAGGATATTTTATGGATGATCAACTTCTTTTTTTAAAAATGGCGACGTTTCGGTATAAATCCTTATACCGTTCTCAAGCATATCACAATGGCAATGTTTCGTTATAGATCCTTATATCAAGCTTGATAACAGTGTAAGGATCTATACCGAAATGATGCCCTTGTAAACTAAAGAAGTTGATCATCAATAAGATATGCTTGTTGTTCCTACTAATCTTGTCCCTGCTGGATATTGAACAAGGTACTTAGTGTCTCAAGTTAAACGTTTAGAATTTTATAATTATAATTTCACTGAAGACTTTCTACTTCAGTTCTGAAAAGCAGTCTCAATACAAAAATATTTTGGATGAATATCCGTCCACACTATGAAGTCAAATCAAAAACACAATTTTACCTGAGTTTATTAATATCATTACTAGTACAAGAGTATAAAAGGCAAGACATTTGTATATGATATGTAAAAAATAGATTATAAATATATAGAGTAAAAATTATCTCTAAAATACATTACAAGAAACTAAGAACAAAAAGAATTAAGAGATTATTCAAATTTCTTTAACATGATAATCTTCATAAACAATATATAAGCAGTGGTCGATTTTACTCGTTGCTGGTTATTTTCAGATGGGACCAGTTGCAAAATTGGCCAGCAAACCTGTCTGGTTTGTGGAATTTTGGATAAACGAAGTGGCAATATATTGCAGGGCCTATTCAATTTTTAGGACTGGCTGTTTTTTCAAACAACAAAATTGAGCCCTGATTGAAAGTAAAAAAAGTATTTCAAACACTGCATGTACATGATATGCTATAATATCAAATGAACTAAATATAACTACCGGTATACATATTGTGGAAGAATCCTTATTAACCAATAAAAACTTGAAATAGGGGATAACATAACAAAACTCAACTTCCCAATGCAAGGCATAACTCTTGCCAGTCTCCATTACTGGCTGATTTAGGCCTTGCAGTATTTCCTTAAGAAATATGTGCTTAGAAATCCAGGCCCACTATATGTGCATTTCTGGTGGAGCAATTCACTATCTAGGCACAATGTGAGGGAAATACCGCAGGGCTTAAATCAGCCAGTAATGGAGACTGGCAAGAGTTATGAAAGTTGAACAAAACTGGGCAGAAAGAAAGTGAACATTAGTATATATTGTTATGAATCACAAATATTCATGCAAATAAAGGTACTAAACATCATTAAGAATAATTGTGAAAACCCTTCAGATGATTCTCAATGCAAAGATACTGTGAATTAAATTCCAGTTTGATTTGTTTCTTGTAATCAATCAAAGGGAGGTCACTACTGATAGACTGTAAAATATGAAAGAAGCGAACATAAAATCACCAGTTACTCGTTACTTGCCCATTGCCCAGGAACTTGCAAACAATTTATAGATAATGCTGGTTGTGTTAGTAAAGCTTTATCTCATCTGTTAAATAATATACAGTTGAAAATTGAAATAAGTATAATTCAAAATAAAAAAAATATACTTGCAGTTAATTTTATATGAATGACATTAATTATACATTTATAGTCTTACACTCAGACTCTGAAAAAAGTATTTATTCTGAAAATATCACCATTTTATTAAATATTGAAAAGGAGACTGAAGAAATGGAATTTTGGGTAAAAAGAGGCTCCTTTTCAAGTCTTAAGTGTTAGATTTACAGTATATGATATTTGTATCAAGGTCCTTTAGATTTACCAATCACTTCATCTAGCAAAGACAATCTTGATTGAATGTCATCTGATTTATAAAACAATAATACCATTCAGTCTTGTTGAACACAACACATAATGGTTTGAATGATACAACATTAAAGATTAGATATACAAGGTTAACAAATTTTAAAATATATACCAACAAATAATTAAACTAACAAATTAGCACTATGAGGTACAGCTATGACAATATCGACAATATGACAAAATTGGCCTTTTCACATTGTTCAACAGAATATTCTCCTTATCTGATAACTCCTTACTGCTCCAGTTTGACATTGTAGATAAGATATATCTGATAACCTCTTACTGCTCCAGTCTGACACTGTAGCTACCAGATATATCTGATAACTCCTTACTGCTCCAGTCTGACACTGTAGCTATCAGATATATCTGATAACTCCTTACTGCTCCAGTCTGACACTGTAGCTATCAGATATATCTGATAACTCCTTACTTCTCCAGTCTGACACTGTAGCTATCAGATATATCTGATAACTCCTTACTGCTCCAGTCTGACACTGTAGCTATCAGATATATCTGATGACTCCTTACTGCTCCAGTCTGACACTGTAGCTATCAGATATATCTGATGACTCCTTACTAATCCAGTTTGACACTGTAGCTATCAGATATATCTGATGACTCCTTACTGCTCCAGTCTGACACTGTAGCTATCAGATATATCTGATGACTCCTTACTAATCCAGTCTGACACTGTAGCTATCAGATATATCTGATAACTCCTTACTAATCCAGTTTGACACTGTAGCTATCAGATATATCTTATAACTCCTTACTGCTCCAGTGTGACACTGTAGCTATCAGATATATCTGATAACTCCTTACTGCTCCAGTCTGACACTGTAGCTATCAGATATATCTGATGACTCCTTACTAATCCAGTCTGACACTGTAGCTATCAGATATATCTGATAACTCCTTACTAATCCAGTTTGACACTGTAGCTATCAGATATATCTTATAACTCCTTACTGCTCCAGTCTGACACTGTAGCTATCAGATATATCTGATAACTCCTTACTGCTCCAGTCTGACACTGTAGCTATCAGATATATCTTATAACTCCTTACTGCTCCAGTCTGACACTGTAGCTATCAGATATATCTTATAACTCCTTACTGCTCCAGTCTGACACTGTAGCTATCAGATATATCTGATGACTCCTTACTGCTCCAGTCTGACACTGTAGCTATCAGATATATCTGGTAACTCCTTACTGCTCCAGTCTGACACTGTAGCTATCAGATATATCTGATGACTCCTTACTAATCAAGTTTGACACTGTAGCTATCAGATATATCTTATAACTCCTTACTGCTCCAGTCTGACACTGTAGCTATCAGATATATCTTATAACTCCTTACTGCTCCAGTTTGACACTGTAGCTATCAGATATATCTGATGACTCCTTACTAATCCAGTTTGACACTGTAGTTCCCCGAGATATCTGATAACTCCTTTGAATCGAACCCAATAGTTAGACACCTCTTTTTGGACGCCTGGTTGGGTTTCTTGGCCTCTAGCTGTAGAGTTGTCCGCCAGGTGTCGCCAGCACCAATGTTTCTGAAGTACGAATATGAATACATATGAAGCAGATGTG
Organism: Gibbula magus; assembly: GCA_936450465.1. NCBI lineage: Eukaryota > Metazoa > Mollusca > Gastropoda > Trochida > Trochidae > Gibbula > Gibbula magus. Next base: position 29,438,189 of record OW388299.1, on the reverse strand, counting down.
AATGTCCCTTAGAAATGAAATTATGTAGTTACCGCAATAGTTACAGGACTGTGCACGAAATACACATACTTCAACCAATACACATACTTGTCAGACGGAAGAGCTATGAGATTTACGTGTGTAGGCCTGCTACACGTCTTTCTCTCTCTCTACAGATACACCTAAATTGTCTTGTTGAGCACTTAATATTTCGTTTGTAACCGACAGCGCTAATTATCTTATGTTATCAAGTATTTTGGGACTTATTTATCACAAATGTATTAACTCCTTTGAGTGTCATTTTAGACGTTTGGAAGTCAAAGAGAACCATAATTCATAGACAAACAACTTTATTCTGAGAGCATGACGTTTACAGATTATTGTATCGTCGTACGTTGCCGTGATATTTTGACATCAAACACGACATAGCTCTAATCGCCATTTTACAGCTTTAAACATCAACTAAACAACTAAAGATTAGTACAACTACAACTAAACGGATTAGTACAACCATGTATCTAAATGGTCACTTACCCAATAGAGAATTCCTCCTTGGTCCGGCCGATATACTTGAAGGGACCCTCCAGGTCGACCTCACACCGGGTGAGCGGGACATCCAGCGGGTTCTTGAAAGATACCTCCACCTTGATGGTTTCACCCTTCTTGCACGTCTTCGGACCCTGTGGAGGAGAGCATATACAATTTCTATATGCACAAGTTGAAAACATTTTAGTTACTTGAAACTAATTAATTTTGAGAGTTATTTGTTACCGATACTGCTAAACACAAGTTAGAAAATGACAATGCTATACCTGTCAAATTTGAATACGGGGCACATATTAAGAGAAATAGAAAATTAAAAATTTGAGTCGGGCCGGATCTTGTGAACATGATGTATATGTTCGCGGTGATTCGCCCCAAGTAATTTGCGGGTATTCATTGTCATTCACCATAGGCAAATCAACCAATCAGAATCAAGGATACACCGAAACCATGTTACAATACTCAACTGTGGTGAGATCACTCGTTAGATAACAATGAGTTGGTTACACACATGTGTGATACCACCGCGTGCTGCCGTAACGTCATAATCGGCGCGTGACGTCTGTAGTCGTTTTTGGTTGACGTCCCAATGTTAGCCGCGCGACTGCAATAGCAGGTGACCTATTTGCATGTGAGCGTCACTAACAACGATTTTCTTGCAATTCAGCGCTACTTACATCATTGAGTAATAATTAAAATACTAAACTCGGTCCCATTTGATAACATGTATGATGTTTATGAAACTCGTGAATGGCATCGGTATTTAACTCGCTTTCGCTCGTTTAAATACCAAACCATTCACTCGTTTAATAAACATATTATCAAACGGGACATCGTTTAGTATTCTACATGTATGAACTTGAGAGTACGTCTCTACACAACATGTATCTATCGACTTTCTCCGACAGAAGCATTACGTGTTTGATTCTCTTGAAAATGAGATGACATTTCTTTTGCGGTTGAGTGTAAAACTAGAATATGGGACTTTCAACAGTAAAATTTGCTTTTGATATAGGGAAATCTCATGCACCGAGCCCTCTAAGTTAGATGCACCAACCAATCAGAATGTAGTGACCTATAGAATATTCAGAATATCGCCCCTTTTACAGAGGAATTTTCTATGCATTCAAAACGTTAAATATATTTCTAGTCAACGTTTATTCAGAATAAGACCAAGGTTTGAAATGTATTTATATATCTAAACTTGTGTAATCTGCTTCGAGGACATAACATTGGATTGCATTGCCATGCATCGATATTATTGTACATTGTATATACGTTTCCTGTTATCTTCGTCTCTCGTTGGTTCATGCATGAAGCATTTGGCAACACTCACTATAAATCAAGTGTATTTATTTGTGCACTCAATTCTAGTTTTATGTTTTATGTTTTATGGTACAATAGGCAACAAACCCACAAACATTCAAGGTCGATACTTAGCAGAACGAAAGACGATTACATAACGTTTTCCGTATCATTTATAACAAAACAGTAACTGATGTGCACATCGTGCAAATTGAAATTTCAAAGTGGGATCTTTGCAATATAACATCTTCTTAAAATCAGACGATATGAAATAAAGATGTCGGTAAAAAATAGCTCTAAGCATATGGGCATGCATTGTAGAAAACCATGGACTTAAATTACTGTAAGTTAAGTCCGTGAGAAAACAAAGGACGGGAAAGCATATACAACAACAGCAATTTGTATTTGACAATAGGGGGTCTCCATGAAAGTATCGATTCATGATTGATGTTCATAGATAAATTAAATCCAGAATTTACATAAACTGCATAGATACATTCAATGAATACCACTGAGGTCGTTTCAATGCAATAAACCAGAGATTTTATGTATGCTTGCAACAGGATTTTACATAATCTTCATCTGTCACAAAAGGAAATTTATACCCAACAATCTAAAGAAAATGATGAATGACAGATTATGTTTAAAATGGTAAAAAAAATAGTATAGAACTAGTTTTTGAAGGACATTGAGAAGTGGTATACACAATCAAAGCAGGATTTCCTGGATAATCATCGTGAATGTTCACAATAAAGAAGTTGTTAGGCAGGGAATCTTATTTGATAAAAATAGCTATAAACACAAATCACATACACGTTCTCAGATATGGACACTTGAATACTTTGCATGATTGTCGAAACTAAGAAGATGCTAAGAGTTAACCAAAGATATTTTTTATAAGGTAATTATTTTGTTAACATGCACCAAAACAGAACTTACTTTAAGAAAAGATTTTTCGCAACTCATTTATGGGTCACATTTCACCTAATGGAGGAATAAGCATATACTTCGTTACCTCGTGTTTGTTCACAAAAAAGACACATGACTTACTTTCAGAAAACAAGATTTTCTGCTACTTTATATATTCTGCGACATATTTCACACCACGGAGGAATAAGCACATACTTCGCTATACGTCGTGTTTGCTTACAAAAAAAGAAGTTGTTATCCAGACAAAGACCCTTTCTCACGCGTTCCACTTCTAAATGCCCTTGTGACGTGTGACTTACTTTGACCTCAAGGTCAGGTCGTCTCAGTCGGAACTCAAGGTCCTCGGTGACAAGATGATCGTTCTCCTTGAACTCCGCATCAGCCTTCACTTCGAAGTTGAATCCAAATTGGGGCTGAGCGTTTGCTTTCGTCTTGGACACCTTTATCTTGAACTTCTCCGCTGCAAGTTACAGAAATAGTGACAGGTAAACTTAAAGGGGCAGTAGCACGTCTTTTCGCTCAAATAAGTTGATGAAATGTATTTGAAAAATAATGTCACTAAAAGTAAAACCCTCTTCTCTCTTCGGGAAATCAAGTTAAAAAAGAGTGTACAGGGTTCTGTAAAGCCTTTGGTTCGTTTTTGTAATTATGAATAATCAAATGTGTTCACATTAAAATGGCCGCCATGCAATTTTTGCTTTATACGCAACACCGTTTTTACCATTACGAATAATTGGTTTGTGTAATAAGATGATTTACCCTCTAAAGTTAATATTATTGACTAACACTATCATGATAAATTGGAAATTTGATAAATTGATAAAATCTGCAAAAAAACGTGCTACAGCCCCTTTAAATCCAGTCAAAGAAAAATATTAAACATGACTTTTGGATGTTTAATCGTTAAACGAAACAGAAAGTATAAACATATAGGTAAACATTATAAGAAGCAAAAGGTATGATCTTTTATAATTATTATCTGCTGAACAGAATATCTGTGTCGTTACAATAAGTCACTAATGTTAGTGTGCAATATTGGCAGATATTATGAACGTATTTAATGGATTATCACAGACACAAGTTTATGTACAAAGAAGAGATTGACGTCCATATTAATCGACCCTATTTCTCTAATACTTTGGGAGAAGCTTATGTAAGTTGACTAACGTGTTCATGGTCCATTTCTTCATTGAATAAAATATGTTATAATTTATCAAGTAATCAAGTAGAAATGTTCGAACTATATCCATGACGATATCATATTTTGAACCACACTAAATGATTGTCTTTACAAAGAACAAGATATATTGCCGTTGTTTTTATATATCTAAATTCACTTTCATATTAACCAAGTTTGGCTTTTTAATGGCAACATCGTTCAATTCCAACTTTCGACTATTTTATAGAATGATTACCTCTCGACAGTCACGTGATCCGACAATCTCGTGGATACTAGAAGGAGTGATCACACGTTAACACTTATCAAGTATTGTTCAACCAATATAACTCCGCTAAAGATAAATCAGTAAGAATCGTTTCAATTGACTGTTCACATGCAGAAATATCCACTAAAATGTGTGTTTCAACAAAAATACCCCGATCTAACCCTCCCTTTAAAGGGGCAGTAGCACGTTTTTTTGCTCAAATAAGTTGATGAAATGTATTTGAAAAATAATTTCACCAATAGTAAAACATCCTTCTCTCTTCGGAAAATAAAGTTTAAAAGGAGTGTACATGTTTCGGTAAAGCCATGGGAATCATTTTTGTAATACAAAATAATAAATTGTGTTCACAATAAAATGGCTGCCATGCAATTTTCGCTATATACGCAACATAGTTTTTACCACTACAGATAATTGGTTTGTGTAATAAGATGTTTTACCCTCTAAAGTTAATTTAAATGACATAACCTATCATTATAAATGGGAAATATGAAAAAATAAATTTTGCAAAAAACGTTTTACTGCCCCTTTAAATAACTACACTCACTTTCCCCTGGGCTCAGTTTCACATTTTCAAAAATCTCCTCTGCGGCGTTCTCTTTTGAAGTCCGGGTACCGTAGTAGGTTTTGTAGGCGACATGGACGTCCAGTTTCATGGTGCGGGTCTCCTTGCCTCGGTTCTTTACTTTGATGACAAAGCCGAAATCATTGCCAACAAACACCTCGTCCTCTTCTTCCTCAATCTCAATGTCCACAGGCTACATGGTAAGAAAATCACACAATAATTTATATAAAACATTAGACAACATTTCCTTTTTCGCATTACTTATACTAACTAATCGAACTGAAAACAATTCAAATTCTTTATTTCTAAAAAAGGCCATGACGGTGCATTCTCTACCCACAGGTAATCCCTTCAGATTTCCAATCATACCTGGTGGGAGTTACCTCCGTGGGAAGAGAATGCAGACAATAGTTCATGATTTATGATATTACATATTAGACTAAACACAATTTCCAAGATGAAAAGAATATGTTAATGATACCTTTTAAAGTACACAAACTTTGTTGAAGAAATTTCAAAAGTTAAATGGCTATTTTGTATACAAGTGCAAATTATTTTGTCATTATTTGTGACACAGACAAGTAGTGGAAGTTGCACAGAGGCAATGGTTGTCGAGCAAAAGGTATGTGTGCACTTGTGCTGATATGATACTTATAACACTGTTTATATTCAGGAGAGCCTCCTCGTCAGCGTATGAGGAGCAGTCCAACGCACCTCCTCCTCCTCACATTCGTGGTCACTCTCCTCGTCGTCGTCACATCCACACATCTGTCGGAACTTCCGGCTTGTCTTCCGGTAGATGTCTCTCTCTTCATTGGAACCTGCACCACAATAATGTATTGGTATCATCCATCGTCTACACTACGAACAATGTCAACTCACCTTTGATCGGTGCGCGTGTGCCGTTTTTAAAGGTCATTCTAGTAGGTTAGACGATGAAGAATGGCGACAATGTTTTATGGATCTAGATGTTTATTCTGCAATGGGTATGTTTCAACAAAGACGCATCACTTGCTTGGCAATGACATTAAAATATATGTCGGAAAAAAACATTGCCTTTATGGAGGCTTGGGAATTGTGTAGCTTTATTAATTAGAGAGGTATTGAATGTAGAAATAGCTAGTTATTGACCGAGTTGTTAAGCTTTTGGATACCCAGTGTTGGCACTTGGTGTCTAACTATGGGGACGTGGGTTCGAATCCCACAAAGGATTCGTCACAAAAAGGACAAGAAAGTGTACTGCTGTAGATCACACTATCTAAATGACACATACTTAACATGAATAAGAAATTGTTAACCTAGAATGCCTTTGAGAACAATAACATTTTCTGGATAACAACTTCCGCAATGAGAATATACACGGCGTTTCGGAGTATACTTACTCCTTCATTAGGAGTGTATTTTCACATGAAAGAAGTTGTTAGCGAGACAATCTTCCTGTTCTTATGTATGACTTTGTCACTTCGAAATGCGCTTCAAAAACTTAGAATTATGTTAAACCACTGTGTATCGGTACCTGATTCCGCCACTGTCTGGTACCATTGCCTCTAGGGTACAGAAATGAGGAGACACGACAACAACCTACCCTCAGGGTACAGAAATGAGGAGACACGACAACAACCTACCCTCTGGGTACAGAAATGAGGAGACACGACAACAACCTACCCTCTGGGTACAGAAATGAGGAGACACGACAACAACCTACCCTTAGGGTACAGAAATGAGGAGACACGACAACAACCTACCCTTAGGGTACAGAAATGAGGAGACACGACAACAACCTGCCCTCAGGGTACAGAAATCAGGAGACACGACAACAACCTACCCTCTGGGTACAGAAATGAGGAGACACGACAACAACCTAACCCCAGGGTACAGAAATGAGGAGACACGACAACAACCTACCCTCTGGGTACAGAAATGAGGAGACACGACAACAACCTACCCTCTGGGTACAGAAATGAGGAGACACGACAACACCCTACCCTCAGGGTACAGAAATGAGGAGACACGACAACAACCTACCCTCTGGGTACAGAAATGAGGAGACACGACAACAACCTACCCTCTGGGTACAGAAATGAGGAGACACGACAACAACCTACCCTCTGGGTACAGAAATGAGGAGACACGACAACAACCTACCCTCAGGGTACAGAAATGAGGAGACACGACAGCAACCTACCCTCTGGGTACAAAAATGAGGAGACACGACAACAACCTACCCTCTGGGTACAGAAATGAGGAGACACGACAACAACCTACCCTCTGGGTACAGAAATGAGGAGACATGACAACAACCTACCCTCTGGGTACAGAGATGAGGAGACACGACAACAACCTACCCTCTGGGTACAGAAATGAGGAGACACGACAACAACCTACCCTCTGGGTACAGAAATGAGGAGACACAACAACAACCTACCCTCTGGGTACAGAAATGAGGAGACACAACAACAACCTACCCTCTGGGTACAGAAATGAGGAGACACGACAACAACCTACCCTCAGGGTACAGAGATGAGGAGACACGACTACAACCTACCCTCTGGGTACAGAAATGAGGAGACACGACAACATCCTACCCTCAGGGTACAGAGATGAGGAGACACGACAACAACCTACCCTCAGGGTACTTGTACTGGTCAGTGAGATCCTCCCTCTCCATCTGATCTCCTCCCGTGAAGAAACTCAAGAAGCTGCCAATAGTAGAGCTGCTGTAGGGCTCGCCTGTTGGCTTGTGGGTGCTGATACATTTCCCTACACTGGGTGTGATAATACATACACATTTAGTAGCTCTACTTGGTTTAGTTCATTATTCATAGATTCATATACGACTCTGCATGTACTCGCATAAGATATATGACATGCGTAATTATGAAATACCAAACAATACCATAAGATACATCATATAACTTATCCCATGTCGAATAAGTATAACATACGTTTTATATCATAGTATACCGTGCTATAACATACGTAATGTCTCACTTACCATGTCATACATCATATCATATCATATCATATCATATCATATCATATCATATCATACCATATCATATCATAAAACACAAATGCATGAAATACATTACAGCATACAGAATGTTCTATACACCACATAATATGACAGCACACCATACTTTAACATACGCCATATGGTATACACCATTTACCTTACCATATACTATCGTATCATACCATAACATATTACTATAATATCATAATCAGGACATTTTTGCAGTTTTGATAGTTTATTTTCCCATGATGTATGTTCTGTTATACTGTACCTCGGTTCTGTACTGAGGATGTGTTCAGTTTGAATAAAAGGTCTGATACTAACATAAAGTAAACTCTCAAACACTGTTCTGCATATGTTCCTAAACCACTTTCTCTCAGAGAGACGACCATGTTCCTGTGTTCTCCACTCAATAAATCATATCATAAACCTTGAGCTACATGTGCAAATTCCGCGAAACACAACCAAATTACGTACATGTTCTTCAAGCGCCTGCGCTCAGTCAGACGTCCTGTGTCCGCGTTTTCTCTCCAGTACACTTTGTCAGCGTTCACCTCGGAGAAGACGAAGGGCGAGTCGTTCCCGACACCGATTTGACCGAGTTTGATGGCGACCACAGGGGCCGGACCGCAGCAGTACACACCTACAGCGTAGTGGAATACATATAGGGGAAAATCGTACATTTGCGGTAGAATATTTCTTTGTAGGATCATGCATGTGCAGATTGGATCATACGTGTGGCGGTAGAATCATTATTTGTAGGATCATGCATGTGCAGATTGGATCATACGTGTGGCGGTAGAATCATTATTTGTAGGATCATACATGTGCAGATTGGATCATACGTGTGGCGGTAGAATCATTATTTGTAGGATCATGCATGTGCAGATTGGATCATACGTGTGGCGGTAGAATCATTATTTGTAGGATCATGCATGTGCAGATTGGATCATACGTGTGGCGGTAGAATCATTATTTGTAGGATCATGCATGTGCAGATTGGATCATACGTGTGGCGATAGAATCATTATTTGTAGGATCATGCATGTGCAGATTGGATCATACGTGTGGCGGTAGAATCATTATTTGTAGGATCATGCATGTGCAGATTGGATCATATGTGTGGCGGTAGAATCATTATTTGTAGGATCATGCATGTGCAGATTGGATCATACGTGTGGCGGTAGAATCATTATTTGTAGGATCATGCATGTGCAGATTGGATCATACGTGTGGCGGTAGAATCATTATTTGTAGGATCATGCATGTGCAGATTGGATCGATCATACGTGTGGCGGTAGAATCATTATTTGTAGGATCATGCATGTGCAGATTGGATCATACGTGTGGCGGTAGAATCATTATTTGTAGGATCATGCATGTGCAGATTGGATCATACGTGTGGCGGTAGAATCATTATTTGTAGGATCATGCATGTGCAGATTGGATCATACGTGTGGCGGTAGAATCATTATTTGTAGGATCATGCATGTGCAGATTGGATCATACGTGTGGCGGTAGAATCATTATTTGTAGGATCATGCATGTGCAGATTGGATCATACGTGTGGCGGTAGAATCATTATTTGTAGGATCATGCATGTGCAGATTGGATCGATCATACGTGTGGCGGTAGAATCATTATTTGTAGGATCATGCATGTGCAGATTGGATCATACGTGTGGCGGTAGAATCATTATTTGTAGGATCATGCATGTGCAGATTGGATCATACGTGTGGCGGTAGAATCATTATTTGTAGGATCATGCATGTGCAGATTGGATCATACGTGTGGCGGTAGAATCATTATTTGTAGGATCATGCATGTGCAGATTGGATCATACGTGTGGCGGTAGAATCATTATTTGTAGGATCATGCATGTGCAGATTGGATCATACGTGTGGCGGTAGAATCATTATTTGTAGGATCATGCATGTGCAGATTGGATCATACGTGTGGCGGTAGAATCATTATTTGTAGGATCATGCATGTGCAGATTGGATCATACGTGTGGCGGTAGAATCATTATTTGTAGGATCATGCATGTGCAGATTGGATCATACGTGTGGCGGTAGAATCATTATTTGTAGGATCATACATGTGCAGATTGGATCATACGTGTGGCGGTAGAATCATTATTTGTAGGATCATGCATGTGCAGATTGGATCATACGTGTGGCGGTAGAATCATTATTTGTAGGATCACACATGTGCAGATTGGATCATATTTGTGGAGCTAGAAAAAAATATGCGTATGATCAAACATGCAGATGTTAGATCATACATCTGGAGGATGGATCATACACGTGGATGTATAATTATACATGTGGAGCTAGAATAGTTTTTTCTGTAGGACCATACATGTAGAAGCTAGATCATACATGTGGAGGTTTGATCATCAATGTGGAAGTAGAATCATTATTTGTAGGATCTAAATGTTGAAGTATGACTCTTCATGAGGAGGTAGATATAATTATGTGAAAGATCATACATGAATCATATACACCCAGTAAAATAAAAAAATGTTTACACGTTTTTCACCTGATTTACCTTTGGTATGTAAAGAGTATACATGTATCCTTTGTTGAGCGAGATGAACTAGATTGAGGTAAAAACCTTTCTGTTATTTTATTTGTTCACTGGAAAGGAAACAATTCGAAAAATGGGCGGTATCATTGTCATATCAGTTAAATAACTGTTTCGTTGTTCAAGGCAGTCATGCAATTACCTGCCTGTTCAATGATTGCTATCTACGTCAGAGCACTATGACGTCACACTAGCCTACCGTCACTGTGTTCCTGTGGAGTGGCGTCGATGACGTTCCAACCGTCGTATATTATTTCGTCAGTGTTCAGATGCGGATTTCGAAACCAAACTTCATTCCACACGTGGAAGTTCCTGAATCAATAGAATATGATGCATTTAAACAACGAAGTAAACAAGCAATCAGATTGAAGGGCCACCTCCTCTAAACGAGAGAATGTATGAAAACAGGTGACATTATCTCTTCCATCTACAGCAGAATCTAGTAATCCTTTTCTTTTACCGACAAGAAAATATTGAGTCTATAAGAGCATGGTGATCAAATATATCTTCTACAGGAAAATGCACCTCAAAAACGTTGACTACGATTATGTTACAACCATGCTTAATGATATTACTGCGTATACAAACTTAAACTCGACAATTTCGATTGGATTACACGTTTAATAATTAATTTTAATAGTGCAGGTTGCTTTTCAGATTCAAATGACATTTTCTACTCTCCAAAACAAAGTTTTTGTACCAGATGGAGTCGCGTTTCTCCTCCACCCATTTGCCCGCTCTGTTCTTCTTACTAATAACGTCGATACTCAAGCGTTCCAGGTCCGTGTTGTGAGCGGAGCTGTGATTGGTTACACTCCTACAAGGTAGACCAACGGCACGACACACTACCAAATATAACAGACACCTTGTCATTTTAATGAAAACAGATTACACAATTATATGTATATGTATGATATAGTCACATTAATGATTGAAATGTGTTTCTTTAATCCGACAACTTATCTCCTCCCTTACGTATATCTACCTACCGATGTAACATAAAAAAGAAGGTTAGACACTGTCCGCCACCTTCAATCTTGCCATAGGAGCGAAATGTTAACTGGGATTAGTCTACGAATATTAAAAGGCGAATTTGAGCCAGCAAACAAATTTAACCATTTCCGGTCCTAGCTACATGCATGGCAAGATTCAAGATGGCGGACAGTGTCATCACTTCTTTATATGATATATAGGTGGGTAGGTATAGGTATATATAAGTTTATTTAGGGTCTGGCGCCTATGACCTATACTCCTCACCTGTAGTCGCGACAGCAGAGAAAACCCAACACTGGCCGTACTTCACCGGACATCCGGTCTTCATGTAACGCCGTAGAATCTTCACGCTTCCGTTCCAAGATGTCGGCTTGGCACCGCCTGAGTACTCTCCGCTCCAGTTGCCCCACAACACTCCGTTATCGTCCGAGCTGTTCACCTGTAGCGTTTCGTGTACAGAACATTCCAGAGATACAGGTATTGTGCAACTAGTGATGCAACATGAACAGAACATTCCAGAAATACAGAGCGCAGTGCGTTATGGGTTTCAAAAGCATATAGAAGAATATGGAAGACGTTTTAAAAGACTTTAAAGGATAGATGAAATGACATATGGTCAAAATCGGATTCATTGAAATGGGATGTCAATTTGACAATTGCTCGATTTTAAATTTCTGAAATCGGTCCATAAATTACTTAAATAAAGAATAAAAAAAACAAAAAACGCCTTATTTAGCCCCGATAACCAGAACAACATAAATTGGAGAGGAAATAAATTCTAGATATGTTTCAAAGTCATGTTGATACATAAGTGTGTACCAGACCACTAAAAGTGATAAGAAGCGTTGACTAACGAATAAGTATTAACTTTACTATATGTAGATGTACAGCTTCACAATACCGATGATGACTGGCTATGTTGAGGTGAGACTAAGAAGACTTATAGATAAAAGATAACTTACAATTTTAGAGATGACTCTAGCCACAGCTCCAGGACTCGCCATGCCTGGTTTCGTCTTCTCAAACCCTTTGCGTAGAAGGTGCAGACAGATGTCTATTATGTCTTCCTCAAACTTGGAGTTGAAAAGAAAGATACATTTTGGGGTAAGGTTAGCAGTCCTGTTCTAGCACAAGTACAGTGCCATGTATCATAAATGACTAATATCTACTACATTGTGTATCATGAATGACTAATATCTACTACATTGTGTATCATGAATGACTAATATCTACTACATTGTGTATCATGAATGACTAATATCTACTACATTGTGTATCATGAATGACTAATATCTACTACATTGTGTATCATGAATGACTAGTAATATCTACTACATTGTGTATCATGAATGACTAATATCTACCACATTGTGTATCATGAATGACTAATATCTACTACATTGTGTACATCATTTTCATATGGCATATATACTGGACAAAATAAGTTAGGGATATTGGATGTTTTCTGAGTAATATTTCATTAGGATATCAAGTAAATTAAATATATACATCATTATTCATTATGTCACATTTCAAAATATCCGTAATTATTATTTTCCCAGTATATTAACTTCGACATAAATGTACATTTAAAGTGATAGTTATACACTTCCGAAATTATATTTCATTTTGTAAGCAGTAATCTAGCTGATTGAATACTGGACGCATAGAGACGACCATTCATTCTTACAGGTTACTCCCTTCAGATTTTCTTTCGAGGGAAGAGAATGAAAGACAATCCACGATGAGAAAACTGGATGTGTATATTAGAACACGCTAGACACGCACTTGCCCAAAGTTCCAGGATCTTGCCCCGATCTTCTTATGGCTGCCGGTGTACACAGCTCCTGCGTCATTCAGCACCGTCTCCTCCCTCCAGTTCTCGTCTTCCATATACACCGCATCCTCTGCAGCATTCAAACAAGGTCATATCCAGGTAACCCAGAAGATAGAGGTTCGACTACTATTAGACTGGACATGCTGCTCCTCCATTTGGCACACACTATTATACATATACAGATAATTTGCAGGCGAATTATACTCACTTTGAACGGCGATATCTTGGTAAGCATGTAACGCTTCGAAATAATCTTTTGCGTTTTGTTTACTTGTCTATATGAATAAACGAATAAACATAGAAAAACCAGAGGGGTTGTGATTGCTTTAAAGAAGGCAATCATCAACGCTACATTCTCTACAACATCATTATCTATCAAACTGGAACTATCATAACCCGGCAGTTAGTGGTTACCTTTGCACCAGGGGTTGAAGAGTATCTTGATTCCTTCCTTGGTGTGATCATACTGCCACCTGAGATCCCGTCCATTGACTCGGTCGACCACTGTCCTGATGCTGAACTCCCACTCCCCAACACACACCCCATACGGCACGTATACGTCCAGGGTCAGGGAGTTGCCCTCCTTGCCCGTCACGCACGCGCCCCATTGCTTGGAACTTTTCGGTATCTCCGTATTTTTCTCATCCACCTTGAAACGCGCGTTCAGACATCGACATGCCGTGTAGTCGTCACCTGTAGAACAGATTGCAAGTAAGTTAGTACAGGGGATATGACATTTCTGGTAGAATACCATGTTAACATCATTGCGACGAAGCCATACCTGTAGGTATATAGTTTTTAGTTTACGATATCCATGTCATTAGACGAGAAATGTTGTCAGGCTATAAAAGAAAAATATGTTTTGTTTCAGGTTAACCTACTATATAACCTAACATAACTTTATGTGCGACTGAAAAGATTTATCACATTTTCGAGTTTCCCCTTTTGAAAGATCTCTTCACAATATACTAAAATTTCAAATAATATAATTATTCTTCCTAATTAGAACTTCATTGTTGTATGTAGTTTATACACCACCATTCTAAAATCATTTTAGGTAGTTTATGTTTGTGTGCATTTTTGTGCTAGATTAATACAAGAAAATCATTAAAAAAAATTTATCCCAACCTATCGACCGAAATCTTTTATGGCATGTGACCTGAAACACAACACCTTTTCGTTTTATTAATAGTTTCCCCAAACAATTGAAATTTTCGTAAATGACGTTTATTTTATGAAAAGGAAATCTAGATCTCTTACGTTTGCATTTATCATGGTCATGTTATAACGTTATTCTCTTAATACATACGGTGAAAAATATTGATTTCATTTTAAATTTCTTTTGGGTCTTTTACCCTTGAAAATTAAATAATTATGTATGATGACAAATCGATATGCTATAAAAAAAGTACCTTGGAGAAATGTCATTAGGGATAAACATTCCATTCAAAATATTCCATTGACAAACAAAATCTATATCTATATAAGTTTTTTTAAACAATTTAGGTTAATACAAATTTTAACCTAAATTGTATAAACAAACTTATGTTAGGTGTGTAAAAGTCACTGTCAGGTTAAAAATGTTAAATATAACAGACGATTACATTGGTGACAAATTTCACGATATATTGAAAACGATGGCGTTTTTGTTGAATAAAACCGAACTTCCACAATGGTTTGTTTAATTAGATTCATGGGAGAGGTTCATTATTAAAAACGGGTTCATTCATTCGTAAAACTTACAATGACGAACAAGTTATGCAAGTATAAAATACATCTACATGAGCAACAAATATATAGTTTAATGTTGGGAACAATTTGGTTTGCACTCGGAAATATATCAATCACAACCAAACATTTGGAATGAGCTTCGAGATGTACACTGCTGGAACTCTCGAACTTCAGGGCCGTGTTCAAGAGAGGTTTCAAATTAGCGATTACTTTTAAACCTCTCTTGAACGCGATTGCTCAATGTAGCGCTACGAAGCAAAGCGAGCGAACTTTGAGGTTTTGCACCGTGTCGTTCAGGAGAGAATGAGTGCTACTTGAGCGCTACATTGAGCGCTACATTGAGCAATCAATGAGCGATAATAAGCGCTCGCTGTTATGGAACGGAGCCCAGATCTCGTTTCCATTCATAGATATAGAAGGATAGTTACATTAAATCATTTCAGACATGGATGATTGAATCATTGTACATGTTTCTAAAACGTATTATGAAATTGCAAAAAATGCATACAATGCAACTTTACAAAATGCTAGAAAACTTGAAAACAATTTACTTTGTTAAAATTAGTTGTGAAGTTAGTTTGTACTGTACCACAGCACTGCTATCGTGAAAATAAAGACTGAATTGTTTGTCTAAACAAGTTTGTACTCCATAGAACCAACTTCCATAAAACCCCTTAAATACTTGCTACATTTATTTATTGTCTTGTATCATTAAACTTACCAAGTTTGAACAGCATAATGACGTCATAGTTGTCGACGTCATACGGCTTGTTGAAGTGGAGGGTCATCTTGAAGGTATCTCCTCTACGAATGACCAGTTCCGCATCATTCTTCTTGTCGTTAATGGTCCGGTCCTCCGTGCATTCATACTGGTCAGTGTGGTGCTTGACCACGTTCTCCTGAATGTGCAGGTCAACCGATGTCACTTTCAGTTTGGTCTCCAACTCCTGTCTGTCAACTTCTGGACACTCGTCGTCGTCAACTGGCACTGTGGTGGAATATGGACATCATTCAAACATACATGTACATGGTTAAAACGTATTTATGTGCAAGTGTTTGTCATCTGGCACTGTGGGGAAATATGGACATCATTCAAACACACATGGTTTAAACGTATTTATGTGAAAGTGTTTGTCATCTGGCACTGTGGGGAAATATGGACATCATTCAAACATACATGTACATGGTTAAAACGTTATATGTGCAAGTGTTTGTCATCTGGTACTGTGATGGAATATGGACATCATTCAAACATACATGGTTTTAACGTATTTATGTGCAAGTGTTTGTCATCTGGCACTTTTGGGAAATATGGACATCATTCAAACATACATGGTTTAAACGTATTTATGTGCAAGTGTTTGTCATCTGACACTGTGATGGAATATGGACATCATTCAAACATACATGGTTTAAACGTATTTATGTGCAAGTGTTTGTCATCTGGCACTGTTGGGAAATATGGACATCATTCAAACATACATGGTTTAAACGTATTTATGTGCAAGTGTTTGTCATCTGGCACTGTTGGGAAATATGGACATCATTCAAACATACATGGTTTAAACGTATTTATGTGCAAGTGTTTGTCATCTGGTTCTGTGGGGATATATTGACAACATGTACAAATACATGGTTTAAACGTATTTATGTGCAAGTGTTTGTCATCTGGTACTGTGGGGATATATGGACATCATTCAAACACACATGGTTTAAACGTATTTATGTGCAAGTGTTTGTCATCTGGCACTGTGGGGAAATATGGACATCATTCAAACATACATGTACATGGTTAAAACGTTATATGTGCAAGTGTTTGTCATCTGGTACTGTGATGGAATATGGACATCATTCAAACATACATGGTTTTAACGTATGTATGTGCAAGTGTTTGTCATCTGGCACTTTTGGGAAATATGGACATCATTCAAACATACATGGTTTAAACGTATTTATGTGCAAGTGTTTGTCATTTGGCACTGTTGGGAAATATGGACATCATTCAAACATACATGGTTTAAACGTATTTATGTGCAAGTGTTTGTCATCTGGCACTGTTGGGAAATATGGACATCATTCAAACATACATGGTTTAAACGTATTTATGTGCAAGTGTTTGTCATTTGGCACTGTTGGGAAATATGGACATCATTCAAACATACATGGTTTAAACGTATTTATGTGCAAGTGTTTGTCATCTGGCACTGTTGGGAAATATGGACATCATTCAAACATACATGGTTTAAACGTATTTATGTGCAAATGTTTGTCATCTGGCACTGTTTTGAAATATGGACATCATTCAAACATACATGGTTTAAACGTATTTATGTGCAAGTGTTTGTCATCTGGCACTGTGGGGAAATATGGACATCATTCAAACATACATGGTTTAAACGTATTTATGTGCAAATGTTTGTCATCTGGCACTGTTGGGAAATATGGACATCATTCAAACATACATGGTTTAAACGTATTTATGTGCAAGTGTTTGTCATCTGGCACTGTTGGGAAATATGGACATCATTCAAACATACATGGTTTAAACGTATTTATGTGCAAGTGTTTGTCATCTGGCACTGTTGGGAAATATGGACATCATTCAAACATACATGGTTTAAACGTATTTATGTGCAAATGTTTGTCATCTGGCACTGTTGGGAAATATGGACATCATTCAAACATACATGGTTTAAACGTATTTATGTGCAAGTGTTTGTCATCTGGCACTGTTGGGAAATATGGACATCATTCAAACATACATGGTTTAAACGTATTTATGTGCAAGTGTTTGTCATTTGGCACTGTTGGGAAATATGGACATCATTCAAACATACATGGTTTAAACGTATTTATGTGCAAGTGTTTGTCATCTGGCACTGTTGGGAAATATGGACATCATTCAAACATACATGGTTTAAACGTATTTATGTGCAAGTGTTTGTCATTTGGCACTGTTGGGAAATATGGACATCATTCAAACATACATGGTTTAAACGTATTTATGTGCAAATGTTTGTCATCTGGCACTGTTGGGAAATATGGACATCATTCAAACATACATGGTTTAAACGTATTTATGTGCAAGTGTTTGTCATCTGGCACTGTTGGGAAATATGGACATCATTCAAACATACATGGTTTAAACGTATTTATGTGCAAGTGTTTGTCATTTGGCACTGTTGGGAAATATGGACATCATTCAAACATACATGGTTTAAACGTATTTATGTGCAAGTGTTTGTCATCTGGCACTGTTGGGAAATATGGACATCATTCAAACATACATGGTTTAAACGTATTTATGTGCAAATGTTTGTCATCTGGCACTGTTTTGAAATATGGACATCATTCAAACATACATGGTTTAAACGTATTTATGTGCAAGTGTTTGTCATCTGGCACTGTGGGGAAATATGGACATCATTCAAACATACATGGTTTAAACGTATTTATGTGCAAGTGTTTGTCATCTGGCACTGTGGGGAAATATGGACATCATTCAAACATACATGGTTTAAACGTATTTATGTGCAAGTGTTTGTCATCTGGTACTGTGGGGAAATATGGACATCATTCAAACATACATGGTTTAAACGTATTTATGTGCAAGTGTTTGTCATCTGGCACTGTTTGGTAATATGGACATCATTCAAACATACATGGTTTAAACGTATTTATGTGCAAATGTTTGTCATCTGGCACTGTGGGGAAATATGGACATCATTCAAACACACATGGTTTAAACGTATTTATGTGCAAGTGTTTGTCATCTGGCACTGTGGGGAAATATGGACATCATTCAAACATACATGGTTTAAACGTATTTATGTGCAAGTGTTTGTCATCTGGCACTGTGGGGAAATATGGACATCATTCAAACATACATGGTTTAAACGTATTTATGTGCAAATGTTTGTCATCTGGCACTGTGGGGAAATATGGACATCATTCAAACATACATGGTTTAAACGTATTTATGTGCAAGTGTTTGTCATCTGGCACTGTGGGGAAATATGGACATCATTCAAACATACATGGTTTAAACGTATTTATGTGCAAGTGTTTGTCATCTGGCACTGTGGGGAAATATGGACATCATTCAAACATACATGGTTTAAACGTATTTATGTGCAAGTGTTTGTCATCTGGCACTGTTTGGAAATATGGACATCATTCAAACATACATGGTTTAAACGTATTTATGTGCAAGTGTTTGTCATCTGGCACTGTTGGGAAATATGGACATCATTCAAACAGCCCCTTTAATATTAGAGAATGTGCCAGGGTACCCAGGAGTTAACCCCTCACAGGTCGATATAGCAGTTGGTGTTAGAAGTACCTGGTCTAGGAATCCTGGACAGCTCACGGCCTGGGTGTCGGGGGCGAGCTGCTCTCCTGTCCAGATCGGACCTTCGGGAACCTGTAGTCTCGCTTGTGTAAGACGGGCATGTCCCGCCCTGCCGTCGTCTCCTGTGAGAGAACGAGTACCTTGATGTATCGATATCTAGCACCTAATTCTTAAATATCATATTGAATGGCTTATTATTGGAATAATGTAAAGTTTCGTTGTCACTTTAATGGCGTACCATGACTGTAGTGTTTTGTGAAAGGAGGCCCTGTACATGTATAATTAATCATCCCCTCTCTCGATCTGGATAATTCACATCTACATGTATTTTAATTGCAGTCAGATTGAACGTGAAAAGTTAAATCTCAAAGAGAAAAAGTAATATAAATGACCAAACTCTGATAACAATTTGTCAGTATGATATCCTTTGGACTATGTTGAATTACCCACAGGGGCTTGTATCGCTTAGAAACAGCGTTTGAAAGACATACACCTATATAACCCCTACCCTTCCTTTCATATAGTAATAGGGTAGGGTCTATGTCTCTCAAACGCTGTTTCTAAGCGATACACGCTCTTGTGGAATAACCAATATTATACATAATGTCATGTAATAATGAACTTCATAATCCTTTAAAGGATGTCTCATTTTATGTCTTAATTTTTAGTGTTTTTTGTACTTGTATATGAGGCGAGACTTTTAATAAACAATCTGTCTGTCTGTCTGTCTAATTACCTCGGTTTGGGATCCGTCCCCCTTTTGAACCCGGTGAACATCTTGTCTCCTCCCGGTGGTAGTGCAGCCTGGAAACAGGATATATATAATATATAGAATTGTACAAAAGAATTCAACGGCATTGGAATACAAACACCCATGGCTAAAGAAACGTTACCAAACGAAATACAAGATGTTCCAATCCTCGAGCATACATACGACTGAAATAAGGTTACATATTTAATAATGTTTTCAGAAGCCAACAAAGTTAAACTTGAAAGTTGAAAACATTATCTGTTTATATTTCTGCGAAACACACGTTTTAAGAAATCGTCGATTTCAAAACTTCTTCACTAGTGTAGATAGGTGAGTCAAAGAGATTTTTTTGTTTTGTTTGTTGACGTCCTACGGTAAAGATGCTTTAACAAATTTAAGTACATGATGATTATACCGACAGCATCTTATATTAATATCATTTCCATATTTGATTAAACTTTTACCTCAAGTACTTAACATTATGTCAAGAAAACCCCTTTGAAATAGCAATTTCAGCACCCCATGTGTGTTAGAAATTTTTTACGTATCATACTTTCATGAATGAAATTTTGTATATTTTAAAAAATATATATCCTCAACACAGACATTCAAAATAAAGTATTTTGTGTTTGACTGTTGAAAAATAAGTTTCTTTTCCCCCTCCTATGCATGTGTACACATACAATGTAACGCTTCTCGTGAAACTGTCAAATGATTTAGTAGCAGTAGCAGTTTTTTAGTGGGACAAGTCAACAGTCACGCATTACAGTAGTTGGCCTACTTGACTTTATAGAGGACATTTCATATCTCATCGAATGAAGTGTAAATGTGCATTTTCACGAGTGACTAAGACTCGAGTTACACATATATGAATGTATTTTCTATTTTTTAATTTCTATAACGCGATATTTCATATGTTCTACTTATTATACATATTTGTATAACATGTCATGAATTAAATGTCGAGATGACCTGTTTATAATGTCATGTCATAGAATAACTTTTTATTTCACTCAGTGAAAATACGCATACGATGAATGCGCAATTTCACATTATCAATATAATAGATGCAAGTATTGATTCGATGCAACACCCTATGGATAGTAAGCTATAGAAATGAACTTACAGTATCAATAGATCGACAAAATAATGAGATATTATATTTGAAACATTTTCTTTGCAAATGTTAAATTACATGTCAAAGGTGTAAAATATTGACGGTCTCCACCCTTATAAGCTAGTGGGTCAGTGGGCCTACACATTCAATATTTATTCAAGCTATATAAAAGGGTATTATATTATAGCAGCTTATAGGTGTAAGCTTTCAAGTAGCATTTTCAATATATCACGCTCGGAGTGTTATGAATCATAATCACATGATACTATTCAAAAGGCTTTGAAGCGGTGTTATTATTTATCAGTAAAAAAATATTTGTATTTTCCGTAAACATGTAATTCGAAAGATATTGATGCTAGTAAGTGTGAAGCATAACACGCACCATTCATTAAATTAAAGCACACACCATATATATGTATCTTATGATTCTGTAGAGTAACGTCGTACATTTGTATATTAAGACTAAGACTGGGACTGCTTTATTATACCCATAGTTCTCGAAGGTTTGAAGCTGTATAGAAAATTCGTATACTTGTATTAGACTGGGAAGATGTTTTTGTTAGTATACCTCCTTAGGTATTAAAAATCTCAAGCTGTATAGAAAATTCGTATACTTATATTAGACTGGGAAGATGTTGTTGTTAGTATACCTCCTTAGGTATTAAAAGTCTCAAGCTGTATAGAAAATTCGTATACTTGTATTAGACTGGGAAGAGGTTGTTGTTAGTATACCTCCTTAGGTATTAAAAGTCTCAAGCTGTATAGAAACTTCGTATACTTGTATTAGACTGGGAAGATGTTGTTGTTAGTATACCTCCTTAGGTATTAAACGTCTCAAGCTGTATAGAAACTTCGTATACTTGTATTAGACTGGGAAGATGTTGTTGTTAGTATACCTCCTTAGGTATTAAAAGTCTCAAGCTGTATAGAAACTTCGTATACTTGTATTAGACTGGGAAGATGTTGTTGTTAGTATACCTCCTTAGGTATTAAAAGTCTCAAGCTGTATAGAAACTTCGTATACTTGTATTAGACTGGGAAGATGTTGTTGTTAGTATACCTCCTTAGGTATTAAAAGTCTCAAGCTGTATAGAAACTTCGTATACTTGTATTAGACTGGGAAGATGTTGTTGTTAGTATACCTCCTTAGGTATTAAAAGTCTCAAGCTGTATAGAAACTTCGTATACTTGTATTAGACTGGGAAGATGTTGTTGTTAGTATACCTCCTTAGGTATTAGAAGTCTCAAGCTGCATAGACACTTCGTATACTTGTATTAGACTGGGAAGATGTTGTTGTTAGTATACCTCCTTAGGTATTAAAAGTCTCAAGCTGTATAGAAACTTCGTATACTTGTATTAGACTGGGAAGATGTTGTTGTTAGTATACCTCCTTAGGTTTTAAAAGTCTCAAGCTGTATAGAAACTTCGTATACTTGTATTAGACTGGGAAGATGTTGTTGTAGTATACCTCCTTAGGTATTAAAAGTCTCAAGCTGTATAGAAACTTCGTATACTTGTATTAGACTGGGAAGATGTTGTTGTAAGTATACCTCCTTAGGTATTAAAAGTCTCAAGCTGTATAGAAACTTCGTATACTTGTATAAGACTGGGAAGATGTTGTTGTTAGTATACCTCCTTAGGTATTAAAAGTCTCAAGCTGTATAGAAACTTCGTATACTTGTATTAGACTGGGAAGATGTTGTTGTTAGTATACCTCCTTAGGTATTAAAAGTCTCAAGCTGTATAGAAACTTCGTATACTTGTATTAGACTTGAGAGATATTGTTTTTATTATACCTCCTTAGTTCTTAAAATGTTTGAAGCTGTATAGAAACGTCGTATACTCGAATCAGAATACTAAAATGTATAATATATAATATCTTATTTGAAATTAAAAGGTCTGGCGCTGTTCAGAAACTCCATAAAGTTGTCTTCGAAAAGATATACGTTGTTTTAATATACCTGTTTAGTTATGAAATTCTGGTCAATTTAACATTTACTATTTCAAAATGATTAAATTTTATTTCTGCATTGATACATCCTTGTTCCACTGCAACTAGATACTCGCTAGCTGTTCGTTCGTTTTCGAAACCAAAAGGTAGAATATTATGTTTTTGTGTTTTTAAATTGAAACCTGTTGAATGTAATCACTTATCTTATTGAACTCATTTTATCCTTTTCTGGCAATTGTCAAATAAATTGTGTAATCTTTTCCAATGTATACACCAGCCAATATGGCAATATCGTTGTATACCGCATTGTGCATGTGCTACACAAATAAAGAAAAAAAGAAAAAAAGAATAGGAAGACGTACTTTTAATCTAATATCTATATCTAATAATCTAATCTAATAATAATATATAATTTGGAAGTAACAGGTTTGACGCTGTAAAGAAACTGCATGAACTTGTCTTTAACTACCCCCGTAGAACAATCTTGTTTGAATATACCTGCTTAATTCCCAATGGTCTGATGTTTTACAGAAACTCCGTATACTTATATTGAACTAAGAATATATAATTGATTTAATATACCTGCTTAATTCTCGAAGATTTTAAGCTGTATAGAAATTTCGTATATGATTGTATTAGACTTGGGAGATATTGTTTCACTATAGCTGTTTAGTTCTCGAAGGTCTAACACTGTATAAAAACTAAAAACTTAATATCTGAATTAAACCAAAGAAGAAAAATGACGTTGTTTGATTATACCTACAAACTTATTTATCAATAGTTTGATTGTTGTTAAAACGAATGACATTCATCACTGAACTCAAATTATCTGAAAAATATCCGTTTTAATTAGGGCTCTAGTTTCAATAGACTATTGTAATTTTACTTGGTAAATTTGATGCTGAAATGTGTTGTAGATTTTAATTTGATTTCTTCTTTTTGAATAAAAAACAACTTGTTCACTATGTTGAAGGTACTATTTCACACGTGTAATAAAGATTTAAACCATTAACGGAAACATGTTCGCTGATATCAGATTCTGTTGGTTGTCATAACATGATTATTGCTTAGTACACTATATATTGATCTCAACACGACGGTCATTCACGCATGACATTGGTATGTGTTATAGCCCGTAGTCTTATTTAATATTAACATGTCATTTTACACGTTTCCTTAAATTACATGACACCAAACAATACACCGCGATGTATGTTCTATGTAAGTACTAAATATTTACATGCAAACTTGAAAATAAATATTGATAATGATATGACCTATTAATAATTTACTTTAATATTGAAAAAATGGGCCGCTCTTTAGTCTGTCGTTGAGTATTTCCTATCAATATCTTATGAAAAAAATATCATGAAACATGTGATTTTTGTGATTTTACTCACCATAAAAGAGATGTACCATTAATAGACAACTTCAACTGTAGCCAATGAATATTTTTTAATTATTATCATATTCTACTTTTTAGCACAAATAAAGCAAATGAGAGTTATAATAGCAATTCATCGTAATAATGTATACATCACTTCATTATGCGTGTGGCATACATTACTGTTTCACTGTTTAGGTGCATCCATTGTGTTTAATAAAATTTCATTTGGCTTTAATACGTTTTAACTCATCATATGTGCTGTTTACAGTACAAATAAAGTCACTCAGTTTGCATATTCTTCTCCAATCGCTAAATATATCATAATTACTAGTTTTTAAATAAAATCGAGTAACATCATTATGCATGTGTAGAAACCTAGACTGTACGTTCCATTTACATGCACAGTAGTTATATGACCTATTAAACATTATCAACCCAAATTTGTCAGTGTGTCTGTTATAAATAAGATTCCAAAATTACGTTTGACTCATTGGCACCCGTCAATCGCAATGCATTGTCCTCTTTTCGATCAGAAATCACCACTTTAACCATCATATCGTCGATATACAGAGTCGACAATGATCAAAATTGTAGTTTTCGGTAACAGTCGGTACTTCTCGATAAAGTAACGCCATTTATAACGTTTGGAATATGTGACCCCCAAACAACACAATGGATGTACCGTTAAGTCATCATTGAATGAAGGAAGCTCGAGCTCGTCGACTTCTACGATCAAAATCCGTATCATATCATATCGACCTGAATACATACTATTGTTAACAAGACCCTGTCAAATTGATACACACATAATCCAGTCTGTTCATAAGTTTATTTTTCTTTAGCAAACGCTTCTCATGACAAATCTTGTTGATGATGTTGTGTTTTTTTTTACATCAATGTATATCTTTATGGTATTTATGATGAAATTATCCTGTTTTATTGTTCTTTTGAGGAGAGACATTTATATGAGGAAGTCCTGTTCGTTGATCCCCCTGTACCTGAGCACATGAATAAATATTGTTTAAACCAAATACCACCCTTAAGCTTTCAATGGTGATTAAAGGGTCATACGTTATTACTTTTGAACGTAAATGTGTATTTGTTGAACAACAGATGTGAAAAACACATAGATTTACGACCTACTGCACGTTTTGTAACAAATGATCTTTACCAAATCAAATAAATGCATTTATTTATGCCATTTTAAAACGGTGTTTTATTTTTACCCCTCGTTATCATTTCTTCATTTAAGTATTTAACAAATACTCAAACTGCATGTTCTTTAATAACCAAAGTTTTCTTCGTATGATAATACACACAGGATGTTTTGTCTTTATGTAACTTAAGCTCGAAATATGTGACATACTTATCGGTTTAACAGTCTAGAGTACTGGAGACATCGGTGCAATAATCAATATTATCGCAGCTATAACAATGGCAGTTGAATGTGCATTGTTGCACTTTGAAGGAGGCTACTCACCTAGTATCGGGGACCTCTGTCTAACACCAATACGTGATTAAGTAACAGGCTGTCTCAGCTACTCCAGGTTCTTGTCCCGTCTCCTAATATCGATATCAACAAATATACAACGTTGGTCTCCATGATCATTTGTAAGCTAAGAACCCATTGGTTGATCAGACAATATCCCCCGGGAAAATACTCAATGTCGAGACACGTTTTTATTGATCATAAGGCCAATAACGTAAATGGTTGCTACTACAGTCGACCAGGGTATGAAAGAGAATGCTTGTCTGTATGGGACCGTCTCAATAACCTGTAGTACTGTGTCCGATCATGTGTAACGGGGTGGAGACGTGTACATACTTCTTATCTATATATATATATATATATCTATATATTACATACATATATGTGTTACACTGTGTTGTGTCCTGTAGGCGTTGATTGGAAACGACAAGGCAATTGGCAAGTTAAATTGACACTTCAACAAAAAAAGACTCTTTAAAATAGCAATCTCGATACATGAGATATATACTTCCCAATCGTCCTCTATATAATAGAATGATATAGATCGAATAAATCTACAGAATCTGATGAAATTATATCTATTTAAACCATATGCGATCGTCAGCCTAACACACAATTCATGTGTTTTGCACGTCTAGTTCACTCGAGGAACGTGTTTAGCAAGCGCAAGCTTGTATTGTAGCTAGGCTGGTCACCTCGTGTTTAGGTTTAGTTATAAGGGTGGCATCCCAGGAGTTCAGTGCAAGCATATGGCTGTAAACGGTATTGGTGTCCATAAAGAGACGCCACTATAGTGAAATACAAAGAAGTTGATCATCCAAGAAATTAATTTTGAGGTATCTTAGCTTGTCATTATGTTATACGTATATAAATAATATTAGAAATAATTGTCATTTGGATAGTAAACAACTCTTACATTGTACTTTTTCGGGCCGAGTACCTTGTGGGATTCGAACCCACGCCCTCAGAGAAAGGCAACTATTGCCAGCACTGACCGTACCAACAGCTGACCACACGACCACACATTCTGGCAATGTAATAGTAATAACAGGTCGATTCAGTTTCTCCCATTATTGATTCTCGCCTTGTTAATGGTTTATAGTCTATTGAACCATTGAACAGCTATCGATTTATTGATTTTTAATTAAGTCTTAGCTTGATTTTTTTTCCTTTTTTGCGTAACTGCAATAACTCCAATACAGTTTAATTTAATACAAATACGTATACATCTAGGGTGTGAACAGTTGTCTCCGATTACTTACAGGTGCAGTTGTTGAAAACATGACACATGGTGATAACATGATATGTATACATCATGAAATGTAGGCTAATAACACGACATATGGTGCTAATCAACTGTTTTGCGTTCTCTTTCTATGAGCCTATGATCTTGTATGGGGTGTGTGGTCGTGGCGTGTCTTTATAATGAGAGGATACCATGATATGAACTGCCATGAAATGAATTCAGACAGACAGACATATTTATTTCGTAGAGTGGCCATGAGGCTAATATCATAATCACAACCATTTACAAACACATTCTTTAGAGTGCTGGCATGTAAAATGCATAAAATAGATTCAATAATGTTTCTAACAGTTTATTATGTTTGCCTGTCTGTCATAGCCACCGTAAACATACAATGTCAACAAAGTATAATTACAACATACATGTGTCAATGTTATTTACTATTAATTCAATGAAAATACTACTTGAGAGAAAGGGTAAAGTGATTGAACAGTTTTTAAAAAACCATCAATATAATATCTCTTTGAAAAGTGACGAAATGTTAAACTATCTAATGATTCAATGGCCCTTTAAAAATGTGGCTATGATGTTATAAATACTATAAATATACATAGCTCAAGGTAGTTCAATAAGTGGTACGGCTAGTTCTGTTTATATACGACTTGCTCAGGTTCAATCTCAAGCATATCACCTTTTCACAAAGAAATAGTACCAAAACTGATATAATTTATCATACCATAATAAAATTTAGCATAATATTATATAATTCAGGATGATATAATATAATCTGGCATAATATAATATATTTAGCATAATGTATATTATAGTTTAGCATATTATTTTAATATGTTTCCATCTGCCTGACCTGAGATATCCTTTAGCCTCTTACATGTATTATGGAAATTTCGTTTGTCATATCATGTATGTAATGATTGACGTCTAAAGGACGCTGACCTTGTTGAAGATATTGGGACTATGCATGTGCCTTAAAGGGACAACACGATCGGGGTATATTTGTGGAAATATATTTATTTATTTTTTTTCAAATATTTATTGGGGGTATATACGATTATTCAATCATAATAATACAGAAAGAGTCCATTTGAAACATGTTCCTTAGGCTATTATGAACATTTGTCATTTTGGACATTAATAGCATCAATGGAAAAATGGGAATATACCCTCAGCTTTCGTTTTGTCTATTATAGCCTTGAGTGGAAAAGTGGATGACATAAATAAATAAATGAAGTTTCGGAATGTATTCAACAGTGTGTTCCTGGTTCCTAGGTTCTCCTCTGTTCCTTGCGCCGAGGATCAAGTATCCCTGTCCCTATCTACCAGGTACTGGTGATCTCCATAGCATAGTGCCCATACACATCAGTCAGCTGTTTGCAGTGGAAGCCGATAGTCATGTCTCTCTCGTCCTTATCTTTAGGGTGTCTCTTGGGCTGCACCGTCAGTGTCTCACGCCATGTCATACCCGGACCGATGTTCCTGGCGAGAAGAATAAAATTATAGGTTCGCAATAATTCTTATGATATAATAACCCATGTTTAAGTAATAGATACGTGAGGCATAAACAGATTTTCATATATATATGAAGGTATACATATGAGTCAATCTCATTGAAATCAGATCGAACGTAACACTCGCACCTCGAGTGAAAAGAATGAAATTACAGTTTCAATAACTGTTATGATATAATGACCCATATTAAAGTAATAAATATGTGACGCGTAAACATATTTTCATATATTATGAACATAATAGTACCTCGCGTGTTGCGTTCGATCTGGTTTTATTGAGATTGGGCATTGGTTGTCATAAACATGAACTTAACAATGAAGAAACTATTGCCATGATGGTTGTAATAACATATAGATGTTTTTATAAGTGCCTGGCAAATATACAAACTACTGCTGATGGATAAAGTCGATTTGTATTTGATAAACATAATTATGTTTTGTATTAAGCACACACACGTTCAATTATCAAGGTATGATGCTTTTATTTGTTTATGTCTGTTTAAACACACATGAGTTGTTGAAATCGTCATTTTAAAAATGCTTTTGGGATAAAATGCTTGTCTTTTAAAGTGGAAATTACTACAAATAATGAAATAACATTTAGCATTTTATTGGTACTGACTTTATTGCCCGGTAATTTATACATTATAATAAAGTTCATCAAAACCACCCTGGTACTAAACTAACATTTGCCTGAGAAAAAAATGTCTCCTTCATGGAATCCATACCTACCATCGAGAACAGAGGTCCTACAATAGTGTTGGATCCTGTCCCGCAAACAGTAACATAAGCGGACTATAGCATTCTAAACAAAACGACATCTTCGGGGTTACCCACATATCTCGTAACGCTATTCCAGGAATATATGCCACAAATAACATGACTAATAAACATTATAATCCAAAACATACGGTATGAGGAACTTGTCACTTGAAGGTTTGATACAGGTGAAGCCTCCCTCGATGTCCATCAAACAGTTGGTCAAGGTGACCTTCAGAGGGTTGGTGAAGGACACGTTTAGTTTGACTTTGTCTTTCAGAGAACCGGACCGTGGACCCTGGACGGAGTAACAATGGTTATTCAACAGCAATTGGTCAAAATCTTAAAACAGTTATTAATATTTTCCATATCATCATTTTACCATGTCAAATGGGCATACTATCGTTAGCTTTCTCTGCAGCCCATATTCAGTATGTATGATCCCACGCAGTGCTGATTCTGAAACGTATCTGTAAGGTACCTCAACATGAACATCCGGGCGCCTAAGGCGGAAGTTCATCTTGCCGGAAGCGATGGTAGATCGGTCTGGGAAGTCGGCCAGCGCCTTGATCTCAAAGTGGTATCCATCCTGAGGTCGTCTTGCCGCCTTCTCCTCGTCAACTGCGATACGGTAGCTTATTTCTGGAAACATGGTATTTTAATAACAGCATGAATGGGTGATCATAATTTTAGTCATCATGATTTCCGTATTTTAGAACTGTTTCCTTGCGACAAAGAGGACAATTACAATTGCCCTTATTCGTTTCAGACCGGAAATGTAATGTGATGTTGTGTCCTTGATTGGATTTAGCCTTAGTAATCGCACATAACTGGTTGTGCAAATTGATAACACATTTTTGGGGGAAATCACGTTAAGGCTAATCGAGAGTTAATTTCGTACAGGAGCCACCGACCCATTATGCAATACAATGATGACGAATAACAATTTTAACACGTTAGCACCATATATATAATGGAAAGTGTATGCTGTCATGTACAGTGTCTCAATAAAAAAAATTATATTCTAAATTAAAAAACTTTGCTCTTTTCTTCAAAGCTAGAAATATAAACTTGGCAAGATCGGTCCCAATTGTGGAATCAGAAACGTGATTTTGTTCATTGAATATATACTAAACGATAAGTAAACCATTTTCTCCCTTACTAGAACGCCTGTACTCTAGTTAATAAACTATACATCCCAAGACCCAAAAGAACACACCATATGGCATCTCTTATATGTTGGATAAGATACCTTCATTGGCGTCCAACTTGAAGGTATCAAACTTCTTGACGCCCGCGATGCCGGTGTAGGCGTCGTAGTATGTCTTGTAGAGGACCTTGATGACGAGTGAGTTGACAACCCGGGGGGCTAGGGACATGTTCTTCACCCTCACCGTGAACTCGAACCCCTCCCCCACGAATATATCCTCTCCCTGCTCGATCTCCACACTCACTCCCTGGAAGGTACATTAATACAGGTCTGGATATGATGTGCATTGACGCTGAATAACTGTAATTGAAGCACTAGTAAAATACCAGAATCTAAAATAAATATTGACGGGAGGATATGATTACTTTAACCACGATCTCGAACCCTCTGTCCCTAGCATATGCCCTCTCCCTGATTTATCTAAATACATGAAGGGGACAGGCTAGGGAAAATTAATCCTTATCCATGAACAAGGAAATTTGCATTTTGCAAATGTTATGAGCTATCTTTACTCGTCAATGTTTTACTTTTTAATTATATAAAAAGACTTTGGTGACCTGCATCAAGTACATTTACGTTTTCATTACAATGTCTTCCACATGAAAATATTATATTTTCTTCAAATTATACATATAGTATATGAACATATAATCAAGTTGAGCCCAAGAAGCTGTATCCATCAATAAATTCAATGTATAAACATGAACGAATGCTATTTCATGCTGATTCATTGACTTACATCTTCGTTTTATCGCGTGTAACGTTTATATTTCATGGCGCTTCATCAATTTACTCATTTGATGGATACATTTATTTCTTACAGTTGAATGGTCAGTGGGAATTAGTTTCCCATTTCCAAAATACACTCAGTTTCTATTTCAGCATATTGACGAAACGCTAAAGGTAAAGTAATCATAAACATGCACTTGTTAGGGAAGGCTATTTGAGCGAAATACTGGTTTACAAGACATCGTTGTTTTCATTTCGAGTTATAGTTTAGGATGCATTGGTAAGATGCTCGTAACATGCACCTCGTTAAATCATTCAAATTTGCAATGGGAATAAATTGGTTGTAGGTTTAAGATTCGTATGTAGGTAAGACCCACCTCTTCAGTAACAACGTTCCTTTCACCCGCATACCCTTCACGGTAGGCGGCAGCACGACGGAACAACAGCTCAGCCTTCCGCACTACTTCTCGCTCCTTGGCGGATCCTAGTCATTAAGAGGATAACTCTCTTACACGCTGAGTGTAATCTCGGTAAATATTTGGTTTTGAACATGATTTGGGAGTGTGAGTTCAACTTCCCTTTGCAAGTCTCTATAACATGCTAAGTTAAGCCTTGCAGTATTTCCCTCACTTTTGCGTGCTAAGATAGTGGAGAGCTACATCTGAAATACATTGTGGGCTCCGATTTCCAAGCACGGATACTGTAAGAAAATGCGGCAAGGCTATAATCAGCCAGTAAAGGAGATTGGCAATGGGTTATGCTTTGCGACGGGACGTTGGTGTTATAATTAGTTGTGAGTAGATGACTCATAGTAGAAATAGTATACTCAACATACACCATAGGCAAGCAACAATGGCATTAACTTTTGGTAAAAAGGCTAATTTGTTGGAGTTTTCGTTGGAAATAGTGAATAAACAAAAGTAAGATAACAATAACGGGTTTGGTCATGTTTGTTAACAGTTCCTGTATGGTGCTTTATTGCATTGATTTATTACAGTACTAATTGTATCGATATGTTTATTATACATAATCATTAATCACAATGGATCCTTTGAACATGACTTAGGAGTCATGTGATCACGTAATTGATTGAACTATTGTGTGTATATATACATGTATGAAGAGAACTTTGCCTCCATTTCTATATTTATATTGTAAAAGCTAGAAAGTGATTTTACTTGTAAAAACAGATGTCCTTTCCTTCCCCCAATTCAATTTCAGTTATTAACCTTCTAAAAGAAAAAGTCCAAAATGTTGTCATGGAAACTGAAATTTTTTTCAAAAGAATTCAAACCCCCAAAGGCACATTTGCATGATATGGGGAGGCTGTATACCAAATTTGGTGAATATTGGCCAAATAGTTTTTGAGATCTGCTCCGGAAACAAACCCTACCCCTAAAATAGACAAAGTCCAAATTGTTACCATGGAAACAAACAAAAAGTATTTAAAAGCTGAAACCCCCAAAAGGCACATCTACATTATATGAGGAGGCTGTATACCAAATCTGGTGAAGAATGGTCATTTAGTTTTAGAAATATGAGCCGGAGACAATGGGAACGCCGACGCCAACGCCGACGTCAACGCCGACGGGAACTCAAACAAAAACAACATGTCTCCCGACCCTTTAGACCCTAAAGAAGTGGATCATCCATAAAAGGCATCTCAAACTAATTAATTGCAGTAGTAGTAAGCAGTCAATCTTACACTCCGACTTTGAAAAAAGTAGTTATTCGTAAAATATCACTATTTTATTAAATATTGAAAGGATCCTATGAGAAATGGGATTTTGAAAATCCCATTTGTCATAGGCTCCTTTCAATATTTACTAAAATGCTTGTTTCTAAGTGTAAGACTAGCAGTGTGTGAGGATTGTTCTCATTAAGGTTTGATAAGCCTGATGAGAGGAAGGTATACCCACCTTCCTTATACTTATACTGGTCAGTGAGGTCCAGTCTCTCTAAGTTCTCCTCCCTACAGAAGAACCCCCTCATAGAGTCCCCCCTGTAGGCGCGGCCTGTAGGCGTGTGGGTGGAGATGGCCAGTCCGATCCTACAGAGAACATGCCACACGTATATATAAGCGCCTTGTTGTAGCATTGGTTCTAAGGTGATTTTGATTCAATGAAGAAGCAAGTTATCCAAATTAGCTAACCTTCTCCCTTCTTCTAAGGTGGATAGTGACATCCAATGATCAAGGGCACTGGGCAACGGTACTTAGGACATTAAACGCTAAATATGAGAGTGGTTGCTACCTTGCTTGACACTTAACACAAGAAGGCAAAACAAAGTATGAAATTACGCTGCACTGGGAAGATGTAATGTATTTTGCTCTTTGAACTTTTATAAACGCAGGCATTGTTTTCGTTTTGGATAATAAACATATATTAGTTATCTCTGCGTTGGTATGTACAAACTTGTCAGTGATGCGTTTAGTCTCGAGCAGCATGCCGGTCTTCTCACACTCTCTCCACTCCACCTCGTCTCCGTTCACCTCGCAGAAGATGAAGGCACCGTCCGACCCCACCGTGATGTCCCCCTCCTTGATACAGACCACCGGGCACGGTCCCACTGTATACACTCCTGGGGGACACAGAATGGAACCAACAGATGACTATAGATCAACATAACATGAACTAGAGTAACCACAATAACAATGCGACGTCATGAGATAATTCTAGCTCTAATTTTACCACTGAACCGATATTTTTCACGATACACTAACCTCAATTGATACCACATAACAGCTCGGTATGCAGATGTGGGGGACGTTTTCGTAGTGCGATCTTCCCGACACAAAGAACTGTGTTCGAACCCAAAAAGGGGTTTGCTATACTGACTTATAACAGGAGATATTTGTTGTTCGCGTGTTTAGGGTGAACTGGTTTCATAGTTTAAGTATTGGTATTATTACAATTATACAAGTCGAGATATCTATAAACCATTTACACACTGACCATCATAACTCTTCTCCTGTGGAGTGGAGTCGATCACCTGCCAACCGTCGTACTCTGTAGTCGTCCCCAGGTCCGGTCGTCTCATCCACACCTCGTTCCAACAGTGGAAGTTCCTAGATCGAGATAAGGAGGAAGTTCCTTTGGTCATGATATTAAACAGATTTATATGTTGTTGTTTTTATACAAAAACATCTATTTGAATTACTTACATAACAATGTATCCTTACTATCAGTCGATCCATACTTCTTCAAGTCTGAACCTTGTACTTCATTTAGTAGGAGTTCAATATAAATTATGTCTCACATTGCACATTTATGTACATATGTACAATCAACAAGTCTATATTGATGGGAAACCGAAATAACGCAATAACAAGAGGTTCTAGATTGCAATAATAGGTTGCCATAACAGATCATCTAAACTCACTTCGATAGGGTCGTAACTAAAATACATCGTCTATATCGTTTTAACAATTTTGTTACATCAATGTAAATAGATAATTTATATTGCAATGCATCTCTTTCTTATGTCTACACGTATTATATAGCGTCTTGATGATAATCTGCTGCGATAACATCTAAGTCGCCGTATTCTTATCAATGGTGGTAATATTAACACTTTGTGGTAACCGTTTTTATCAAATTCATTCAATGTGCAATACATGTTCTTCATTCTTATTACAGTCTGCATGTATTTTCGAAGCTCTCTAAACATAGCAAAGTACCAAACATTGACATTGCTCGACGACAATCTTTGCGCCAAGAGAACTTCTAAAATGTAGACCCGTGTATATATACTGACCAGATGGAATCGGATGATATGTCTTCCCACTCGCCCGCCTCTCCCTTCACGTTGATGATGTCGATACTCAGATGGTCGGCGTCTGTGTTGTGAGCCGAGGCGAAGGTGGTGATGGTCCGACACGGCAGTCCGACAGCTCGACACACTGTCGACACAGGAAGATATAAATAGTTTACTATCGTTTCAAGTTTATTATGTTTAGATTCATGCTTTTTGTGGAAGTGTTATCCGTGTTGTCAGCCGAGGCGAAGGTAGTGATGGTCCGACACGGCAGTCCCACATCTCGACACACTGTCGACACAGGAGGAGAAAAACAGGTTACTATTGTGTCAAGTTTGTTGTGTTTAGAATAATAATCTTAGTGAAAGTGTTAGCAGTAGAAGTTATATCCGTGTTAGTAGTGATGGTTCGACACGGCAGTCCCACAGCTCGACACACTGTCGTGAAGGTGCAAATAATTCAGAAATAAAGTGTATGTGAAGTTTATTAAGTTGTTTGTAATACTTTGATTTGTAATTCATTCTAAAGTAATATGATCATTTGAATCATTTTAATTAAATATTTTACACAATTACTTTGCTCTTTAAACATCAATTTGATCTTAGTTTATCATCACTAACTTGCACTGCATAGTAATAGAAGTAATAGATTCAGTACCAGATATATACCTATAAATAATCGTAGAAATAGAAGTGATGAGTAAAATAATTATTACCATCAACAGGCATAGAAGTACTTGTAAAAGATGTAAAATTAGAAAGAAACAAAAGTCTTTAGTTAGTAAAGTTAGTTGAGACAGTATACTGACAACTTTAAAACGAGCATGAACTAGATATTCCAACGTGCAAGATATAATGAATAAAATATAACACCTCTAAATTACCTGATTCAAATACAGAAGACTTATCATACAAAAAAAATGCATAAAATCAAATTGCCAAATTGAACTCTCATAATCTTCAGATGTACACCATCTGAAGATAACACGTAACACATACCGGTATTGAGAACCCCTGCGAAGACCCAGCACTGTCCGTACTTGACCGGTTTGCCCGTGTCCATGTACTCCTGGAGAATCTTCACACTGCCCATCCACTTGGTGGGGGACGTCCCATCCTCGTAGTCGCCTGTCCAGTTGCCCATCACCACTCCATCATCGTCCGGCGCGTTCACCTTGGGGTAGGTCATGTGATTTTGTAATTTGATGGTGTGCCTTTATCACACCTGTGGTCTTGAGACGTTTTAAAAAGAGATAAGTGGATGGTGATTTAAATTGTTTTATGAGAATTGATATTGAATTGAAATGAATTGTGGATTTCTTCGAGGGTTTTGCTGTAAAAGCGTTCCTGCATTTGTCCAGACCACTCCAACAGAGGTAACAACCTCTGAAAAATACATCTGTCCAATCAACAGATGACACGTTTTTTTAAAATGAATCATGTTATGTGTTTTGTCTTCTACTTTGTAATTATATAAAATTATTCATTACCATACCACATTTCGTTATAAAGATAAGAGCTTCCACACAGTATCTTTCAACGGAATCAGCAGGTCAATGAAGAACAACAATGTGAAGAGACACCGAGGTCTTCTGTTATAGGTGCAAATACATAAGAAGGGAAAAAGCCAATTCTTACCATTTTGGTCAGCATTCTGGACACTTTGGGTGCGTCCCCCATAATAGGCGTGGCTTCATACCCGAACCCCTTCCGGACCAGGTGGAGAGAAGCTTCCAATATACCCTCGTCAAACTGGAGCCATGTGAAGAGAATCAGTATATAAAACAACTGTGAAAGAATCTCTATGGATGTACAATTATTTAAGGAGGTTCCTTACCAATGTAATAAATGTCAAGATATTGCTAATATTTCACTATATACATAAAAACATATGCCAAATCCATTTCTGTTATAAAAATAGGGGTCACCGTGCTCGTTATTTGCGATATGAGCTCCCAGTGAAAGTGGGGGTGCGCAAATTTGTTTACATTTTTCATTATCAATTCACATTATCATCATGATAAAACAATAAACATATTTCATAATTATGGCGTTATTTAATATGGTTACACGTTTATGCCAGAAGAAAAAGCAATTATTTCATTGTAATTTTGAAACTTTTTACCTAAAATTGAAATTTTACAATTTTGTTTTGTTTTTGTTAAACATTAACATTTATGTCAATAAATCTCAAGATATGTTGGAAAAAATAACTGTCATATATAAATACAATTCAATTATACAATTATAAACCAATGGTTTCATTATAACATTTCTAGACAGTTATTAAAGTTTCTAAACGACATATATAGAGGATATCTGTCTTTTCTTGACTAATACCATGTTTATCTCATCGAGTGAGGTAGGAAGGTTATATTTTCACGAGTGGCGCAGCCACGAGTGAAAATATATAACTTTCTACCTCACGAGATGAGATAAACATGATATTTGTCAAGAATTGACGGATATTCTATTTATTATATGATATTATCATATAATTACGTCCGAAAAGGGTCGTTTTCAAGCCAAGCGGTCGCAAGGAACAGCCCGTCACCACAGCAACACTGTGACGTCATAAGCCAAATCGCCGCGCGAGACCATTGTTTTATGACGTCAAATTATATCAGTCACCGTTCGCAGTGAAAATATAAGTTATTTTCACTGTAGCTTGATAGACAGTTTATTTCACTGATAAATCCCAGTATTTCACTGCTCGTCATATAATAAATAGAGTTCTCTCATTGATCGCTTTATACACATTAAGAGTGCTATTTTAATATGATAAAAACATAAATCCTCCTCGATCAGTGTATTTGCATCCGCAACCTCACTACAAAACCATGGGAATTCTCGTTTTGCTGTGGGGTGGTTACTCATTGCTATATATGTCATTCAGCTAATGAAATGTCATGATTTTAACGTCGATGATCGCTAATCCGGTTACTGCCAATATTGCTTGAATTTAAATTCTCACTGTTTCACCATAAGAGAGTTATTGAGCTAAGTAAATCAGGGTATTGTAGTAGTTTGGTGGATACAAATACACTGATGGGACAGGATGAACACAATAAAGCATGAGTTCCTAATGGACCGGTGTACCTGTCCGTAGTACCAGGCCCTGGCCCCCATCCGTGCTGGGTCCCCGTAGTACATGACCCCCGAGTCGTTCAACACAGCCTCATCTAGCCAGTCCTGGTGCTCCAAATACACCCAGTCGTCTACAGCATATAACTACACTTGAAAGCTTTCGTTAAAGAGTATCATGGCAGCGTTATGAACACAAAGGGCAAGGAGGTTAGTAGGTTTGCAAATGGGTACTCAGTCATCAGAATACACGTGCACGTTTCCATTTAAAAAAGACCCTGACAGTGCCATGGACACAAAGGGAAACGTGATTAGTTGGTTTCTTACTGGATACAGTTTCGTGAATACACGTAAAGGACAAGGATATCTAAATAACAATCAGTCCGTCTGATACCCCCTCAACTATATCAGATATTAGGTACTGTTCGGGTGTTACTAATAGAAGATTCGTGGTAAGTGTGCAGGGTTAAGAGTTTTCTTCTAAAACAATGACAAGGTTTATCCTGGGATTTTTTTTCTGTGGATGGATCTATGATGGATCTGTATATTTCAATGCAAACGTGATCATGCAGCTTTAAGTATACCCAAGTAAGTCAACAAGGTCAATAAACATCATAAACATACCATGGCACCAAGGGTTGAACAAGATGCTGAACTCGTCGTTGTGGTTGTACTGCCAGACGAGGTTCTCGCCTGCCACAGTGTCGACGATAGTTCTGATACCGAAGCCCCATTCCCCTATAGGTGCTGAGGCAGGGACGAAGACAGCGAGGGTCACCGTCTTGTCCTGTTGGTCCACCACACTGGCGCCCCACGTCTTCTTGTTGAAGTCCGTGCTTCCGGACTCGTCCACCTTGATGCAACAGCTGATTCGCTTGTTGGGCTTGTAGCTCTCTCCTGGATATTGCATTTGTCATTAATGTGTTGGTAGGTTGCTCCCATTCTCTCCCAACAGAGGTAACTCCCTTCAGATTAACCGTAGAAAATATGAAGGGGGTAATCTCTGTGGGAAGAGAATGGGTTGCTCCAAGTAATATATTGAACTTCGTGTAACTTAGTATTAAGCAAAAGTTGCTTGTATAATTCTGATACAGTTTCAAAAGGAAATCTATGGATATTTGGGATAAAGAGTATGCAAAGATCCTATAGGTGTCAGATGGAAAATAAGGCTAATGTCATAGGGGTGAACGATGTGCTTGTTGACTCCTGGGTAAGATGTTTTATTTATCAGCACGTCCATAAAGGTTGTCTCTTTGCATCCCTTACACCAACTTTCTTAAAATGACAATCCGTTTGCTCATTTCCATTAACCCATATTGTATTTGCATCAACCTTAACGATGTACAAACACGAACACTTCTGTTTCGATTGTTGTTGAAATCTATGATAAACGGTTAAACACAATACAGAACATAGAAACAAAATACATCTAAAAGTCAACCCTAGTGTAATAAATAGTTGTTTAAACAACCCATTATCAACAGCACTGCTCACCTAAGTTGAACAGCAGGGTGATATCATTTTTCTCAATATTATACGGCCGGTCGAAGTGGATGGTCATCTTAAACTGCTGGCCTCTACGGATGACCAACTGTGCCTTCATCGCCTTCTTGTCCGAGGCACGAGTCCTGTCCGAGGTGCACTCGTAGCGGTCAGTGTGGTGTGCACGTGTGTTGTCCGGGATGTGCATGTCCACGCTGGTCACGTGTAGTTTGGTCTCCAGGACAGGGATACACACCTCGGACGTACACTCCTCCTCCTCGTCAGAACCTGGGGTAACAATCACTTTACATGAGTGCTGCTGTAAAACTGAGGTTTATGACCCGAGAGACTACATGTTGGTATTGCGCGAGCGCGAGCGGGTGTCATAAATATAGTTTTACATGGACACGCATATACTGTTTCCAAAAATCGTGATAATGAGGAAGTTAAGCAAAAACAATTTTCAAGGTTGGCTTTCTTTCGTTATTAAAATATTGCATAACAATATTCACCATGACAAAGTGACATTTTACACAACATAAGACACCATGACAAAGGTGTCCTAATATCAAGCACTGTTATTAACTTGATGTTAATCTTGATAAAACTAAAATTGTTGTATTGCATAAGGGTGGGCCAACATCAGCTAAGGAGAAATCGTATTTTAAAGGTGAACGTATGACTGTTTTCAATGAATATAACTATCTTGGGATATTGTTTACACTCACACTAAATATGAATAAATCTACTATCAATTTGGCATATAGAGCTAAAAGGGCCCTACTTCAGTTGCTCTCTGTTTTACCCGTTGGGCGTAGTTAGTCCAAATATATTTTTCAAATTGTTTGACTCCCAAGTACAACCTATTCTTCTCTATGGGTCTGGAATGCACCTTTGACAATCTTCTCCTCTGAGGATATAAACACTAGAGAGCTGATATTTGCACATAATGTAGCTGAATCATTATATATATTGGCAATCCCATCACGGGCTCAAATGCGCAATACTTTTTTCACAGTGAGTACTTGAAGTCTTGATATTTTGCAAAAGGAGCAAATTTCAAACCTCAATAGTTCAAAAACTAAATGAGATAATTTCACAAAACTTTCACCAAACTGTGGGCAACAAATATTCGATTAGGGCATATACAATTTCGGGCGTAATAATAGATTTTTTGCTTTTTCAAAAACACTAAAAATGTACTGAAATTTCGCGATTTTGAGGGTGTGCGTCTTTAAAAATCTTTTTCTAAATCCCGGCAACACATACAGCTATGTATGGTAGCTCATATTG
This sequence comes from Gibbula magus, assembly GCA_936450465.1. Lineage (NCBI taxonomy): Eukaryota > Metazoa > Mollusca > Gastropoda > Trochida > Trochidae > Gibbula > Gibbula magus. The sequence continues at coordinate 29,397,131 of OW388299.1, read as the reverse complement.
AAGATAAATGAATGGTAAACAAAATATCGAGCCAAAATTTTGAATTTCGTTCTAGAACTGGAACTATCTACCCTTGAATATGGTCCTTTTTTAAATGTTCGTTTTTTTTGGCTTTATGTTCAAAGGGACATACTTATGTCACATTTAGACAAATGTCAGAGTTGATTATTGCTATTTGTTCATCGATATTTGCTCCATAATTCCATTTCAGATCATTAACATATAAAAGTTGATAGTTAAGGAACAATTTGAATATTTTCGAAAACAACTGAAAATGTACTGGAATTTCGCGATTTTGAAGGTGTCAGTCTTTAAAAATCTTCTTCTCACTAATGGCAACACGTACAGACAATTGTGATAGCACGTTTTAAAGCTGAATAAATGGTTAACAAAGTAACGAGCCAAAATTTTGAATTTCGTTCTAGAACTAAAATATTCTGCCCTTGAATATGGTCCCCTTTTAAATGTTCTTGTTTTGGCTTTATATTCAAAGGGACATAACTCTGTCTCATTTAGACTGATGTCAGAGTTGAATTGTTATTTGTTCCTCGATATATGCTCAACAATTCAAGTTCAGATCATAATCATATAAAAGTTGATAGTTACGGCACAAGTTGGGCTTTTATCCAGGAGTAAAAAATATGGAGATTTGAACATTGAAATTTGAGTCTCAAAAATCCTAGACACATGCTAGAGACGTGCAACTTTCTTTAAAAGATGCGCAATAACAATAGAAGGATTACTTCATTCATTACATTTAATTCATTAAGCGCTGAATCCTTTATCGTCACTTGTGACTATATTTCTTATTGCCGTTGTTTAAGGTTTTGGTGTAAAATAATAAATATGCCTGAACATCGCCTGCCCAAAAAAGCCTACAATATGACTGTCCATCTTTATAATATGGGTAAAAGTCTTGGGCATCAGGTATTCGTAATATGTTGTTTACATATGGCTATGGATTTGTTTGGTTATCCCAAACAGTTGGTGACGTTATGGCATTTATCAAACATTTTCGTGCAAGGACAATCGATATATTTAAACAAGACTGGCACTCATCTTTGCATGAAAGTTCACGATATGATTGTTATCGCAATTTTAAATCTGTTTTAGAACCCGAGTCATATCTGTTTAACCTATGTAATAAAACTCTCAGAATTGTCTTCATACGCTTCAGACTTGGCCTAAATGATTTATCCATCAATCAATGAAGATACTCATGTATATTAAAAACCCTGAGGCTCTGTCCATTTTATAATATCGTAGAAAATGAATTACACTTGTTATTTGTTTGTCCTGTATATATGTATAATGTCATCATTCCTTAAACAATATTACAAAACTTTATTCATTACTCTCCTGTACATCATCCACAGTACAATATAATGTAGCCCTATTTATCCACCATGCACTCGTATTGAGAAGAGATTCATTGTAATGTATGTTGTTCATATTGTAAATATTTTGTGTACCAAAATATTTTGTATATGGGCCTATGGCCTACATGCAATAATAAACTGATTGAAGGGGTATTTTACAAAACAGAAGTCACAATGGCAATTTGGTATTTTGTTTTAGGATATAGTATTTAAGATATTGGACCCAATAGTTCTTAATCTTAATTATATTATTCTATTATACAGGTATTCTTGTAACAGGTAACTACTACTGATTAAATGCGTTACATGCCCATGATGCCAAGATCATATATATGCACCAACTGCGAAACAGAGATTGTCATTTATATTTGAATTGAATTAAACTATTTATTTCTGTTCAATTTAGACATATTTACTTAAATAATAAATATTCGCTGGGTAAAATTCTTTGGACATTTTCAATTTCTTTTTGAGGATAAATATCCTACTTGCATTGATTCATCTGTAGGCTATAACCTATACATTGAAGGCCCGCAACTCACCACAATATAGGTCAACATTACTGGGACCCCAGAAGATCCGGTCTCTATCAAAAGCTCTGGCTCGTATTCTGGCATTGGAGTAGTAGGGGTAGTTTCCAACACTTCCGGAGACAGTCCTGTGAGTGAAATATATAATCTTTACATAATTCCCCTAAGTGGACGCTTAAATATTATATATATTGTATATATTATATTGTTAACACAATCGAATTTGGCCTCTCATAATGTACTAATTTTTAAAACACTGAACCACTGAACGTCACATTAAACGGTAAACTGTTCAGCCTTACAAAACTTGTAGAGGTTAAACAATTTATTTTCAATATTTTAATTTCATGCATCTAAACCACTCAAGTCGTAAAAGTTGCATTTATGAAGTTGGCTTTTGTACAAAATGGTCAACTCGAGCCTCAATACACGCACGGCTTGACTGAACATACCAGACTCTTGTTGAAGTCACGTGACGAGGGTTTCAATTTTCCCGTAAAGCCTGCATCGATAACTCATGTTTTAGCTGGAATACGTGGTTTATTCCGAGTCATGTCGAAGTTGAGAGTTTAAGAGTAGTTCAATTGATGACAAGTCTTAGGAGCCTACCGATCATGGTAAAGCGTCGTTGATATTAGCCATACATGTACGTACCGATATTCGGTGGTCAAGAACTGTCCGTCTAACATTTGAATATAACTGGTACAGCCTGTCCAGATACTCTTGAAGCATGTATTCACTGGTCGACCAGTGTATGTGTCACCAATTATGTCACTTTGAAATAAGTTTATCGATGGTGTATCGAAGTACTGAGAAATGATTCTGACCCGACCTACTTTTATGTTGACATCAGCTTGCTAACATTTGTATTAAATAACTGATTGTATCATGATAAAACTAAAAGGAGTATCTAAACGTGTAACTTCCCCTATCGTAGTTTAACAAGTAAAAATACTGTATAAAAACCGCTTAACTTGAGTTGTGTGTCTGGAAATAAGCATGATTTTATAATGATTTCACATTTTTTCAATTTTTGGTTTTCGATTACCTGGGTCGACCCGTGGTGGTCCGGGGTGTGTTTCCTCCGTATCTCCTGTACATTATGTCTCGTCAATCCGTTCCTTCGTGAAGAAACGTCTTAATCTATGGGTGTAGTCGTTGTAATAAAATATCGTTTGTTGGATTTAGAAAACAATATATCAAAATACCAATACTGTCATTAATTGGCCGTTTACTAACGTTACAACTTTCAAAAAGGAATATAGTAATAAACAATTAAACACATATCCAATGATATTGATATGATAATTGTCCCGTTATCTTATAATATAAGAAACATAATATCGTAATTATCATTTGAATGATCTAACAAAGAAAAAGATTTTCAAATTATTCAAGTTTAAAAAACGACTTCATAATTAAACGTTGATAACCTCCATCTTTGAGTGCATTTTAGAATTTAGATAAGACCGAAATAAATATCTCCAAGAAAAAAATTAAAATCATTATATTTGAACAATTTTAACATTTTAAAATCAGAAGATCATCAGAATATACCTGTGGTCCTCCAGCAACCAAAATGTCGACCTCACTGAATGTTTGAAGAACAGAAATTCACATCACACGTTTAATACGCTACGTGAATAGAAAATATATGAGGTAGAACTCATCCCTGCCATAGCACCACATATAGTACTGTAGATAATCAGCATGTGTATCACATATACAGCTACCGATGTCACAATATCTGATCGTGAAACCATTGTATGAATGCTTTATGGATACTAAATGTGTATATTTGTTTGAAATTGTTAGAAGAGCATGAAGTCCCTATTGAGTAGGCAGAATGTAGTTTGATGAGAAAACGTTTAAACAAAAGCAACAAGGTTTCGTATGAAATGATGAATTTAGTGGGGATCATTTCTGAACCAATGTCTATCTTTTTTCACGTAAACATGAAGTGATAAACGAAAAACTCGACTTATTTAAGAAGTGGTTTTGATGAAATGACGTTTACCAGTGGAAGCTTGAGAAGGGACCTTTAAAGGAATATCTATCAATATATTTTACTCTGTTTACATGATACTCTCAAATGAAATTATATATATTATTCATCTTCAATTTCAGAAAACCCATGATCAGAACAATAATCATACAATCGCAATGTTATAACAAGATTGGAATATCTACCAATTTTTATTTATATTTAACTTATGACATGATATCCTTAATGCGGGCCTCACACATTGCCGGAGCTGGAGTCCCGAACATCATACGAATGTAAAACATTGAATTTACTGCCGGTAGTGATGCGATGGTCATCCTGGAGGAGGTTAGAACCGACGGTGACACGATGCATACTAGAACAACACACGAATATCACACGACTATAATACGAAATCTACACGACGTCGTGCAATCGTCGTATGACGTTCGTATGAGCACACGATGGGTACTGGAAGTCAATCCGAACCAACCACGTGACATGGTATCAAACTCCACGTGACCGTTGCAGAATCACACATTTCTCGTAGACCATGTTCTGAATATACGTTAATTGTGATTAATCATGCATTCAGTGCCTTAAGTAAGAGTAACTTTTAGTGATAAAAACAATACGCGAAGGATGTCAATCTGCAATTCTGGTGTGTTGGTTTAAACAGACAGACATATTCTCTATTAGAAACTCACCGCAACATTTCAGTTAAATTACATTTAAGATATTCATAATACATTAAAACAATGAAGACCCACCCTGTAAATAAAGGCTATGAGAGAGTTTATACATGTTATACAATTGATATGATGATACACAAGATATAAGATAAAATATGACGTTTAAATAAATACTAAAGCTAAAATAATGAAAATTCATTCATAAATATGTGGATAAAAAGGTACCAGATATGCAAAGAAATAAGTGCACTTAGAACATCACAAATGTTGCTTTACAGGTAGTGAAGCACAGGTGTTTTACCTGGAAAACAACATTTCAACTTTAGCACATATATACATGTACAGCTGCTTAACAAAAGTTTAATTCACACTTTGAATGCTACAGGTGAAATATCTATTCAATCAGAAAGTGTTTCGTTATCAATATGAATACTTTACTGTTAAATGATATCTGAAAGACTGGTACTATTTGTTAAATGGTGTGCCATATTTTAAAAATAATACTTTATCTTCATTAAAACCAACAGTGTCAATTATTGCGAACATTCTGAATGTCAGGCCTCCAATTGAAATTTAAATTTCCGGATTATCTGTAAACCATCACAAAGTTTATTTTAAAATCATTTATTACTCACTGTGTGTCTGTACACATGTATTGTATCATCTAGTAATTCAAAGGTAATATTCTATCGTACCTCTTACGGTGTCAGGTTTGGAATTGACCGTTTTAGAAGTCAACGCAAACATAAGCATAAGAATTAAACCAATGATATGTTTAAATAACAATAAGAGGGCAATATTTGAGCAACCTACATATCTAGTTAACGACGTTGGAGTATACCATGAGAGGATGTGAAAAAATAAATGACCGGGATTTAGTTTTGCAAGGTTTCAATTCAAGGGTAAGTTTACGTACAACAAGAATATCCAACCTGTAATATTTGTGAAAGACCATATACGGTTTGGTAGACCAAACGCTTAATGCTGCAAGAATAGATTTCAGAAAAGAGAGGTTTTCTTTACATTTTTGCTTTTCTGAAAATTGTATAGAAGAGAATGACCAACCTATTGTGTATAAAAAAGAATCTTAAGACAATTAAAACATTTTAGACAGTTGTGCCACGTTCCTAAACGAAAACAACACATGAAGAGAGCACCTAGAAAATAGTAAATTCTCTGGTAAAAGGAATGTGCAAACTTTTGATCGCAAGAATGGGACAGAGTTCATTGTTGTAATGAATCCAGTTTCAGAAGTTTCTTTAAGAAAATGTTAGTGAAACAGTCTTTCTAATCAATAAATTTACTAACATTTAGCTCTCCAGTCAGCTATGGAGCACCTACCACACTCACATTTTCACTATGGTAACCAAACATTCACATAGATCAAGAGCATATGGTCAATGGAATAACAAAAATAAGTGGTTTTGTGGAAACCATCTGCATCTTTATAAATACTAATATTCTATTGAATTAGATAAACTTGTTAAGCAGCTGTAAAGCTTTTGTTTGATTTTCATTGAAAACTGTTAATCATTATATATTTGTCATTTATTGATGAATATGCAATCCGAGAGAGATGATTTGAACATTAATCAGCCCATAGTGTTTTTTAAGTAACATAACCAATGTCCCTTTAAGGGATTAAAACGACGGTCAATATCAAAATGTGAACTGTATAACGAAATCGGCTGATGTTTTAACTCAGTAATTATTGGTAGATGTTTTCACTATATGAGATCAGTGAACGTTTGTTCACTAATTATTGAGTGATTGATTTATTGATTGCTGTTAAGTTGTTTAAAGAGCAAATTATTAGTTGTTATAATTAATTATTACATGTACTTGTACTATTTTATTATGGGATACATTATTCAGATGCTGGTTTTATAGGTGCACGCCTGTGAAAGACTGGGGCCCGCCACCGTGTTGCAATCTAGTACCATTCACGATAGCAATAATTGGCAACGCGAGGGTAACACGATGGCAACCCGCAGATCTCACGACGTCGTGTAACCAGACAGACAGACAGACAGACAATAGTTTATTAACGTCTCACTTCTGTACATAGCTAAAAGACATTTACATTTTTACACTTAATACATGCTAAAACATGTACAGAACCATTCACAACAGAATTATGAGAGACAGACATTTAAAATAAGCTTTAACTATATATATAACAATTCTTTTCTACGTTGTAAAATTAAAAAGCAGATTTTGGCAGTATTAAAACATATATCAGAATTGGTAAATATAAAATACATTTTTTCCAGATCTGATTCATATAAAAAGTTCGGGTTTAAAGAAATACACTGGTTAAAAAGAGATTGTCTCAAGTCATCATACAATACACAGTGAAGCAAAACATGCAATTCATCTTCAACCTCGTTAACACAATTAAAACATTTTCTATTTTCCAGTAAAACATTTTCATAACGGCCAGTCTCTACCCTTATGGGAGCAACACCACATCGAAATTTTGATAAGGCCGACCTATAGTGTCTTGGCATGTACTGGACAATATAATTTTCTGTATAAAAGTTACACTTAAAATGCTTATATAGTCTAAGTTTATTCATACCAGTTTTCCCTTTCTCTCTATTTAACAATGAACTCCAAGAGGTAAAAAACTCACTCATAACTTTATCTTCAACAAGTGTACATAAAACAGATTTGTTGATCTTAACAGGTGCGTCTAAAAAGTAATGTAAATCAAGGGAGGAAAACTTTTTTCTTAGTCTAAAATTCCAATTCTTCACACCCCTCAATCCATATCTATCCGCCCATATAAACACAGCTTTATTTAATCTATGTTCCATATTATAAAAACGACACCATTGTCTGGAAATACATGACCATTGTTTAACAATAGGTGGAACCCATCCCATATTACCGTTAATTGCAACATTAGGGGCGTACTTTCCAAGTCCCATAAAAAAACGAATGGCCCTGTGATGCACTGCATTTACTGCAGATACATCGTATGCACCCCAAATAGCTGCCCCATAGCTTAAGACAGACCAGACCATGCTGTCATACAATTTTGTGTAAGTACTGAAATGCATCCCCCCAACATTTTTAAACTTAGATATTAAAAGGCCTAAAGCCCTATTAGCTGATTTAGCGGCCGCCCGGGCCATAGCATTATAATCGACAAACTCAGTAAAAAATACACCAAGGTAGTTATAACTGTTAACAATATCTAAAACATTTTCCCCAACAGAAAATACATGCTGCGTCCTTTGAACAGACGGATTTCTAAAATGTACAATCTTGGATTTTTCTGAGTTTATTTCTAATTTATTTACACAACACCAATCATTCAAAATATTTAATAGCACGCTAAGATCGGCTTCACTTTCCGCAAGTAGGGCAAGATCATCTGCATATGCAAGTGCAGCTACATCGAGATTATCTATATTTACACCAAGGTTAAGACTATTCAGCTTATGTAACAAATCATCAATGAAAAGATTAAATAATAATGGTGATAGGAGGCATCCTTGCTTTAGTCCACGATTCACTGCAAACCAGGACGTTTTAAATCCATTTACTCTCACACAGCACTGAACGTCTTTGTACAAGGATTGTAGTGCAGTGAACATTTTACCTCCTACACCACTTGATGATACTCTTTTCCATAAAATATTCCTGTCTATACAGTCATACGCTTTTCGGAAGTCAATAAAGGCAACATACGTAGATTTTTTTGGAGTTTACGTGTTTCTAAAATTGATGAAAGGGACTGCACATGATCAATAGTTGATCTCGTTTTTCTGAAACCGTTCTGAGAATCATGCAGCACATTGTTGGTTTCAGTCCATACTTGTAATCTCCTGTTCAAAACACTACAGTACAACTTGTATATCGAGGTTGTCAGAGTGATGCCTCGATACGCAAGGGGGTCTCTCGGGTCCATAGTAGAACACTTTGGAACTGGCGTTATGATCCCTTTGGACCATATATAAGGTATCTGTCCAGTACTAAAACACACATTAAATACCTTGTGCAATGTCCTAATGACAGATTCAGTCTTCAGAAGCTCGACTGGAATATCGTCGATACCTGGTGTCTTTCCCGTGTTAGCAGCATCTACTGCAGTTTGAATCTCAAATAGGCTGATCCTATCATTAAACAGTACAAACTCCTTCGTGTCATCACTGCCTACATCGTAAACTGGCTTCTCTGATTCTTCCCCATTCAACAACTTGTTGAAGTCACTTCCCCATCTCTCTAGCACTGATTTCCTCTCTGTCAGAACTGAGCCGTTGTCAGCAACGACCTCCATCGGGATCGTCTTTTGTCGTTCAGTACCCACACCAATGCGTCCTATTTGCTTCCAGAAATCGTTGTTGCCAGTCGTACAAAGTTCGTCAAGTTTTTTCACAGTGTCCTTAACGTACGTACGTTTAGCTTGCTGAACGGCCTTGTCAAAGCGTCTTCGAAGCCTTACAAAACGTTGTTTTAAAAGCGACTTATCAAATCTAGTTTTACATGTACACCAGATTCGCTCAGCCTCGCACATCTCATTCCACAGAGTAGCAAGATCGGCAGTCCACCATGGTTTCTTACTCCTGCGTCTCTTATTGCTTCTTTGAGAGGTTAAGAGGTACGGCTTACATTTAAGCTTATAACTCATTTCAGTTTGAATGGATTCAATCAAGGCGTTTGATGCAAGGTTAAGGTCATCTTGAGTTGCTTCTGAACTCTCCAAGCGCAAGATTATGTCATTCAGCTCTCCAATGCAGTTAAGTGACGTCATGAAATTTTGGGGCACATCAGTACAATCATATTTGAGCACGCGTACTGCTTCGTCGTCATCACACACTATGTTCTCCGCATAACTTAAGTCACATGACCATCGCAGCAACGAATGGTCAAGCTTGGTTATCATGTGTCCATCTACCTTGTCGACAATATCCGCATTGTCCACTAGTAAACCCGCTCTTATTACCTCAAACTTTGCCGAGTCAGAAACACATTCGTGTGGTATCAAACAATAATCCACGACAGATTGACCTCTGGATGAAATATATGTAAAGTCATTTTGTCCATTGCCTCTACCGTTAAGAATACAAAAATTGCAGTCGATTAAAAAGTCTATAAAACGTCGACCGTGTGCATTACATGTGAAATCAATCACCTCTCTTTCTCGTATAAAGTCGATGTAGTAGACCATCGTCAGCATTCGCATGAGCATCGAGTGCCGTTTGAGCCGAAGTTAATCCGAATATTATTCGATGGTTACACGATGTGTACACGATGACCATGCGATGGACCCGATGTCTACGCGAAAGGTACACGAAGGGATATGTTCGTGTGACCATCGGCCAATTTTTTGACATGCCAAAAAATATTAGCTCACACACGAAGTTGTTCCCGGACCCCAAGAAACCCCCAAGATGGTCATACGATGACACACGACGGTCACACGGACATCCCGATTTAGAGCCGAAGTCGACAAAATTGGAAATTATTGACATTCGTATGATGTCCGGGATGTTAGCTCCGGCAATGTGTGACACCCGCATAAACGTGTTATGTAAAATGACAAACTTCTAGGAACTGTTCATAGGAGAAATTATGCTTATATTTGAATATACATCAAGTTTAGAACTGTTACAGATATCACTAATGACCAGTTATCTCCTTACATTTTCATAATTTCATAAAGTTTGAAGGCTGTACAAATCAAAACAATCTAGGAATATTTCACCATTCCTAGATTGTTGAAACATTCTGCAGATTGTTCGACCTCAACAATCTGAGAATGCTCACAATCTAGGAATGTGTATATCAGGTTATCCGGCCTGACTGTTAAATTTTCGGGGTATAGGGTCGATTCCTAGTGTGTGCATGGTTGTCATTTCGTGTGGATAAAATCTATCTGTCATAGGTATCGATTCATAGATTGATAACTGCTTTCAAATTGTTTTAAAATATAATATCAATCGACTATAGGGGTCCATTCCTAGATTGTGGGGAACGTTGTAATCGTTTTTCTATCTATACTTCCGATCATAGGGGTCGATTCCTAGATTGTGAAGAGCTTTTAACCCCTTTCTTATCTTATCTATCGTCTCTATAGTGGGTCGATTCCTAGACTGTGAAGGGTTATGACAAGTGAAATCATCCATCGACTACAAGGGTCGATTCCCAGATTGTGAAGGGCTGTGATATATATATTATACCATCTACCGACTACAGTGATCGATTCCTAGATTGTGAAGGGTTATGATATTTTATCTACCTACTGCAACAGTCGATTCCTAGATTGCAAGGTTCTTTTTACTCATGTTTCTGTCTATACTACCGATTATAGGTAGTTATAGTATACTTAGACATATCTGATTGATCCATCAAGTGGATTTCAAAACTAAGTTTGCCATTTTATTTCAAACAAATCGAGGTTCTATAACGAATTTAACTGTCCAAACCACGTAACAACTGTGCTGTTGAGTCGCATTTGAATAGCGTCTCTTAATCTGACACGGTGATTTAACTCACTCCCAGTTCTAAACAGTCTGATTAAAATCGACCTTGTTCCGAGGAATAAAATTTGCAAAATAATATATCTACCGGGATACGAACAGGTTCTGTGTCTGATAAGAGTTCGTATCCCGGTAGAAACACTATTTTGCAATTTTTATTCCACGGAAAACCGTCGATTTTAATCAGACTGAGTTCTAAATTTATTGTAGTGATAGCGTAAAGTGACAAGGCAACTATGTGTACATGCAATGTACCTATTTCATCACATACAACCATCTTTCCTCCAACGTGTGAAGTATTTTCATATTTTCTTATGTTGTATAAACCCGAATATTGAATTTCAAACAACAGTACACCTTAAGTTTCCATTTTCGTTCGACCTGCCTCCACACGTCATTTCGATTTTGTTAACGTAATTGGAATTCCTCCTGCTCATACGCAGCCAAAATATTAGACGTGAGCTTTTTATGACGTTATAAGAAAGAGAGTAGATTATAAGATGTTAGACTCAATGATCGTAACTATCAACGACGCAGGTTCCAGTTTGTCAAGATCGAGATTTGAAATAAAGGTTATTTCTGGTTCAAGTTAGTTACGCATCGACTGGGAAACGCATTGGATGACAATGTTTAAAAATGTCCATTTATCGCCTTAGTAATTATAATATATTTTTTTGATATTTTATACAAATGTATACTCAACAGCAAAGGAAACATCACCATAAAACAAGATAATTCAATCCATGAGTGATAAACACGACTAAAACAGAGATACATCATGTCTTCAGAAGTCAATTAAACTGAATTTGAAGTTTCAAAACAATATCTGTTCATATTTCTGACACACGTTTTAAGAATTCTAGAAACCGTTTTCGAATCTCCTTAACTAGACGAGATAGGAGAGTCAAAAAGGGCGTTTTTGGCATGTTTTATGACATCCTACATTAAAGACGCGTCAACAACTTGACATGTATGTCCAAGAAGGTTATTTGTGTTACATCAATTTCTACATTTTATGAATGTTAAAGCTAAATTACAGACATCCTGACCAAAAACATTTTGAAAAAGCGTTTTCAAAACCTCTAGTGTATTTGGACAAACATAAAAATAAAAGGATAATACTCTGATGTTTGAAATTATAGGTATGTCTAAACAAATCATATCCCTGTATAAAGCATTTCAAATCGACTTTTTCCGGCAAAAGTATTTCATCATTTACACTGTTGAAAATGTGGTAACGTTTCTTCTGCGGTTGAGTGTAGTAACACACACGATGATGTTTGCAAAATTTCAAATAAAATCGATTTCAGCGCCAAACTGATACAATCACTTTAAAGCCTTGAAACTCTTAGATTAGCCAGATACGAAATTATGATGGCCGAGAGGGGACATCGCTCTTTCGCCCTCTGGCAACAACGCGATAAAGCGAAAGAGCGATATGGACACACGACAAAGCGATATAGCAACACGACAAAGCGATAACGTCGAACGACAAAGCGATAGTGTCGCGCGACAAAGCGATAGTGTCGCACGACAAAGCGATAAGGCGGCACGACAAAGCGATAAGGCGTACACAACATATCTTGAGCCTTTATAAGCATTAAATCATTTAAGTTATTGAATGCCTTACTAATAATCAAGGTATATATCCGCATGCGAAATTCATTACAAATACATAACCAAACTAGTACACCTTTATGGATTAATTAATTGACACCCTCAATTTTACAAGTAAAATTCTTTGATAATTTGATAATAGTTCTAAAAACGACTTACAATCTGATAAAATAATTGTCAAATTTAGAAAACATTAAAGTAGGCCTTTTGCTGTGCAAATAAATGTAATAAGGAGAAAGAAGACAATTGGAGGAACTATATAAACATGGGATATTTCATTCCTATATAGCTAGTGCTTATCACCATTTACTGACGTAATTGTACAATTAGTTTCATATTTTATTAAATAGTTATATTTCATTTTCTTGTGTACTTTATCTATACTAAGTATTAAGCTCATTTATTAAATAAACATCCAGTTGCCTTTCAATCAGTCTCAATCTCGTATTCCTTATACATTACATAACATATTAACTGACATCCAATCAATGTCATCAATCAATATATAGCCCCATACATCAATCCTATTTATTGTGTAAACAACGCATCTATTTATTTTAAAAACACCTCATGTCTATTTATTTCCTTATTTGGTGCTGGTGGTAGTTAATGATATGCCTCCACATTTGGATTTATATTTAAAGTCTATACTTGTGTGATTTTTTAAATATACGAATACCGTGAAATCATTACGCTATATTAAATTAAATCGCAAAATAGAACATGGTTTGGACTATTTTGGTTCGTAAGTTCTTATTCATTCAAATTTACGTACAGAACGAGTTTACCCGAATATATCATTATTATGAAAAGAACTACCCACAATATCTGAAAATTCGTAATTAAAATCAAAGCGTTTTCACCGTTAATAAAGCCAGGAAAAAGCGTTTCATATCTTCTTATTTTAAAATGTTAAAAATTTCCGGAAGAGGGGGAGGGGGGTTGCATGAGCGATGAGGACGCACCCCATCTCCCTCCGCTACTGCTGAAGTTGTTGTTCATCTACTAATTACATCTACTATAATGTGCATTTTATTTGAAGAAGACACTGAGTTAGTTTCATAAGTATATGTAAGCTGATTGAACCAACCATTCAAGTGTTAAAGAGACGACTGTGTAACCTCCAATAATTATCCGAATGTAAGCTAAGCTCCATACTCTGAAGACGCGCATCCTATCATCATATTAATAAGTCATGACCATGCACAGAGTTCGCAGTTTTGATGTCCCTGTAACATTATCCCACATATTGTAGCAAGGGTTGAACGTGGACATTGTTAATTTAGAAATGAGCAATATGTAATTATAATTCAATAGTGGTTAAGATTATTATACTATGGCAGAATAACAGCATTTTGCTTATGCTTATTGTTTACAATTGATAATAGCAGAAGAAGGTATTCAATGTTGGGCTCTAAATGTCAGATATATTCTCTATGAATATGTTTTTTGGTGTATGTGGCAAAATGAAGATTTTGTCTGTATTAGTTCTTTTATAGCAGCCTTTAAGGAGAGGTGTATATCTATTGATACTCAAAAGTGGTCAGAAGCTGTTTCAACACATTCTAAACTTCAAAAGTTGTTCTTGGCTGTGAACATTACTTGTCCATTGTAAACATCAGAATATATATAATTAGAAATACATGCTATTTAGATAGTGTACAAATATAACAAGGTTACATTTGGGATAACACTTCCTTCAATAGTACAAATTATTGAAGTTTTCGGGCCGAGTCCCATCCGGGATTCGAACCCACACCCTCAGAGTAACTCTGAAATACTTTGCCAATTTTGTATTATCCCATGCACTGAGTCAGAATACCATTTTGTATTATTTAGCCATTTCTCAATGTTTTACGAACGACTTTACCCAGATATTACATTGAAATTCCTTGATATGAAAAATCTATTCAATTGTTTAACTCTTTAGCGAAATATATTTTAACAACTAGGATGTCCTCACCAGTCAGGAAAATGTATTTTACTACTATGCACTGTATAATGCCATGGCCTCCTTTCTAATTAAAACTATTTCTTTATGTGAGCAGAATGAAGCCATTCAAGTGTGAAAGAGACGATTTTGTAACCTCAAATACGTATTCGAATGTCGCTGAGCTCCATGCACTGAAGTCTATACTATGATTCATGGCGATGCGCGGAGTTCACATTTTCAATAAATTTACCCAAAACGTGCTTTTTCATGAATCAGACCCTTTAGAATTATTCCTGTCGCACATATTAATATACAATGTCACACAAATATTCTGCTGTGATGTAGCCTAATAGTGTTATGATGTGCACAATGTAACTCAGTAAACATAATTATATATTTCATTTTGATAATGATAGATTATTTTATTCTTTCCTTTGAATTGTTAGAGAATGTCTAAATAATATACCAGTGTTGTTACAATAGATTTACAAACTTGTATCTTACATTATGTTGATGAATATATATCAGAAGTTATCAATTTCAATTCTTTATTTCTGAAGTGTAGGCCATCGGTCCGTAACTACATATGTTATATATGACAAGACATGATGTGTACAGCAAGAGTCATTTAATTACCATCTTTGCTACATGGCATGAAAAATAAAGCTTGCTAAATTATTGACTATTTTAAAATTCGATGTTGACATGAGGATTTTAAATTTAGTTTTATTTGGATTTGTACAAACAGTTTCCGGCAAATGATTCAGGCGGAGTTCTTTAAATTTGGAATACCCAAGAAGGAAATGGTATTCATCCTCAATTATAGCCGTCGTCGCATGTTATTAAACATAATCTGTAATTTCTATCTATATTATAAAACCGACCCGTTTCAATTCTTAAATGATGCGAAAAACACGTAAATTGGGCGAATGCTACTCTAAACATTTTAACAACAACCGCATTCAAATATAATTCCTTAGACAGTGAAGCTTTAAAATAAGAGTAAGATATGGAGTTGGTGCCGTTTTGAAGTGAACTATACCAATTCTGTTCATGAATACAATTTGGTCGACACAGAAATTTTGAGAAAAACGAAGTAGGCAGATAAACAAATTGTTGGTCCCAAACAAAACCAAAGTCCAAACTGTAAAATAAATCTCGAAATTTCGAAACCCAATTAACTATATTATTTTCTATACCTTTTCACATCATATAATAACATTTTTTGGGATGCCGAGTGTCAGACATATTTAATTATTTTAAGCTATATTTGACAGCTTTTATATGTAAAAATATAGAGTACGTAGAAGAAATCAGAGTGCGCCAATTTAAACTTATATAAACTTTGTTTTGCTCAATTAAATCTATAATAACCAGGCACATAAAGTATGTCTAAGAAAGTATTTATGTACAGGTTTAGACACACCATGTCATCGTTTTGAATTAATCTATTAGAGTTGCAGATGTCTGTTTTAATTAGCATGGATTTCTCAATTATTCACCGTAAGTTGTTTTATAGAGAAATCTCATTATATGTTTATTCAAATTCTTAATAAAAAATAAACTTGTATTAATTATATTTATATAATAGCGACCTTTGGGGATTTAAAGTGGAATCATTTATCAAAATCATTCTTATGTCATGTGAATCCAAATACCAAATAAAATGAAAATAAATTGAATGAAACCAGTATTATATTGTTATGTAAAAGATTTAGGTCGACATGTCAATATCGCTCTTTCGCTCTTTCGCTTTATTGTCTTTCGCTCTTTCGCTTTATCGCTCTTTCGCTTTATCGCTCTTTCGCTTTATCGCTCTTTCGCTTTATCGCTCTTTCGCTTTATCGCTCTTTCGCTTTATCGCTCTTTCGCTTTATCGCTTTATCGCTCTTTCGCTTTTTCACTCTTTCGCTTTATCGCTCTTTCGCTTTATCGCTCTTTCGCTTTATCGCTTTATCTCTTTATCGCTCTTTCGCTTTATCGCTTTATCGCTCTTTCGCTTCATCGCTCTTTCGCTCTTTCGCTTAATCGCTCTATCGCTCTTTCGCTTTATCGCTTTATCGCTCTTTCGCTTTATCGCTTTATCGCGTTTTATTATCGCTTTGTCGCGTTGTTATATCGCTTTGTCGTGTTGCCTTATCGCTTTGTCGTACGGGGTTATCGCTTTGTCGTGTAGCCTTATCGCTTTGTCGTGCGGCGTTATCGCTTTGTCGTGTGACCATTTCGCTTTGTCGTATGGCTATATGGCTTTGTCGTGTGGCAATATCTCTCTTTCGCTTTATCGCTCTATCGCTCTTTCGCTCTTTCGCTTTATCGCTCTTTCGCTTTATCGCTCTCTCGGTCTTTCGCTTTATCGCTCTTTCGCTTTATCGCGTTTTATTATCGCTTTGTCGCATTGTTATATCGCTTTGTCGTATTGCCTTATCGCTTTGTCGTGTTGCCTTATCGCTTTGTCGTACGGCGTTATCGCTTTGTCGTGCGGCGTTATCGCTTTGTCGTGTGACCATTTCGCTTTGTTGTGCGGCGTTATCGCTTTGTCGTGTGACCATTTCGCTTTGTCGTATGGCTTTATCGCTTTGTCGTGTGGCCATATCGCTTTGTCGTGTGGCAATATCGCTCTTTCGCTTTGTCGCGTTGGTGCCAGAGGGCGAAAGAGCGATGTCCCCTCTCGGCCATCATATGAAAAGGTTGGTTGCCAGTCTGTTCTCAGCTTTTTTTCTAAATGAATATTATGTAGCAAAGTTCTAAACACTTTTACTGTGACTAAAATATCGTCAAGATTGGTTCACTACATGCCTGAAATATATATAGAAACTTCGAATGCCCGAACTAAACTTGCATTTGTCATTCTCCACAACAGCATGTGCTTTTATCATGATTTGATATGTTGTATATTTGAGATATGCAAAAAGGCGATTTAATATATTTTACTATATTTGATATAATATATTTGCTATAGAGTTGTAGTGATCATTAAATTGTTTGTAGTCACGACATTTTAGGAAGAAGCAGTTTGAAAAGTGGTGTAGCGTGCATTCCGCATTGTGTACTGTCATCAAATTCAGTTGTTGATCACAGTCATTCTCTTGCCACAGATATTACTCCCTTAAGATTTTCTACAATAGAAAATTTGAGTCACCGCCGTCGGAAGAGAATGGGTTGGTGGGTACAGTGGGTGCAACGCTAGATTTCTTGATCACAAAAGTTTGTATAGTGGGGAAAGTGTCATGGTCACCTTGACATTAAATCCAATGAAACCAGCATTGACTGGTTTCCGTTGATTGTCCCAATATGGTTTATCATCAAATGTGATGACATTGGGTTCATTGGTTCGTGAAATATTATTAGTGTTAACACGATGCGTTGAATAGTCCCCCGTTCCGCTTTGCGGCGGGATATATCAAGTCACACAACATGAAGGTCGTTGTAAAAGTTTATTACGAATATCACATGAGAACATGCAGCAAGAGGCACTTTTAAAGATACTCAACTCTTAGTGGCAGCCCATACCTTGTTGAACTTCTAAATGTAGTATCTAAAGCTTAGAATATACCAACAAATGTAAAATTGTGAAATCACTAGCCATTGAATCTCGTCACTGAACAATATTTCAAGTTTCAAGCCATGAAACAAGAGGCACTTTTAAAGATGTTGAGTTCCTGATTGCAGTCGATACCTCGTTGAACTTCATTAAATGCAATATCTAACATTCTTAGAATTTATTGAACAAAATTAATCTAAACATTGTGAAATCACTAGCCATTGAATCTCGTCAATGAAGAATATTTCAAGTTTCGAGTTATCTGAATATTTTGATGGCGAATCCACACCAGTCAAAGTTGGGTCTTTAACTATGTATTTCCAATTTAAGATTGAAGAAAATAACAGTGTAAATGGAATTTCGTTTATCTTATTGGTTCAAAAGCCCCAAGGCTTGATGGAGATTCAATAATGTTGCTGCCTTGAAAACAAACAGAACTGAAAATGTTATGGTACAAATCACATTTTGATTCAAGTAACCGTCTCTAATGCAGTTGCAGATAGCTCAAGGTGGTTGTCATATAAGTCTGGTAAATGAACTGTTGTAAATGCACTGCTACGCAATTCATTCACATGATGAAAACGTAAAATGGCAAATGGTTCCATAACAAGTCCATTGTTTCTACGGAAGAGAGTTTAAAAAGGTGACATCATTGAAAGTTTATGCACATATCATATACAAGTGAATAATAGACTT